>CM062296.1:712736322-713178418 GCA_031216915.1 Pictodentalium vernedei
CACCAATGCAATACCAAATTGTGTCTATAACCTGCAGGCTCAAGATGAAACGAAAACAGTCTGAGAAGTACATTTTGCACCTGCCTGAAGAATCGAACACCTCATCTTGAACAACTGGGGCATATATAAAGTTTATACTGTGGCAAATAGAATTCAGATTGAAAGTAATCCAGGATGCGGAAATGTCTACATTGCACCATCATACGAATTCTGCTTGTGGCATTATCTTTGCCAAAATTGTCCAAAGTGAGGTGTTATATTCATCATACGCCTACTTTCGCAGATGTGTTTCTCGTTCTGAGTCCTCGGGTTAGATTCAAACTGTTACTCACTTTTTGGAGCGATGGAGTGAATTGCTCATCCATTCGATTTGATATTTCTGGATTCGATTGCCAATTACCTCTTCGGAATGCCCTTATAGAGATGATGAGCGAGATAATTCTTCCTCTAGCCTTCTAACGATACAAAACAAATAGATCACGTTTGGTAAAAAGGCGTTTCCTGAAGCCCGCATGACCCTTCTAATTAATCCTTTATTACTTCAAAATAGTAACAGCGTGACTGATCTGCGTTGTTATCGCCTAGCGCCTTTTCAACACGACTTCACTGAAGTTCCAGGGGGAACTTGGTAACTCAATAGCAACTTTGCACACCGTGGCCCACAGGATAGTTTACCGTTGACACACGGTGTACAAATTTGTAGCCTAGTTTTCAAGCTCTACTAGACTGACAGGAATGCACAATGATGGATGTCCACACAGTGAGAGTCAAAGTTCCAAATGACTCTGTATGTACTGCACATGCAGTCTTGTGCCCTTATATACGTGACAGCATCAGCGAGCACATTGTTGTTTAAGTTGTGTTAACCCTTTACCTAATGTAACGGCAAAAACCGGCCAGCGCTACCCACGAAAATCGCCATTCAATTTGTTTATAAGGCGCTCGTTCCAATGAGGAATCATAACATATGTTTTGTAAGTAAAAAATGAAACGTTTTAGTTATACCAGGATTTGTTCCCAAGTGTCGTCTGCAACTCACATTGGTAAAGGGTTAAGAAGGTATATCAGCTGCGAATGACAGTAACTGTTAGTGACCGAAGCCAGATGGTTCAGAAGGTACTGCATTGCGAGATATCCCTGCATGTCGACCAATTAGTTGAATGAAAGTAGTTTGCGTACTTTGTTTTTCTTTGTTCTTATTAAACATTTTGATATCTTATCATCTCTTTCTGTCCTCACTAGCTTCCCCTTTACAAGGTTGGCCAAGTGTACAGCCGTTTATGGGTCGGGTAGGGACGTAGCCAGGATTCTATAATGGGGAGGGGGGGGGGGGGGGCTAGCCATTTTACCATGATTTGGAATGTTGATGTAGGATTTCGGGGATCCTCCCCTAGTCATAACTAGGACCCTCCATCGTTACCCCCCTCCTCCCACATCCCGTCAGGGAAGTGGGAGGAAGGAGTAACGGCGAATGGTCTGAGTTAGGTAAGATAAGTGGGAGGAGGGGTTAGCGACCGGTGGGTCCTAGTTAAGACAAGTCCTCTCCCGAGAGAATGTTGCAAAATTCAGCGCTCGAAGATCGCATCTGAAGCAATTGTAGCATGTAAAGCATAAAGTGGAGAGCAGCTTTGGGGCTCTAAGTTATGTGAAACTTCCACTGGGTCAATATTTTTTTTTATGGGGGGAGCTCAAATTTTGGGGTGTACTGGTTCCCTCAGCACCCCCCCCCCCCACACACACACACACACCCGCTACACCACGGGGGTAGGGTGCAAATGCATTTTCCTGAAGTTGGATGTCGATACCTAAGAGATTATGGTTTAGCGAGAATGCGGGGGAACCCCCGCTATCTCATCCATCAACACCAACCTATAGCTATTTCCGGGTATGTACATACAGCTAAGATAATAATAAACACAATAAGGTTATTGCTTCCTATCCTTTCTATTTTCTCAGTATGTACTCGGACATTATAGCACTGAGCAAAAATGGTAAATTTGTTTAACAAATGTTCTATCTGCGTCATTCTGCAAACAGAAAAATGCTTATTACATTGGAACCGACATGCCAACTTTTATAATATAATTATCTGTAAAAACATTTGTCAAATCTACATTATTTTGAATGCCCGACCAAAATCTGGTGTGGTTTTATATGAAATGTTTCTGGGGATATATGAACTAAAGGTCAAAAACTTCAAATCCAATTTCCCACAAAAAGGTAAAATGGTAGATAGAACATTATTGCACTCATGCGTCGATAACTCGTTGGAATGGTGTAATCACATTTCGTTGAGCCTACGGCTCTCGCGAAATATGCCTACGCCATTCAAACTCGTTATGCAAAACACCCACCGATTTGGCTCGAGCGAAATATCATTACGCCATTCCAATGAGTTATGTAAGTCGCCCACCGATTCAAACACACATCGCGTTCTGTCTATATACAACACGTTGTCCAAATGACGTTTACCCGTATTTCAGATTCTGCCTGCTTTTCACCCAAACAAGTCCAAATAACGATAAAGGTGTTATTAGTTGCTATTTGGGTCACCCCGTGCTCTCAAGATGACAATCACAGGCTCTCAAGTTGAGGATTTCTTTGAAACTTGAACCTAAAATGTGACTTTCCTTGTTTGCCACCCCTGTGTACTTCGCATGTGTTCAATTTGGATCTGATCCAATGTGGTTTTCATGCAATTTACTTGATAACACACGTAATTAGCACCTGTGAGACCGCTCATGTTTCTAAAGATGATAGGTTTTTATTGAAATCTATGTACAGAAATCAGGGAACAGAAAACAACATATCGAAATTCTTGTCGTATTTCAAAATCCAAAAGAGACATTGAATATTATCCATTTCACAAAACACTACACATGCAGGCTATGCTTAAGTGTCATCGGCACTTCCATTTGAACCATTGGTACGCATACATACATACAAACGCGACTACTTTGCTCGTTAACGCAGTCGGAGAAAACAACCTAGCTGTGACAAGTAACTATCAGACTCTCCAACTTTTTAACCCGCTGGATCCGGGGTTGACAGTGTCAGAAGCCAGGTAAACATCCGCGGGATGTTCTGTTTTGCTGTGTGCATTAGTACGCAATAGTACCACATAGTACATGGTGAAATGACACCAAGAACCTTGTCGAAGAACTCACGGATGGCAGATGATGAATGAGGATCATCAGCGACCAGTCACCGTGATCTTCCAATTTTAAAATCATTGTGCCTATCAATGAACCATTGCGCTTCTCAAACTCGACTGATATTCCATTTGTGACAGATATTCAAGATTCTGATCCACTTCGTTCTTTAAAAGAAAAACAAATACTGGTTGTTTATATGTAGTCTATTTAATATTGATAAAATGCAAAACGTTGCGTGAATGGCGTTCATTTAGAAAACGAACATATATATATGTATCTAAAGTAGCTGGCTCTCATCGGAGAGCCCCCACCCCTCGCAAAAATGGACAATGTATTTCCTCTCGGTAAAAGCGCACGATACACTGCAGAACGAGGACCTCCTTTATAAGACCGGAGGAAACCATTGAACTGGGGCGAGTAACTATCAGACTCTCCAACATTTTATTCCGGTGGAAACGGGGTTGACAGTGTCGGAAGCCAAATATATCACCGCATAGTGTACTGTCATGTGTGCGCATTAGTAAACAATGGCACCACACCTCACATGGGCAAATGACACCAAGGGTCTTGTCTAAGGCCACATTGCAGTTGAGGAATGAGGATCATGAGCGAACCGTCCTCGTAATCGTACAATTTGAAGTTCACTGTGCTGACCAAGGAATGATTGCACTTCGCAAACTCAACTCCGCTGTTGTATTTGTGACAGATATTCAAGATTCTGATTCACTTCGCACTTTTGAAAAACAAATACTTGTTATTTAGATGTCGTCTATTTAATATTGATAATAATGCAAAACGTTGCCTGAATGGCGTTCATATAGAAAGCGAACATATATATAACGTTGCCTGAATGACTTCCATACGATAAAAATATATACAACACGTTGCCCAAATAACGTTTAACCGGATTTCAGTCTCTGTCTGCTTTTCTCCGAACAAGTCCAAATAACGATAAACATGTGATTTGTTGCCATTTGGGTCACTCCGTGCTCACAAGATGTGGTCTTTGGTTTTCATGCCAATGACCCCAAATCGTGTTCACCTGAATCATCTCTTATCTTTGAGACAACTACAGGCTCTCAAGATAAGGAGTTTATTGAAACCTGGGCCTAAAGTGGGACCTTCATTATTTGAAAGCTCACCCACGGCTCACTGCAGAATTATACTCTTAAATCAGTTAGGCTACAAATTAACCCACATCCACTGTGTTGAGTGAATACGACCCGATTTTGTACGATCCACCACCCCCTCCCTTTGGTGTATTGTGGACAGTGCTAAATAACCACCCTGTAACAGACCAATCTTCTTCATTTATAATAAATTTCTCTGTTTGTTATTGTAAAATATATAGTTTCGTCCAATAGTACGTTCTTCATTTAAACTCAAGTAAACAAGGACAGATGTTGGTGTGTTTGACTGAGGGTATGTGTATGCTTGGGTAGGGCGGGTTATCTGTCGGGTCATAAACCTATACCGGTTGTATGTGTAGATGTGAAGACACTCTCTCTTCACTGAGAGGTGTATCCTCGACGCGGTATGGAGCAATTTGACCAGATGGAATTCACTCGCAGACCAGTCTACCAAATTAATCTCAAATCAATGTGTGGGCAGATTCCCCGACATTTACTCCGACAGGTGTCTGTACTTACCGGCTATATCGTGGGAAATATTTCGAGGACAATCCATCTTTAGCCATATTTTTCCTGATACCAGTTTCAGTAGGAATTGATGATGGGAAGATCGGTTACGTTTACTAAAATGTATGAAACAACTGTTCAGGTTTTTTTTGCCCTTTTACTTTGGCCTTGCATCACATCCCATCTATATTTGCTTTAGTGGATCGTAGGTTCATACGGATTTTTAGCTCAACTTGACAAAGTCAAGATAAGCTATTATTTCCATCACGCGTGTGGAAGTCTGTCAGTCTGTTTACTTTTACTTTAGCATAGGTTATACTCCACAGTTCTACTCGGATCCTCGCGAATGTTCACATGCTGGTTTAAGGTCCGGATGACAATGTCCACTTCTGGCCGTGATCGGTCAGTTGTGACGGCTGTCGGAGCCTGAAACACGAAAACATTCAGTACAGCTCCCAGGTCGAATTTATGAAGGGATTTCGTTGTAACTTGGTGGGAAAACTTCGAATGCCTAGATGAGAACGTCCACTTTTGGTCGCGACCGATCGGCCGTAACGGCTACGTGGTCCGAAGCCCGAAAACCACTCACACACCCTACAGGTAGTATTTATAAAGTGATTTTATTGTAACTTTGTACGACGATTCCTCCGTATAATGTGCAGAAGGAAGAAAACGTCCCCTTTTGGTCTCGATCGGCCCACCTTGACAGCTACGCGGGCCCGAAGCCCGAACATGTTTTCCACAGTCTACAGGTCGTTTTTACGAAGGTATTTGATTTTAACTTCGTAGGATGACTCTGTATAATGTCGAGATGAGAACTTTTTGGTCGGTTTCAGTCAACCGTGACGGCCTCATGGGGCGTTTCCTAGATTCCTTTAGCACAGTCTGCAGATTGCATTTAATAAAGCTTTGTCATTGCAAAATTGATCAGCCGTGACGTAGGATAACTTGGTATGATATTGCAAAATTGATCAGCCGTGACGTAGGATAACTTGGTATGATATCTAGATGGAACTCTCCTATTTTGGTAATGATCGGCCAACTGTGACCGCAGAGCTGTCATGTGACCTAGATTCCTTTGGCAATGTCTGCGAGTTATATTTATAAAGGAATTTCATTGGAACTTGGTAGGATGACTCTTTTTGAAATAATTTATACTCAGGCCTCACTTCTTCAGCACAGTCTAAACCTTAAATTATTCTTATTCCAAACATAGCAAACAGAGAATAGAAATGAACATATTCTCAGTTATCAGTTCTTGTATTTCATTTCATAAACAGAGAGACGAGAGCTTCACCGATTTTGATCACGAACTGTGCATTTTAGGTGAGGGTTTTTTCATCAGAACACGGACCGTACTTCTAGACGAGGGCTTCCTCTTACCAAAGTGGAAGGTAAGGTCGAGATAGCTAACCATGAGCGGGAAAGCCACGGCAGTAACTAATACTCTCTTCAGAAGATGAGCGTCTTACTATGAGGGAGCGCAGTTGAATGAGTTTTTGAGAGTGAACAGTGCACCCAGCCCTCGTTAGAATGCGGAGTGCTTTGTACGCGAAAGCACTCTCTTTACTGAATGGTGTATCCTCAACGCGCTATGGGCATGTTGACCAGATGAAATCCACTCGCCGACCAGTCTGCCAACTTAATCCCAGTCAATCTGTGAGCAGGTTCCTCGGCAGATACATCGACAGGTGTCTGTACTTACCGGATATATTGTGGGGAATATTTCGAGCACCACTTATCTTCAGCCATATTTTTCATGATTTCACTTTCAGTAGGAATTAAAGAATGGACGATAGCTTACGCTTGCTGAAGTGCATAAAATATGTTTTCCTGTTTGTTTTGCCATTTTACTTTGGCATAGCATCCACATCCCATATAATTTGTTCTAGTGGATCGTTAGTTCATACTGCTTTATAACTGAACTTGACAATGTCAAGATAAGCTATTACCACCACTCGTACGGAAGTCAATCTGTCTGTCAGTCTGTTCAGATTTTCTTTTCCACAGTCTACACCCCGTAGTACTTGTCAGATCATCACAAAATTCCATATGTGGGTTCACGGTCAGGTCGGGGTGAGACTTCCCCTTTTTTTGCATCAGTACGCCGTGTTAAATGCCCGAGGCTGAAACCCCAAAACTTTTAGTACAGTCCAAATCTCGTATTTATGAAGGGATTTCATCGTAACTCGGTACAAAGACTCAGTATAATGTCTAGACGAGAACGTCCTATTTTAGTCGTGATCGGTCAACCCTGACGGCTACGCGGGTCCGAAGCCCGAAGCCCGAAAAACTTTAACATAGTCTAAAGGTCGTATTTAGAAAGGGATTTCATTGAATCTTTATAGGGTGACTCCGTATGATGTCTAGACAAGAACGCGCCCTTTTGATAGCGATCGGTCCACCGTGACGGCTACAAGTCCCGAAGCCCGAAAATCTTTACCACACTCCACATGTCATATTTATGAAGGGATTATATTTTAACGTCGTAGGATGACTCTGCGTAATTACTGGAGCAGAACGTCCTGTTTGGTTGGGTTCAGTCAACCGTGACTATCGCAGAGGCGCGTTACCTAGATTTCTTTGGCCCAGTCTACAGATTGCATTTATTAAGGGAATTCCATTGAAAAATTGTAGGATGACTCAGTATAATGTCATGATCGACGCCTATGACGTAGATTTGTTAGCACAGTCTACAGTTCATATTTGTTAAGCGATTTCATGTTAACTTGGACGGATAACTCGGTATAATGTTTAGATGAGTCTGCTCTGTTTTGGTCGCGATCGGTCAGCCGTTATCCCGCCTGGTCAGTTGACCTATATTCCTTTAGTACTGTCTACAGGTTGTTTTTATGAAAGGATTCCATTGCAAGTTGGTAGAATAACGCGGTATGATCTCTAAGTGAGTCTTTCCTATTTTGGGCATGATCGGCCAACCGTGACCGCCGAGCTGTCGTGTGAACTTGATTCCTTCAGCAACGTCTTCGAGCTATATTTAACAAGGGAGTTCATTGCAACCTGGTAAAATGGCTTGTTTTGGAATAAGTTTACTGAAACTTGGTAACTTTGGTCGCCATGCATTAACTGAGTGCCACATTAACCCAGGCCTCATTTCTTTAGTACAGTCTAAACTTCGAACTATTCTTATTGGAAACATAGCATACAGGGAACAGAAATTAACATATTCTCATTTATCAAACTTCTTGTCGTATTTCATAATCAATTTATAGACAACATTATCCATTTCACAAAACACAACACAAAGTCAGGTTATGCTAAAGTGTCATTGACACTTTCATTTGAACCATTGGCACGCATACATACACACGAACGCGACTATTTTGCTGGTTAACGCAGCCGAAAAAACAACCGAGCTGCGACAAGTAACTATTAGACTCCCCAACATTTTAATCTGGTGGATACCGTGTTGAAAGTGTCAGAAGCCAGTGTACCCCGCATGCTGTTCTGTTGTGCTCTGTGCCTTGGTACGCAATTGTACCACATAGTACATGGGAAAAAGACTCCAAGAACCTTGTCTAAGGGCTCACGGATGGCAGATGATGAATGAGGATCATCAGCGAACAGTCACCGTGAGCTTTCAATTTTAAAATCACTGTGCCATCAATGAACCATTGCGCTTCACTAACTCGACTCTCATATTCCATTTGTGAAGGATATTCAAGATTCTGATCCACTTCGCACATTGAAAAAAAAACAAATACTGGTTGTTTAGATGTAGTCTATTTAAAATTGATAAAATGCAAAACGTTGTGTGAAAGGTGTTCATTTAGAAAACTAACATATATATAACGTTGCCTAAACTACTCCCATATGATAAAAATATATGCAACACGTTGCGCAAATGACGTTTAACCGGATTTCAGTCTCTGTCTGCGTTTCACCGAACAAGTTTGTTTGTTTGTTGGTGGTTAACGTCACATATTTATGCACAATGGCTAATCGTGACACAACATGGCGATGAAGTCAAGGATAGTCAATCGGTGATCAACATGTTGCCCATTTTAGAGGACTTTCACCCCAAGCATTGGTGACTGGGTCCTATTTTACTAGTAAAGCGGAACTGGTTTACCGCAGTAAACAAGTGCTGCTTACTTCCCGGGGTTCCCACGGGGAACCGAACAAGTAAAATAACGATAAACATGTTATTTGTTGCCATTTGGGTCACTCCGTGCTCTCAAGATGTGTTCTTTTTTTAAATCCGGCCAAAATGCATATTTTTCTTAAATTTCCCATCCTCCTGTGAATTGGGGATGCGTTAGCGAAGCACCGACTCATACTGGTTTTCATGCCAACGACCCCAAATCGTGTTCACCCGAATCATCTCTTATCTTTGAGACAATTACAGGCTCTCAAGATAAGGATTTTATTGAAACCTGGGCCTAAAGTGGGACCTTCGTTGTGTATCTCACGAGCCCCACTCAATAGAAGCCTCCGAGACAATCGCAGTTGAGGCCGCTCGTCAAAAGTATCTAAAGTAGCTGGCTCTCCTCGGAGAGCCCCCACCCCTCGCAAAAATGGACAATGTATTTCCTCTCGGTAAAAACGCACGGTACACTGCAGAACGAGGAACTCCTTTATACGACCGAGGAAACCACTGAACTGGGGCGAGTAACTATCAGACTCTCCAACATTTTATTCCGGTGGAAACGGGGTTGACAGTGTCAGAAGCCAAATATATCACCACATACTGTACTGTCATGCTCTGTGCATTAGTAAACAATGGCACCACACCTCACATGGGCAAATGACACCAAGAGCCTTGTTTAAGGCCACATTGCAGTTGAGGAATGAGGATCATGAGCGAACCGACCTCGTAATCTTTCAATTTGAAGTTCACTGTGCTGATCAAGGAACGATTGCACTTCGCAAACGCAACTCTGATGCTGTATTTGTGACAGATATTCAAGATTCTGATCCACTTCGCACTTTTAAAAAACAAATACTTGTTATTTAGATGTCGTCTATTTAATATTGATAATAATGCAAAACGTTGCCTGAATGGCGTTCATATAGAAAGCGAACATATATATAACGTTGCCTGAATGACTCCCATATGATAAAAATATATACAACACGTTGCCCAAATGACGTTTAACCGGATTTCAGTCTCTCTGTGCTTTTCTCCGAACAAGTCCAAATAACGATAAACATGTTATTTGTTGCCATTTGGGTCACTCCATGCTCACAGGATGTGTTTTTTTTTAAATCCGGCCAAAATGCATATTTTTCTTAAATTTCCCATCCTCCTGTGAATTGTGGATGCGTTAGCGAAGCACCGACGCATACTGGTTTTCATGCCAATGACCCCAAATCGTGTTCACCTGAATCATCTCTTATCTTTGAGACAATTACAGGCTCTCAAGATAAGGATTTTATTGAAACCTGGGCCTAAAGTGGGACCTTCGTTGTGTATCTCACGAGCCCCCCTCAATAGAAGCCCCCCAGACAATCGCAGTTGAGGCCGCTCGTCAAAAGTATCTAAAGTAGCTGGCTGTCCTCGGAGAGCCCCCACCCCTCGCAAAAATGGACAATGTATTTCCTCTCGGTAAAAACGCACGGTATACTGCAGAACGAGGAACTCCTTTATAAGACCGAGGAAACCACTGAACTGGGACGAGTAACTATCAGACTCTCCAACATTTTATTCCGATGGGAACGGGGTTGACAGTGTCGGAAACCAAATATATCACCACATACTGTACTGTCATGCTCTGTGCATTAGTAAACAATGGCACCACACCTCACATGGGCAAATTACACCAAGAGCCTTGTTTAAGGCCACACTGCAGTTGAGGAATGAGGATCATGAGCGAACCGACCTCGTAATCTTTCAATTTGAAGTTCACTGTGCTGATCAAGGAACGATTGCACTTCGCAAACGCAACTCTGATGTTGTATTTGTGACAGATATTCAAGCTTCTGATCCACTTCGCACTTTTAAAAAACAAATACTTGTTATTTAGATGTCGTCTATTTAATATTGATAATAATGCAAAACGTTGCCTGAATGGCGTTCATATAGAAAGCGAGCATATATATTACGTTGCCTGAATGACTCCCATGTGATAAAAATATATACAACACGTTGCCCAAATGACGTTTAACCGGATTTCAGTCTCTGTCTGCTTTTCTCCGAACAAGTCCAAATAACGATAAACATGTGATTTGTTGCCATTTGGGTCACTCCGTGCTCACAAGATGTGGTCTTTTTTAAATCCGGCCAAAATGCATATTTTTCTTAAATTTCCCATCCTCCTGTGAATTGTGGATGCGTTAGCGAAGCACAGACGCATACTGGTTTTCATGCCAATGACCCCAAATCGTGTTCACCTGAATCATCTCTTATCTTTGAGACAACTACAGGCTCTCAAGATAAGGAGTTTATTGAAACCTGGGCCTAAAGTGGGACCTTCATTATTTGAAAGCTCACCCACGGCTCACTGCAGAATTATACTCTTAAATCAGTTAGGCCACAAATTAACCCACACCCACTGTGTTGAGTGAATACGACCCGATTTTGTACGATCCACCACCCCCGCCCCCACCCTCCCTTTGATGTATTGTGGACAGTGCTAAATAACCACCCTGTAACAGACCAATCTTCTTCATTTATAATAAATTTCTCTGGTTGTTATTGTAAAATATATAGTTTCGTCCAATAGTACGTTCTTCATTTAAACTCAAGTAAACAAGGACAGATGTTGGTGTGTTTGACTGAGGGTATGTGTATGCTTGGGTAGGGCGGGTTATCTGTCGGGTCATAAACCTATACCGGCTGTATGTGTAGATGTGAAGACACTCTCTCTTCACTGAGTGGTGTATCCTCGACGCGGTATGGAGCAATTTGACCAGATGGAATTCACTCGCAGACCAGTCTACCAAATTAATCTCAAATCAATGTGTGGGCAGATTCCCCGACATTTACTCCGACAGGTGTCTGTACTTACCGGCTATATCGTGGGAAATATTTCGAGGACGATCCATCTTTAGCTATATTTTTCCTGATACCAGTTTCAGGAGGAATTGATGATGGGAAGATCGGTTACGTTTACTAAAATGTATGAAACATCTGTTCAGGTTTTGTTGCCATTTTACTTTGGCCTTGCTCCACATCCCATCTATATTTGCTTTAGTGGATCGTAGGTTCATACGGATTTTTAGCTCAACTTGACAAAGTCAAGATAAGCTATTATTTCCATCACGCGTGTGGAAGTCTGTCAGTCTGTTTACATTTACTTTAACATAGGTTACACTCCACAGTTCTACTCGGATCCTCGCGAATGTTCACATGCTGGTTTAAGGTCCTTTCCGGATGACAATGTCCACTTCTGGCCGTGATCGGTCAGTTGTGACGGCTGTCGGAGCCTGAAACACGAAAACATTCAGTACAGCTCCCAGGTCGAATTTATGAAGGGATTTCGTTGTAACTTGGTGGGAAAACTTCGAATGTCTAGATGAGAACGTCCACTTTTGGTCGCGACCGATCGGCCGTAACGGCTACGTGGTCCGAAGCCCGAAAACCACTCACACACCCTACAGGTAGTATTTATAAAGTGATTTTATTGTAACTTTGTACGACGATTCCTCCGTATAATGTGCAGAAGGAAGAAAACGTCCCCTTTTGGTCTCGATCGGCCCACCTTGACAGCTACGCGGGCCCGAAGCCCGAACATGTTTTCCACAGTCTACAGGTCGTTTTTACGAAGGTATTTGATTTTAACTTCGTAGGATGACTCTGTATAATGTCGAGATGAGAACTTTTTGGTCGGTTTCAGTCAACTGTGACGGCCGCATGGGGCGTTTCCTAGATTCCTTTAGCTCAGTCTGCAGATTGCATTTAATAAAGCTTTGTCATTGCAAAATTGATCAGCCGTGACGTAGGATAACTTGGTATGATATTGCAAAATTGATCAGCCGTGACGTAGGATAACTTGGTATGATATCTAGATGGAACTCTCCTATTTTGGTAATGATCGGCCAACTGTGACCGCAGAGCTGTCATGTGACCTAGATTCCTTTGGCAATGTCTGCGAGTTATATTTATAAAGGAATTTCATTGGAACTTGGTAGGATGACTCTTTTTGAAATAATTTATACTCAGGCCTCACTTCTTCAGCACAGTCTAAACCTTAAATTATTCTTATTCCAAACATAGCAAGCAGAGAATAGAAATTAACATATTCTCAGTTATCAGTTCTTGTATTTCATTTCATAAACAGAGAGACGAGAGCTTCACCGATTTTGATCACGAACTGTGCATTTTAGGTGAGGGTTTTTTCATCAGAACACGGACCGTACTTCTAGGCGAGGGCTTCCTCTTACCAAAGTGGAAGGTAAGGTTGGAAGATAGCTAACCATGAGCGGGAAAGCCACGGCAGTAACTAATACTCTCTTCAGAAGATGAGCGTCTTAGTATGAGGGAGCGCAGTTGAATGAGTTTTTGAGAGTGAACAGTGCACCCAGCCCTCGTTAGAATGCGGAGTGCTTTGTACGCGAAAGCACTCTCTTTACTGAATGGTGTATCCTCAACGCGCTATGGGCATGTTGACCAGATGAAATCCACTCGCCGACCAGTCTGCCAACTTAATCCCAAATCAATCTGTGAGCAGGTTCCTCGGCAGATACATCGACAGGTGTCTGTACTTACCGGATATATTGTGGGGAATATTTCGAGCACCACTTATCTTCAGCCATATTTTTCATGATTTCACTTTCAGTAGGAATTAATGAAGGGACGATAGCTTACGCTTGCTGAAGTGCATAAAATATGTTTTCCTGTTTGTCTTGCCATTTTACTTTGGCATAGCATCCACATCCCATATAATTTGTTCTAGTGGATCGTTAGTTCATACTGCTTTATAACTGAACTTGACAATGTCAAGATAAGCTATTACCACCACTCGTACGGAAGTCAGTCTGTCTGTCAGTCTGTTCAGATTTTCTTTTCCACAGTCTACACCCCGTAGTACTTGTCAGATCATCACAAAATTCCATATCTGGGTTCACGGTCATGTCTGGGTGAGACTTCCCCCTTTTGTTCGCATCAGTACGCCGTGTTAAATGCCCGAGGCTGAAACCCAAAAACTTTTAGTACAGTCCAAATCTCGTATTTATGAAGGGATTTCATCGTAACTCGGTACAAAGACTCAGTATACTGTCTAGACGAGAACGTCCTATTTTAGTCGTGATCGGTCAACCCTGACGGCTACGCGGGTCCGAAGCCCGAAGCCCGAAAAACTTTAACATAGTCTAAAGGTCGTATTTAGGAAGGGATTTCATTGAATCTTTATAGGGTGACTCCGTATGATGTCTAGACAAGAACGCGCCCTTTGGATAGCGATCGGTCCACCGTGACGGCTACAAGTCCCGAAGCCCGAAAATCTTTACCACACTCCACAGGTCATATTTATGAAGGGATTATATTTTAACGTCGTAGGATGACTCTGCGTAATTACTGGAGCAGAACGTCCTGTTTGGTTGGGTTCAGTCAACCGTGACTATCGCAGAGGCGCGTTACCTAGATTTCTTTGGCCCAGTCTACAGATTGCATTTATTAAGGGAATTCCATTGAAAAATTGTAGGATGACTCAGTATAATGTCATGATCGACGCCTATGACGTAGATTTGTTAGCACAGTCTACACTTTATATTTGTTAAGCGACTTCATGTTAACTTGGACGGATAACTCGGTATAATGTTTAAATGAGTCTGCTCTGTTTTGGTCGCGATCGTTCAGCCGTTATCCCGCCTGGTCAGTTGACCTATATTCCTTTAGTACTGTCTACAGGTTGTTTTTATGAAAGGATTCCATTGCTAGTTGGTAGAATAACGCGGTATGATCTCTAAGTGAGTCTTTCCTATTTTGGGCATGATCGGCCAACCGTGACCGCCGAGCTGTCGTGTGAACTAGATTCCTTCAGCAACGTCCTCGAGCTATATTTAACAAGGGAGTCCATTGCAACCTGGTAAAATGGCTTGTTTTGGAATAAGTTTACTGAAACTTGGTAACTTTGGTCGCCATGCATTAACTGAGTGCCACATTAACCCAGGCCTCATTTCTTTAGTACAGTCTAAACTTCGAACTATTCTTATTGGAAACATAGCATACAGGGAACAGAAATTAACATATTCTCATTTATCAAACTTCTTGTCGTATTTCATAATCAATTCATAGACAACATTATCCATTTCACAAAACACAACACAAAGTCAGGTTATGCTAAAGTGTCATTGACACTTTCATTTGAACCATTGGCACGCACACATACACATAAACGCGACTATTTTGCTGGTTAACGCAGCCGAAAAAACAACCGAGCTGCGACAAGTAACTATTAGACTCCCCAACATTTTAATCTGGTGGATACCGTGTTGAAAGTGTCAGAAGCCAGTGTACCCCGCATGCTGTTCTGTTGTGCTCTGTGCCTTAGTACGCAATGGTACCACATAGTACATGGGAAAAAAGACTCCAAGAACCTTGTCTAAGGGCTCACGGATGGCAGATGATGAATGAGGATCATCAGCGAACAGTTACGGTTACCGTGAGCTTTCAATTTTAAAATCACTGTGCCATCAATGAACCATTGCGCTTCACTAACTCGGCTCTCATATTCCATTTGTGACGGATATTCAAGATTCTGATCCACTTCGCACATTGAAAAAAAAAACAAATACTGGTTGTTTAGATGTAGTCTATTTAAAATTGATAAAATGCAAAACGTTGTGTGAAAGGCGTTCATTTAGAAAACTAACATATATATAACGTTGCCTAAACTACTCCCATATGATAAAAATATATGCAGCACGTTGCGCAAATGACGTTTAACCGGATTTCAGTCTCTGTCTGCGTTTCACCGAACAAGTAAAATAACGATAAACATGTTATTTGTTGCCATTTGGGTCAATCCGTGCTCTCAAGATGTGGTCTTTTTTTAAATCCGGCCAAAATGCATATTTTTCTTAAATTTCCCATCCTCCTGTGAATTGGGGATGCGTAAGCGAAGCACCGACTCATACTGGTTTTCATGCCAACGACCCCAAATCGTGTTCACCCGAATCATCTCCTATCTTTGAGACAATTACAGGCTCTCAAGATAAGGATTTTATTGAAACCTGGGCCTAAAGTGGGACCTTCGTTGTGTATCTCACGAGCCCCACTCAATAGAAGCCTCCGAGACAATCGCAGTTGAGGCCGCTCGTCAAAAGTATCGAAAGTAGCTGGCTCTTCTCGGAGAGCCCCCACCCCTCGCAAAAATGGACAATGTATTTCCTCTCGGTAAAAACGCACGGTACACTGCAGAACGAGGAACTCCTTTATACGACCGAGGAAACCACTGAACTGGGGCGAGTAACTATCAGACTCTCCAACATTTTATTCCGATGGAAACGGGGTTGACAGTGTCGGAAACCAAATATATCACCACATACTGTACTGTCATGCTCTGTGCATTAGTAAACAATGGCACCACACCTCACATGGGCAAATTACACCAAGAGCCTTGTTTAAGGCCACATTGCAGTTGAGGAATGAGGATCATGAGCGAACCGACCTCGTAATCTTTCAATTTGAAGTTCACTGTGCTGATCAAGGAACGATTGCACTTCGCAAACGCAACTCTGATGTTGTATTTGTAACAGATATTCAAGATTCTGATCCACTTCGCACTTTTAAAAAACAAATACTTGTTATTTAGATGTTGTCTATTTAATATTGATAATAATGCAAAACGTTGCCTGAATGGCGTTCATATAGAAAGCGAACATATATATAACGTTGCCTGAATGACTCCCATATGATAAAAATATATACAACACGTTGCCCAAATGACGTTTAACCGGATTTCAGTCTCTCTGTGCTTTTCTCCGAACAAGTCCAAATAACGATAAACATGTTATTTGTTGCCATTTGGGTCACTCCGTGCTCACAAGATGTGTTTTTTTTAAATCCGGCCAAAATGCATATTTTTCTTAAATTTCCCATCCTCCTGTGAATTGTGGATGCGTTAGCGAAGCACCGACGCATACTGGTTTTCATGCCAATGACCCCAAATCGTGTTCACCCGAATCATCTCTTATCTTTGAGACAATTACAGGCTCTCAAGATAAGGATTTTATTGAAACCTGGGCCTAAAGTGGGACCTTCGATGTGTATCTCACGAGCCCCACTCAATAGAAGCCCCCCAGACAATCGCAGTTGAGGCCGCTCGTCAAAAGTATCTAAAGTAGCTGGCTGTCCTCGGAGAGCCCCCACCCCTCGCAAAAATGGACAATGTATTTCCTCTCGGTAAAAACGCGCGGTACACTGCAGAACGAGGAACTCCTTTATAAGACCGAGGAAACCACTGAACTGGGGCGAGTAACTATCAGACTCTCCAACATTTTATTCCGATGGAAACGGGGTTGACAGTGTCAGAAACCAAATATATCACCACATACTGTACTGTCATGCTCTGTGCATTAGTAAACAATGGCACCACACCTCACATGGGCAAATGACACCAAGAGCCTTGTTTAAGGCGACATTGCAGTTGAGGAATGAGGATCATGAGCGAACCGACCTCGTAATCTTTCAATTTGAAGTTCACTGTGCTGATCAAGGAACGATTGCACTTCGCATACGCAACTCTGATGTTGTATTTGTGACAGATATTCAAGCTTCTGATCCACTTCGCACTTTTAAAAAACAAATACTTGTTATTTAGATGTCGTCTATTTAATATTGATAATAATGCAAAACGTTGCCTGAATGGCGTTCATATAGAAAGCGAGCATATATATTACGTTGCCTGAATGACTCCCATATGATAAAAATATATACAACACGTTGCCCAAATGACGTTTAACCGGATTTCAGTCTCTGTTTGCTTTTTTCCGAACAAGTCCAAATAACGATAAACATGTGATTTGTTGCCATTTGGGTCACTCCGTGCTCACAAGATGTGGTCTTTTTTAAATCCGGCCAAAATGCATATTTTTCTTAAATTTCCCATCCTCCTGTGAATTGTGGATGCGTTAGCGAAGCACCGACGCATACTGGTTTTCATGCCAATGACCCCAAATCGTGTTCACCTGAATCATCTCTTATCTTTGAGACAACTACAGGCTCTCAAGATAAGGAGTTTATTGAAACCTGGGCCTAAAGTGGGACCTTCATTATTTGAAAGCTCACCCACGGCTCACTGCAGACTTATACTCTTAAATCAGTGAGGCTACAAATTAACCCACATCTACTGTGTTGAGTGAATACGACCCGATTTTCTACGATCCACCACCCCCCCCCCCTTCCCTTTGATGTATTGTGGACAGTGCTAAATAACCACCCTGTAACAGACCAATCTTCTTCATTTATAATAAATTTCTCTGTTCGTTATTGTAAAATATATAGTTTCGTCCAATAGTACGTTCTTCATTTAAACTCAAGTAAACAAGGACAGATGTTGGTGTGTTTGACTGAGGGTATGTGTATGCATGGGTAGGGCGGGTTATCTGTCGGGTCATAAACCTATACCGGTTGTATGTGTAGATGTGAAGACACTCTCTCTTCACTGAGTGATGTATCCTCGACGCGGTATGGAGCAATTTGACCAGATGGAATTCACTCGCAGACCAGTCTACCAAATTAATCTCAAATCAATGTGTGGGCAGATTCCCCGACATTTACTCCGACAGGTGTCTGTACTTACCGGCTATATCGTGGGAAATATTTCGAGGACGATCCATCTTTAGCCATATTTTTCCTGATACCAGTTTCAGTAGGAATTGATGATGGGAAGATCGGTTACGTTTACTAAAATGTATGAAACAACTGTTCAGGTTTTTTTTGGCCTTTTACTTTGGCCTTGCACCACATCGCATCTATATTTGCTTTAGTGGATCGTTGGTTCATACGGATTTTTAGCTCAACTTGACAAAGTCAAGATAAGCTATTATTTCCATCACGCGTGTGGAAGTCTGTCAGTCTGTTTACATTTAATTTAGCATAGGTTACACTCCACAGTTCTACTCGGATCCTCGCGAATGTTCACATGCTGGTTTAAGGTCCTTTCCGGATGACAATGTCCACTTCTGGCCGTGATCGGTCAGTTGTGACGGCTGTCGGAGCCTGAAACACGAAAACATTCAGTACAGCTCCCAGGTCGAATTTATGAAGGGATTTCGTTGTAACTTGGTGGGAAAACTTCGAATGTCTAGATGAGAACGTCCACTTTTGGTCGCGACCGATCGGCCGTAACGGCTACGTGGTCCGAAGCCCGAAAACCACTCACACACCCTACAGGTAGTATTTATAAAGTGATTTTATTGTAACTTTGTACGACGATTCCTCCGTATAATGTGCAGAAGGAAGAAAACGTCCCCTTTTGGTCTCGATCGGCCCACCTTGACAGCTACGCGGGCCCGAAGCCCGAACATGTTTTCCACAGTCTACAGGTCGTTTTTACGAAGGTATTTGATTTTAACTTCGTAGGATGACTCTGTATAATGTCGAGATGAGAACTTTTTGGTCGGTTTCAGTCAACCGTGACGGCCTCATGGGGCGTTTCCTAGATTCCTTTAGCACAGTCTGCAGATTGCATTTAATAAAGCTTTGTCATTGCAAAATTGATCAGCCGTGACGTAGGATAACTTGGTATGATATTGCAAAATTGATCAGCCGTGACGTAGGATAACTTGGTATGATATCTAGATGGAACTCTCCTATTTTGGTAATGATCGGCCAACTGTGACCGCCGAGCTGTCATGTGACCTAGATTCCTTTGGCAATGTCTGCGAGTTATATTTATAAAGGAATTTCATTGGAACTTGGTAGGATGACTCTTTTTGAAATAATTTATACTCAGGCCTCACTTCTTCAGCACAGTCTAAACCTTAAATTATTCTTATTCCAAACATAGCAAACAGAGAATAGAAATTAACATATTCTCAGTTATCAGTTCTTGTATTTCATTTCATAAACAGAGAGACGAGAGCTTCACCGATTTTGATCACGAACTGTGCATTTTAGGTGAGGGTTTTTTCATCAGAACACGACCGTACTTCTAGGCGAGGGCTTCCTCTTACCAAAGTGGAAGGTAAGGTCGAGATAGCTAACCATGAGCGGGAAAGCCACGGCAGTAACTAATACTCTCTTCAGAAGATGAGCGTCTTACTATGAGGGAGCGCAGTTGAATGAGTTTTTGAGAGTGAACAGTGCACCCAGCCCTCGTTAGAATGCGGAGTGCTTTGTGCGCGAAAGCACTCTCTTTACTGAATGGTGTATCCTCAACGCGCTATGGGCATGTTGACCAGATGAAATCCACTCGCCGACCAGTCTGCCAACTTAATCCCAAATCAATCTGTGAGCAGGTTCCTCGGCAGATACATCGACAGGTGTCTGTACTTACCGGATATATTGTGGGGAATATTTCGAGCACCACTTATCTTCAGCCATATTTTTCATGATTTCACTTTCAGTAGGAATTAATGAAGGGACGATAGCTTACGCTTGCTGAAGTGCATAAAATATGTTTTCCTGTTTGTTTTGCCATTTTACTTTGGCATAGCATCCACATCCCATATAATTTGTTCTAGTGGATCGTTAGTTCATACTGCTTTATAACTGAACTTGACAATGTCAAGATAAGCTATTACCACCACTCGTACGGAAGTCAATCTGTCTGTCAGTCTGTTCAGATTTTCTTTTCCACAGTCTACACCCCGTAGTACTTGTCAGATCATCACAAAATTCCATATGTTGGTTCACGGTCAGGTCGGGGTGAGACTTCCCCCTTTTTTTGCATCAGTACGCCGTGTTAAATGCCCGAGGCTGAAACCCAAAAACTTTTAGTACAGTCCAAATCTCGTATTTATGAAGGGACTTCATCGTAACTCGGTACAAAGACTCAGTATAATGTCTAGACGAGAACGTCATATTTTAGTCGTGATCGGTCAACCCTGACGGGTACGCGGGTCCGAAGCCCGAAGCCCGAAAAACTTTAACATAGTCTAAAGGTCGTATTTAGGAAGGGATTTCATTGAATCTTTATAGGGTGACTCCGTATGTTGTCTAGACAAGAACGCGCCCTTTTGATAGCGATCGGTCCACCGTGACGGCTACAAGTCCCGAAGCCCGAAAATCTTTACCACACTCCACAGGTCATATTTATGAAGGGATTATATTTTAACGTCGTAGGATGACTCTGCGTAATTACTGGAGCAGAACGTCCTGTTTGGTTGGGTTCAGTCAACCGTGACTATCGCAGAGGCGCGTTACCTAGATTTCTTTGGCCCAGTCTACAGATTGCATTTATTAAGGGAATTCCATTGCAAAATTGTAGGATGACTCAGTATAATGTCATGATCGACGCCTATGACGTAGATTTGTTAGCACAGTCTACAGTTCATATTTGTTAAGCGATTTCATGTTAACTTGGACGGATAACTCGGTATAATGTTTAGATGAGTCTGCTCTGTTTTGGTCGCGATCGTTCAGCCGTTATCCCGCCTGGTCAGTTGACCTATATTCCTTTAGTACTGTCTACAGGTTGTTTTTATGAAAGGATTCCATTGCAAGTTGGTAGAATAACGCGGTATGATCTCTAAGTGAGTCTTTCCTATTTTGGGCATGATCGGCCAACCGTGACCGCCGAGCTGTCGTGTGAACTAGATTCCTTCAGCAACGTCTTCGAGCTATATTTAACAAGGGAGTTCATTGCAACCTGGTAAAATGGCTTGTTTTGGAATAAGTTTACTGAAACTTGGTAACTTTGGTCGCCATGCATTAACTGAGTGCCACATTAACCCAGGCCTCATTTCTTTAGTACAGTCTAAACTTCGAACTATTCTTATTGGAAACATAGCATACAGGGAACAGAAATTAACATATTCTCATTTATCAAACTTCTTGTCGTATTTCATAATCAATTTATAGACAACATTATCCATTTCACAAAACACAACACAAAGTCAGGTTATGCTAAAGTGTCATTGACACTTTCATTTGAACCATTGGCACGCATACATACACACGAACGCGACTATTTTGCTGGTTAACGCAGCCGAAAAAACAACCGAGCTGCGACAAGTAACTATTAGACTCCCCAACATTTTAATCTGGTGGATACCGTGTTGAAAGTGTCAGAAGCCAGTGTACCCCTCATGCTGTTCTGTTGTGCTCTGTGCCTTAGTACGCAATGGTACCACATAGTACATGGGAAAAAGACTCCAAGAACCTTGTCTAAGGGCTCACGGATGGCAGATGATGAATGAGGATCATCAGCGAACAGTCACCGTGAGCTTTCAATTTTAAAATCACTGTGCCATCAATGAACCATTGCGCTTCACTAACTCGACTCTCATATTCTATTTGTGAAGGATATTCAAGATTCTGATCCACTTCGCACATTGAAAAAAAAACAAATACTGGTTGTTTAGATGTAGTCTATTTAAAATTGATAAAATGCAAAACGTTGTGTGAAAGGTGTTCATTTAGAAAACTAACATATATATAACGTTGCCTAAACTACTCCCATATGATAAAAATATATGCAACACGTTGCGCAAATGACGTTTAACCGGATTTCAGTCTCTGTCTGCGTTTCACCGAACAAGTAAAATAACGATAAACATGTTATTTGTTGCCATTTGGGTCACTCCGTGCTCTCAAGATGTGGTCTTTTTTTAAATCCGGCTAAAATGCATATTTTTCTTAAATTTCCCATCCTTCTGTGAATTGGGGATGCGTTAGCGAAGCACCGATTCATACTGGTTTTCATGCCAACGACCCCAAATCGTGTTCACCCGAATCATCTCTTATTTTTGAGACAATTACAGGCTCTCAAGATAAGGATTTTATTGAAACCTGGGCCTAAAGTGGGACCTTCGTTGTGTATCTCACGAGCCCCACTCAATAGAAGCCTCCGAGACAATCGCAGTTGAGGCCGCTCGTCAAAAGTATCTAAAGTAGCTGGCTCTCCTCGGAGAGCCCCCACCCCTCGCAAAAATGGACAATGTATTTCCTCTCGGTAAAAAACGCACGGTACACTGCAGAACGAGGAACTCCTTTATACGACCGAGGAAACCACTGAACTGGGGCGAGTAACTATCAGACTCTCCAACATTTTATTCCGGTGGAAACGGGGTTGACAGTGTCAGAAGCCAAATATATCACCACATACTGTACTGTCATGCTCTGTGCATTAGTAAACAATGCCACCACACCTCACATGGGCAAATGACACCAAGAGCCTTGTTTAAGGCCACATTGCAGTTGAGGAATTAGGATCGTGAGCGAACCGACCTCGTAATCTTTCAATTTGAAGTTCACTGTGCTGATCAAGGAACGATTGCACTTCGCAAACGCAACTCTGATGTTGTATTTGTGACAGATATTCAAGATTCTGATCCACTTCGCACTTTTAAAAAACAAATACTTGGTATTTAGATGTCGTCTATTTAATATTGATAATAATGCAAAACGTTGCCTGAATGGCGTTCATATAGAAAGCGAACATATATATAACGTTGCCTGAATGACTCCCATATGATAAAAATATATACAACACGTTGCCCAAATGACGTTTAACCGGATTTCAGTCTCTCTGTGCTTTTCTCCGAACAAGTCCAAATAACGATAAACATGTTATTTGTTGCCATTTGGGTCACTCCGTGCTCACAAGATGTGTTTTTTTTAAATCCGGCCAAAATGCATATTTTTCTTAAATTTCCCATCCTCCTGTGAATTGTGGATGCGTTAGCGAAGCACCGACGCATTCTGGTTTTCATGCCAATGACCCCAAATCGTGTTCACCTGAATCATCTCTTATCTTTGAGACAATTACAGGCTCTCAAGATAAGGATTTTATTGAAACCTGGGCCTAAAGTGGGACCTTCGTTGTGTATCTCACGAGCCCCACTCAATAGAAGCCCCCCTGACAATCGCAGTTGAGGCCGCTCGTCAAAAGTATCTAAAGTAGCTGGCTGTCCTCGGAGAGCCCCAACCCCTCGCAAAAATGGACAATGTATTTCCTCTCGGTAAAAACGCACGGTACACTGCAGAACGAGGAACTCCTTTATAAGACCGAGGAAACCACTGAACTGGGGCGAGTAACTATCAGACTCTCCAACATTTTATTCCGATGGACACGGGGTTGACAGGTGTCAGAAACCAAATATATCACCACATACTGTACTGTCATGCTCTGTGCATTAGTAAACAATGGCACCACACCTCACATGGGCAAATGACACCAAGAGCCTTGTTTAAGGCGACATTGCAGTTGAGGAATGAGGATCATGAGCGAACCGACCTCGTAATCTTTCAATTTCACTTGAAGTTCACTGTGCTAATCAAGGAACGATTGCACTTCGCAAACGCAACTCTGATGTTGTATTTGTGACAGATATTCAAGCTTCTGATCCACTTCGCACTTTTAAAAAACAAATACTTGTTATTTAGATGTCGTCTATTTAATATTGATAATAATGCAAAACGTTGCCTGAATGGCGTTCATATAGAAAGCGAGCATATATATTACGTTGCCTGAATGACTCCCATATGATAAAAATATATACAACACGTTGCCCAAATGACGTTTAACCGGATTTCAGTCTCTGTCTGCTTTTTTCCGAACAAGTCCAAGTAAAGATAAACATGTTATTTGTTGCCATTTGGGTCACTCCGTGCTCACAAGATGTGGTCTTTTTTTTAAATCCGGCCAAAATGCATGTTTTTCTAAAATTCCCCATTCTCCTGTGAATTGTGGATGTGTTAGCGGAGCGCCGACGCATACTGGTTTTCATGCCAATGACCCCAAATCGTGTTCACCTGAATCATCTCTTATCTTTGAGACAACTACAGGCTCTCAAGATAAGGATTTTATTGAAACCTGGGCCTAAAGTGGGACCTTCATTATTTGCCATCTCTGTGTTTTGCGGGCGTGTTCCATTAGGATCCGACCCGCCTTGGTTTTCATGCATTTTACTTAATAACACGTGTAATTAGCACCTTTAAAACCAATCCAGGTTCTGAAGAATATAGATTTTTATTGAAATCTAGGCCTGCCTGAAATCGAACAATTCTTATTTGCCATCCACTTACCAACACCGAATGTGTTCCGCCAAGGTCGGAATGGGCCTTGTCTTTATGCCGTCGAGCACAAATTATGATAATGATCATTATTGCAATTTCGAGCCCAAAACCTGATTTTTCCTTCTTGCCATACCCTTGCGCACTTTGGATGTGCACACGCCGCGTCCGACCATGCCTGGTTTTCATCCAAATGGACCCACCTCATGGTAAGACGAGTCATAGTTGCCTTTGGGGGCACTGCAAAGTACACCCCTCACCACCCCACCCCTAAGATGTGGGTTTAATTGGAATTCAAACCCTGAGTCAGACTTGACTATAATTTGCTAACCTTTTTGTGATATTCGGATATGTTTGATTTGTTCTGGTTTTCGTGAAGAACTGTCCAAATTATGAATACACGAGCCATTAGTTGCATTTGAGACCAATCCACACTCAAATAATTTTTCTTAAATGATTTTGGGAACCAAATAGGACTATTCATTAGAGGCAATCCAGGCTCTCGAGATAGAGAGTTTATTAAAATCCGAGCCTGCAGTTGAACTTTTCTTCCTGTTAAACACCCTTTTGTTAACACCGAATATGTTGAACTGGGATCCTACCCACATAAGTGTGTGTATGGATCGCGTCAAGAATGCGCTAGCAGGTAATCGGGGAGAGTAATTATAGGAGTGTCTTTGAAGAAGAGTCCTCCCATCCCTGCTGAACTTTGGCACACGGAGGACGAGAATGTCGCCAGTTATGCATTTCAGACGAGGGCCTTTTCATCAGACCATGGACCGTATTTTGCAGTGGACGGTGGATGGCAAGGGCGATAATTAAGTACTCGCGTGAAAGCAACGGTAGTAAGTAGTACTCTCCTTAGAAGATAATTTTCTTGCTCACTGGGAGCGCGGTTGGATGAATTTTTGAGAGTGCACAATGCCCACACCCCTAGTCCACAAGCGGAGTGCTTTGCACTCGAGCAGCACTCCCTTTATCGACGATTTCAGCCGTCCTGGTAAGATCGGCAGCTGTTGGTTCCCCACAACCATCACCCCCTCCCCTCACACACGCATTTACAATCTGTAAAAGCGATCGTGCTTTCAAAGGTAATTTAAATGCAGGCCGACCTGCCCCCAGAAAATAGTGTATATCTGGACCCCCCCCCCCCCCCCCCCCACACACACACACACACATACACACAGTCCTCGTTAGAAGACGATGTATTCAGACGAGGTCCCCTTTCATCAAAACAGACGGCGTGGTTGAATTTATCCCCCTTCATCAAAATAGACGGCGTGGTTGAATTTATCTGGACAGTTACTTGCAGATGAACCTCCTCTCTGGTAAAAGCGGACGAGTATCTCACGAGCCCCACTCAATAGAAGCCTCCCAGACAATCGCAGTTGAGGCCGCTCGTCAAAAGTATCTAAAGTAGCTGACTCTCCTCGGAGAGCCCCCACCCTCGCAAAAATGGACAACGTGTTTCCTCTCGGTAAAAACGCACGGTACACTGCAGAACGAGGAACTCCTTTATAAGACCGAGGAAACCATTGAACTGGGGCGAGTAACTATCAGACTCTCCAACATTTTATTTCGGTGGAAACGGGGTTGACAGTGTCAGAAGCCAAATATATCACCACATACTGTACTGTCATGCTCTGTGCATTAGTAAACAATGCCACCACACCTCACATTGGCAAATGACACCAAGAGCCTTGTCTAAGGCCACATTGCAGTTGAGGAATGAGGATCATGAGCGAACCGTCCTCGTGATCTTTCAATTTGAAGTTCACTGTGCTGATCAAGGAATGATTGCACTTCGCAAATGCGACTCTGATGTTGTATTTGTGACAGATATTCAAGATTCTGATCCACTTCGCACTTTTAAAAAACAAATACTTGTTATTTAGATGTCGTCTATTTATTATTGATAATAATGCAAAACGTTGCCTGAATGACGTTCATATAGAAAGCGAACATATATATAACGTTGCCTGAATGACTCCCATATGAAAATAAATATATACAGAATGTTGCCCAAAGGACGTTTATATAGTAAACACTTTTTGACCTTTAGGCAACCAACATTAAGGCAACCGGATTTGGGCAACGCAAAATCATATATCTTTTAAAAATGCATATATTTTCAATTTTAATACACAAATGCATAATTTATTGATAAACTAGAAGTGATAAGAGATGTTTTAATAAATATAGACGTTTGTGACAAATATATTGATAAATATCTCTGAGGTTGCCCAAATGACGCAAGTTGCCCAAATGACAAGAAGTTGCCGAAATGTTGTTTACATAGTTATATATATATATATATATATATATATATATATATATATATATATATATATATATATATATATATATATATAAAATAAGTAGAGAGAACAAACAAAAACAATAGATAAAATAAAAAAAAACAGTGAATTTTACACTAGCGAATAATTAAAAGTATTTAAACAAGAAACGATTTACGAGCGAAAAAAAACAAAATATATGTTATAAAATAAAAATATGTTGGTGATAAAGAACAGGGGATACATTAGAACTTACGTTCAAGGCGGTTCTGGCATCGTTGATTCTATAATGCAAGCGTTCACGAGCAATGCAGGTAGAAAACTTGCATCAACCACGTTTGAGATCGGTAAGAAGGTGGCTTTGGATGCTGGTAAGAAAGCCGCTTCCAAAGCTAGTAGTAAGATTGCTTCTGTGGCTGGCAAGAGGGCAGACGACACGTTGATCGACAAATTGATCAGTCCACCGGCAAAGCGAGCTACGTTAGAGCAATCCCCAAAAAGTTAGAAAGATTTTAAGGATGCTGTGGTACCCATACAAGATTTAGCCAAAATGACGAATGGATCTGGATTGAAGAGAACTCGCGATGGTGTAATATAAATAAAGGATAATATTTATAAAACTGAGTTTGAAAAAAACATAAAAATTGTGTTTGAAAATCTAAAAAATAAAAAAAAATAAAAAAAGATGAACATTAAAGATATGTCTTGGAATGACACCGCGACCAAGAGGTCGAATAACGAGTTCTTTCCCTAAAGCATAAGAGGTTTGATAGTGGGAAAATCGAATTGTGGAAAGACCAATCTGTTGATGAATCTGTTGTCGCAACCCGACTGGTTGGATTACGACAGTTTATTCGTGTTTGGCGAGAGTTTGTTTCAACCCGAATACAGATTGCTTCGAGAGTGCATGGATTGTAGATTGCCCAAGGACGTCATAGCCAGAATCTTTGACAGTAGGGAGGAATTCGACAAAAGTGAAGCTTCTCTTTCAACCATTTTGGATGGTGCGGTGATGGAATTGATGAAGAGAAATGCGTCTTCGAACGTCGAGTGTCGATTGTATGCCATGTTCCGGATCCTAGAGAATTGAAATTCGAAGATAAGAATCTCATGATCTTCGATGATCTGCTTTTGGAGAGACAGAACTGATGCGAATCGTATTACGTTAGAGGTCGTGACAGCAACGTGGACTGTTTCTACCTGTCACAGAATTATTTTCAATTACCCAGACAGACAATAAGGGAGAACGCTAATTTACTGTGTCTCTTTCCCAGGATCTCAAGAATCTCAAACACATCTACGGTGATCACATCGCAAACGGCATGAGCATGGCAGAATTCAGGAGGTTCTGCAAGAGGGTTTGGGATTCGAGGACTTTACAATATCGTTGTGATCGATGCAACTAGCGAATTTAATTGCAGAAAATATCAGAGCGGATTCGACAAGTTTTATGTTTCTGATGATAATAAAATAGAGATCGAAAACAAAAAATTAGAAAATAATAAATCATCAATAATTTAGTTTCGAAAAATAAAATAAAAATTAAAAATATAATGTTCGAACAAGGAGAATTGTTAGAATGGATAGCCGAGAATACGGCTGCAAAACAATCCATTCAAATCGTGTTGAGTGGTGATTCGACTTGATTCGCGATGAAATTCGAACCTTCCATCGAATTGAATAGAGAGAAAAGATACGAGATGGCGTTGGTGAATCTGGAGACTTATTATTCCTTTCCCAATGTCACTGAAAAGAATAACTCATTCAAGTATTCCGACGGAGTGGATTGGTTGGAGATTCGAATTCCCAAAGGAAGTTACAACATAGACGATTTGAACAATTACATTCAGACGCGAAAGAAGACAGATGGAAAGGGAAGCAACAAGATCAGACTCGCTCCCAAGCCTAATACCCTACAGACGATGTTGGATTTGGAAGATAATTTTCAAGTGGATTTCAACACGGACGATTCTATAGGCAAGATGCTGGGATTCGATCGAAAGATGTATCGAGGCCACGCGGCATCTGAAAATACGGTCGACATTCTCGCAGTCAATAGCATTTTGGTGAAAGTGGACGTGATTGCTGGAAGCTATGTGAATGGTAGTGCCCAACCAACGATCTATTCCTTCTTTCCAAACATGTCGCCGGGTTATAAAATCATGGAACGACCACAAAATTTAGTTTATCTACCCATGATTTTAGACACGTTGTATAGTCTCAAAACCACGTTGATGGATCAAAATGGTGAACTGTTCGATCTTCGTGTAGAGAGGGTGACGATACGATTTCACATAAGAGAAATATAAAAAAGCAAAAAAAAAAAAATATTGTGTATATATATAAATAAGAAAATAAAATAAACGCAATATTAATTTTACAAAAATTATTTAATATATATAATTATCATTAAAACAAAAACAATTGAACAAAATATATTTAAAAAAAAGAAATATGACTGAATACGTGGTTAAAAATGTGAACATATCTGAAGGACAGAGGGAGAAACTTGAGAGAGCGTTAACTCGAGAAGAGCCGGTGAGATTCAAATTCACTTACAAAGATCACCTGGACCAGAACTCAAATCAAAAGGATGGAGAAAGCGATTGGTGATAGAAGAGGGTTGAAGGTGAGATTGAGTCCTGCTCAATTGAAATACAATTTGAAAATGAACGGCAGTTTCCTACCACTATTGGCAGGAATCGCTGCAAAAGCATTGCCCTTCGCCACAAAAGCATTGCCCTTCGCCGCAAAAGCATTGCCCTTTGCCACTAAAGCATTGCCTTTTCTCGGGCAGACTAGACGTGAGAGCTCTGTCAGGACTCGCGAGTTCGGCAGTTGAGAAATTAATGGTTGGTAGCGGACTGTTTTTGAGGAAGGGAGGAGCCGTGTGTCGCATCCACATAGACGACATCGGTCAAGGATTGTATCTAGAACCCATTAGAGGTGGCAACTCTTTCAGTGGAAACGGTCTCTATCTGAAGAGTGGGCAGAACATTGAGCGACTCAGTAAGGGTTTGCTGTTTGGTGAGAATTCGCCGTTTAAGAATATACCAATTTTGAGTATGTTATTATAATGTAAAAAATTATATAATTATATAAAATATAAAAATATAAATTATAGAAAGTATAAAAAAATAATATAAAAAAAATGGATAAAAAGGTAGACTTTTTTTTTGAATGATAATGATGAATATCATGGGATAGAGTGAGAAAAGATGTGGAAAAACAATTAGATGATAATGATGAATATCACGGGATAGAGTGGGAAAAAGATGTGGAAAAACAATTAGACGCTAATGATGAATATCACAGTATAGAGTGGGAAAAAGATGTGGAAAAACAATTACACTCTAATGATGGATATCTTAGGAAAGAACTGAAAAAAAGAGTTTAAAGATTGGGATAGTTGGTGGAAATTTAAAAGTTGTTTTCCACCGCCAACACTACCTTCTGAAGAGAATGGTAATGATGTGAGTGTTACCAAGAGATGCACCGCATTCTTTCATAATCATGATACAGAGAAACAAATGTGTTATAAAAAAAACATTATATATCACAAAAAAAAGAAAAGAAGAATCGACGCTGAAATTTGAGAAAAAAGGAGACATTATTATGATATATATGGGCGATAGTGAAGAAGAAGAAGAAGAAGAAGAAGAAAAACAAAAAAAAGAAAAATAATGAGATCTAGAGATGTTCAACCTCTCTAAATCTCATTAATTTTTTTTCCTTTTTCTTCGCTAAAAATCAGTCTCTCTATTGTTTTATATTTCCAAGTCCGTTATTAGGATGTTGAAGGTCGTGTCTTCTCCTTTTTTGCAAATGTGTTGAATGTTTATCTTTACTTTTGCGAGTTTTTTTACTTCAGTCAACGCGCTCTCACTACCCGATTTGTTCACAAGGTCGAGAGAGATTTTTGGATATATGTAACTTCCATAGGGCAATGACAAATCACTCTTGTCGAATTCTCTGTCTTCGTCGACGACGATATTCTGTAGATTGCTTTCAGAATCCTAAAACAAATCGAGCGTGGCTTCATCCAATTTCAAAGGCATGCTATATTTGTTGTATTTCTGCTGTAAGCCCTTCGTCTCAACTTCTTTCAATTCGATGCCATTGTGGCATTGTAATCTATATAATTTACAATGGAGTCTCTTACACGTTTCAACTTGTTTCAATTTCAGTTCACATCTTTTAGGTGTTGTTGACATGATTGATTATTTGTTTTTTTTTGTTTTATGAATTATTGCAAATAATATATATTTTTGAATTTTGTGTTTAAATAATAATTTGTTAAAAAAGTTTTGTTTTGTTTTTTACTTTCTATATATATATAAAAAAGTTTTTAATTTTTTAATTTTCTTTAATGTGAACATTTTTTTTGCAAAAGCTTTTTTTTCTCTTTATATAAATAAAAAGTTTAAATTTTAACGTTCTTTTTTTCTCGTATTAATTCAATTTTTTCTCATATTAATTCAGTTTTTCTCACCTTAAGGAACATAAAAAATCGATTAATTTTTTTTTTTGTTTTTTGAATTCTATGTTTAAATAATAATTTATTAAAAAAAGTTTGTTTGTTTTTTCTCTCTCTATATATATATACAAAAAAGTTTTTAATTTTAATTTTCTATAATGTGAATTTTCTTTTTTGCATATATATAAAGACTATTTTAAAACTTTTTAACAAATTATTATTTAAATACAAAATTAAAAAAAAAAAAAAAAATATTCTTACAAATGAAGCAACCAAATAACAAAATGGAAAATTTAGTTGAGAAAACCGTACCTCAGTTAAACGAGATTTGTAAAAAATTAAAAATTCCAAATTTCAGAAATCATAGAACCAAATCAAAAGAAATTGAAGTCATACAGGAGTATTGTTTGCCAGATAATGGAAAGAAAAAAATCGAAAGATCAAAAGTGAACAAACTTAAACGGACTCGAATTGCAAAAAAAAAATAAGCCGATGACAGTAACGCCTGATGAGAGAAAACAAAACGTGGAGCGTGATGAAATTAGAAAGATCATGCACGGGGAGTTCCGTAGTTGGCTCGATGAAAAGGCAAACAAAATGTCGATAGCAATGACTTCAAAAAATGCTTCCATTGTGAAAAAAGGAGAAGAAAAAGGTAGTAAAGGGAATCGAAATGCCGACGTTGAAAACAAAAAACGTTTCCGTTGCGAAAAATAAGAAGACGACTAAACGAAAAGCCGTCAGAGAACTTCAAGTTTCAAAAGAAAAAAAAAACTAAAACAAAAACGAGTGATGCAGTTCAGAATCTAGACAAACAAGATATATCGAACGAAATTCGATGAGCAATCGATGAAGGGAAAGGAGAAGAATATGTAGCAAGACTCATCATGGAAGCATTCCAATTCAATCCCATAGAACGGGAGAGTGTGATCAAAGGCATTTTTAAAACTTTCGACGTGGTTCCCTCATTCAAGAAAGTCGATCCGAAATTGTTCATGGAACGGGTGAAGAAAAAAGTATTGGATTTGCTTCGTGAACACATGAACGTGGGACTAAAAATTAAGATGATACTCCATTGCATGATGAACAAAACTGACGTGAATTCCGGTGAGGGCATCGTGAAAAATGCATATTTCAGATCTAATGTCGAACCCATATTTTTGAGGTTCAGATTTATCAGATGTTTTCGAAAAGATGAAAGACAAGATGTTGGCGTCTCTCACGAATTATCAACATGAAGGTAGTAATTGGACGTTCGATGAGGTGTTGAAACTCGAAATTCATCCAACTAAAAACGATTCATTGAAAGCGTCTTCCTATGTGGAATTACCGTATTTCTTAGCTAAAAAAAAAAGCTGTGATCAACGTGAGAAATAAAGATGATCAGTGTTTTAAATGGGCAGTCACCTCTGCTTTATACCCCGTCAAAATGCACTCCGATAGAGTTTCTTGTTACTAGGAGACTTCTAAAAATCTTGATTGGACCGGAGTGACTTTTCCAATGCCGATAAAACAAATTGAACGTTTTGAGGTTCAAAATCCCACCATAGTGGTGAAAGTCTTGGGATATGACAAGGAAAAATAAATGATCTATCCTCTTAGACAGACTTCGTATCTTGAAAGAGAAAAGACGATTATTTTATTATTGATTTCGAATGGTGACAATCGTCATTATTGTTGGGTTAAAGATCTGAGCCGATTACTGTCGAGACAAAATAATAAACAGAAACGAAAGATATGTTTATGTTGCAACTGCATGAACATGTTTCACAGCAAAAAATCGTTAGTGAAACATCAGGAATATTGCAATGAAAATCAAGGTGTCACTGTCGAAATGCCCAAACCCAACACCATTGTGAACTTTCAAAATCACAATAGAAGGTTAAAAGTACCATTCGTCGTGTATGCCGATTTTGAATGCTTCACCGTGAAAATGAGTTCCTGCCAACCCGACGGTCTTCGACGTTACATTGAAAGATATCAAAAGCACACACCTTCAGGCTATTGCATTTATGTGAAACGTGCTTTCGACTCACAACACGACATGGGTCCCCTCACCTACACGAAACAGTGCGAAAATGACGACGTGGCTCAAAGTTCGTGGAAGAGTTAAAATCGAAAATTCAAATTTTATATGACAAATTCAAAACTCCGGCGAAAATGATCATCATGCGAGAGTAGCAGGACGAAAATAACAGAGCCATCGAATGTCACATATGCAGACAATCGTTCAACGAGAATTCAGAGGAAAATAAGATTAGAGACCGCGATCATTACACGGGTCTGTATCGTGGTCCGGCTCACAGCAAGTGTAATTTAAAATATTAAGACGCCATTTTCTATCTGGTGATATTTCACAAACTCTCGTGTTACAACAGTCATCTGTTCATGAAAAATCTCGCCACCTCCCATGAAAAATTAAATTGCATCATGAACAACGAAGAGAGATACATTTCCTTAATGAAATGGAAGCTCATGGAGAAGAAAAGAGTAATCGAGAGAGAGACGTTGGAAGAAAAAACAAAATCCATTAGTAGAGACATACGTTTCATCAATAGTTTTAAATTCATGTCGACCGCTCTGGAAAAATTAGTTGATAACATGAGCAAGGATAAATTTAAAATCATGAGCAAACACTTCAGAGAATGAGTAGACATCATGTTGAGGAAAGGAGTCTATCCTTACGATTACATGAACAATCTAAAGTGATTCGACGACACTGTGCTACCATCAAAAGAAGATTTTTATTCAAAATTATACGAATCTGACATTTCCAACGAGAATTACGAACACACCAAAAACGTGTGGAAATCATTCGATATGAAAACCATGAGAGATTATCATGATCTCTATCTGAAGACCGACGTTCTGCTCCTGGCAGACGTGTTTCGAAAGATTTCGAGACGTCTCTCGTCGAAATTATGATCTGGATCCGGCTTGGTATTTCACCGCACCCGGTCTGGCGTAGGATGCTCTGTTTAAGACCACAGAAATCCAATTGGAATTATTATCCGACATGTTGCTCATGTTCGAAAAGGTTGCGAGAGGTGGTGTCTCGATGATCTCTCAGAGATATTCTGAATCCAACAATCCCTACATGAAAGAAGGTTTCGATTCGGAATGATCGAATAAATACATACAGTATTGGGACGCTAATAATCTGTATGGTTGGGCCATGAGTCATCCTTTACTGATTGGAAATTTCAAAGGGGTGACGGAACCAGAAGAGATGCAAAAATGGAGAGACTATCCTTGCATTTTAGAAGTCGATTTGAACTATCCGGAAGAATTACACGATCTACACAATGATTATCTGCTAGCTCCCGAACAAATGGAACCGATCGAAGGAGATGATGAAAAACTCATTCCCAATTTATTTAACTAACGTAAGTACGTCATCTACAGCGAGAGAATTTGAAACAATACGTCGATTACGGGATGAAATTAGTCGACATACATCACGTCATTCGATTCGACGAAGAGCATTGGATGAAAAAATACATCGATCTCAACACGAATCTCAGAATTCAAGCCGAGAACAATTTCGAAAAAGATTTCTTCAAACTCATGAACAACTTCGTGTGCGGTAAATCGATGGAAAACATCAGGAAGAAAACTGATATTCGACTCATCACGTCTGAGAAAAGAGCTACATTTAGTCGTGAAACCCAATTACAGACACCGAACCATATTCGATGGAAATCTAGTGGCCATTCACATGCAAAAGACGTACCTGAAGTTTGACAAACACTATTATCTCGGACCAATCATCTTAGATATCAGCAAGCAATTGATGTATGAGTTTCACTATGATTACTTCAAACGGAAATTTGGTGAGAAAGCTTACTGTTCACTGGCATGGACAGTTTAGTTTATGAGATAGAGATGAAAGACGTCTACCAAGATATATCTCCGCATGGTTTGACACAAGCAATTATCCTGTCGATCACCCATCCAACATTCATTTGAACGACAACAAGAAGGTTTTGGGTAAATTTAAGGACGAGAGCAGCAGTAAACAAATCGTCGAATTCATGGGTTTGAGACCCAAACTGTATGCTTATCATCTAGAATGTGAAGAGATCAAGAAGTGCAAAGGGGTTAAAGCGAGCGTGGTGAAGAAAAACATCTCTTTTCGAGAGCATAAAGATTGTCTGTTTGGAAGTGGTCCAGTGTATAAGACTAAGAAATCCATTTGAAGTGACAATCACAACGTGTATACCAAAATAGTCAACAAGATTTCGCTGACGGCCGACGACAATAAGAGATTCGTGTTAGACGATAAAATAAGCACTTTGGCACTCGGACATTGGACTTTGGATATGATTATGGACGATAGGATTCCAGATAGGATTCCAGATATGATTAAGGACGATATGATTCCAGAAAATCAAGAGGAATTAAACGGATTCAAGATTATGGAAGTCGATAGAGACATCGAGAGAGTTAGTTTTAAAAAGAAAAAGAAAAAATATAAAAAAATAACGTTATTTTAGTGAATTATAAGAAAATAAATAAATAAAAAAAAATACACACATTATGAATAAGAAAATAGAGGTATCCGTAGAAGGTGTCGTCTTACCTAACGAACCCCTATCCAACATCTATCTGTCGAATGCAGCGAAGAATTTGAAAATCAAAGATTTTCTAGGCATGTTTCCCAGAGATGCCTTGCCTAAGAGAAGACCTCGAAAATCGGAATGCGGAATTTTAAATCTGGACGATTTATCAGGTGAAGGCACTCAATGGGTGGCGTGGTTCAAGAACGGGAAGAAGAATTATTATTTCGACGGCTACGGAATCTTGCCGCCGAAAGAAATAAAGAACTATTTCGACAAAGCGAAAAGACCAAGAATCGACACTCGAATGTTAGCACGTTCAGCACGCCTCTCAAGTGAATGCCAGAGACAGGATTAATTTCATTACAAAAACCAATAATCCCAAAGCCGTCACTTCTGTGGTGAGCATACTCATCGAACTAGATCCTCTGAACAAACAGTGAAAGCGTGGAAATAATTAATTAAAAATAATGAGTAATTAGTAAAAAAACAAACAAATAAAAAAAAAAAAAAGTAATGAGATTTAGAAAGATGTTCAATCTCTCTAGATCTCATTACTTTTTATTATTATTTTTTTGTTTTGTTTTAATACGTTATTTCTCATAATGTTTCATCTCATGAAATTGGATCACCTATCTCGAAACACGCATCGACATCTCTTTTAGCATTTCGAAGAGCTTTTATAAATTCTCAAAAAGCAGTCAGTCCTCTATACATCAACATGTCTAAAAGTTTACTGGTCTTATCTTCTATCAAGATTTTACTTTCGATTTCACGTCTCATATTATCGGTCAATATCAAAGGTTCCGTTTCAACTAAAGTGTCTAGAATTATTGCTAGCGAATCTTGTGAAATATTTTTAATCAAACCACGTCTGTTTCTTCTCAAGTATTCTCTTTCTTTATCATTCATTTTTGTAATTATTTTTTTAATTTTTATTTCTATTTTTTTCATTCTTTTTTCTTCACACATGTCTCTCATCGAATGATCGACATCTTATTTCCATCCGATTCGAATTGTAATTCTCTATCCAACAGGACCAAGGCGAAGGCTTCGGTTTTTCTTGGCACGTTCCTATTGAATTGCATCTTGATCTGAATGTCTAAGACGCTACTCTTGAGTCGTTCGCTCTGTTGACTGACATTGAATACGAACATGGGATACATCGACTTGTATTCACCGGGAGTTATGTTAGGGTTGCTCATCAATTCGTACAGACCGTGACACTTCTTTCTAAAATCTGCGGCATCACCGTAGAGTCTGCAGAAATCGTTCTTGTTGAACGATGCATTGTAATCGATTGCTGGATATCTCGTGGCGTTCAGAAACACTTGCATGTTTCTCAAATTGCAGCGACGCATTCTTTTCTTGAGACCCGTCCCTATCGGTCTGAAATGCGACCACGATGAAACGTGGTCTCTCGGAAGCAGATTTCACGGTCAACCTCCAATCGAAGTGATTCGTGGAGAGTGGAATGCTAGCCGTGTCGCACTGTCTCATTCTAAATCCCACGGGTAATTTACTCCTGGATTCTATGATCTTGTAGAGACGCGTTTTTTCCATGATTGAAGGTTGCACTGTGGAATGAACCACGATATCTTGTGTAGAGTTAACTTACCCGCATCGGTTGCGGAGAGTCTCACTATCGCGTTGTTGTTTCCCTTTCGAATCAACGTCAGATTGTGTTTGAATCCATACATGATCTTGTTGTAATCATCTGCAAATCCGAAGATGTGTTTCAAAGGTATCCTGAACGAAAATGTTCCTTTGGGTCTGGACGTCTTGACGACGTAGTCGAATATCTCGGCGGCGCTGGCATTGGCGGGGCCGACGGTGTCTTTCACCCACAACTGATTAAGTCCCCTGGATTTCGAAAAATCATCTGGATATGTTAAGAGTCCAAACATCATGGTGGCTGACCGGGATGAAACACAGATTCTATCTCTTGTCCGGATAGCAAGTATTTTATATTACTGCATGATGCCATTATTGGCTAAAGTAACCGTGTCGTCGTCGGCGTATTCGGTCCCATCTTCCTTGGTGAGACGTCCCTGCACCACTATGTAACTCTCGCTAGGATGAACGAATAGATCTTGGGTTTCAACATTGATTCTTATCTCTCCCGCATTGTTCAAACTCGTTCCGGTTATCAGTTCGTATTCGTGAACCTCGTATTCTTGAATACTTTCATCTTTCACTATGCTTTGTGCGATATCTAGTATATTTGCCATTTTTGAAAGGTTTTTTGTTTTTGTTTATTAATTAGCTTGCTTTTTTTCATCTAAAAAATAGTTTTAATTATTTTTTATTATTATTATTTTTTCTCTCCTTTATATATATGGTGTAAACAAGAAAATGTTAAAGAGAGTAAATAAAAAAACATTTTTTCTTTATTAAAACTTCGTCTTCTGCAATTGTTGTTCGTAAAACTTTCTGATGATCTCTTCGCCATCCAAAGTTTCGTAAGTCACTGGATCGGTGTGAAATATTCTGATTATCACGAAGATTTCCGAGGTCCATCGAGGAGTGTAACGCTTTTTGAAGTGCTTCTTATAAGCGTAGATTCTCACTCAATCGCCGACTGCAAATTTCGGCATTCTGGACTTCTTCCTGATCTTAGATCTCAGGATATAGATTCACGTAGACCCGTTTTTCGTTTTGAGGATCGCTAGCTTCCACGGGAGTCATCTTGATCGATTTGTGTCACGTGTTGTTGTAATCTTTGACCAGAGCGTATATGTATTTCTTGGTTGAATTCACCATGAAGTACCTGTGCATCTTTTCCATCATCGTTCGATTCCAACGTTCCACGATGCTGGCTTTCTTTTCGTGTTTGATTGAGTAGAGGACAACCAATCGACGAACGTCCTTATTGTAGAATTCCTTCCCCTTGTCCACCCACAATTTATTCGGTTTTCGAGAAGATGATTCGAACACGCTCTTCAGAGCCTCGGCGATGCAAGGTCCCGATTTATTCTTCAAAGCTCTGATCCAACCATATTTGGAAAACACGTCGATGACCATCAATAGATATTTGACGCCCTCGTTCCACCTCAAAAACGATCTCATGTCGACCAAGTCAGCAGACCAAATGTTGTCCAAACCCTTCACGAACAATCTTCTCTTTCGAAATTTATGCATGATGGGTTTGTGTAACTCCTCGGCCAATTTGCTCATCAATAATCGTTTCTTCTTCTTTTCTGAAGCACTTTTTTTTTGGAACGCCCCATCCGAATCGACGTTTTGCACCGATCAGATTGCCGACCAGCAAACGTTCTATCTTCTCTCTCCTCGTCGGGTTCGATATGCCTGTCAATTTTGCTAACATATTTTTATCGCAGACGTTATTGCGAGTCTTGGTGTCGGGATGTTCGGTATAGCATAGATCATGATCATACGAGGCCGCGTCCACCCTATTCATGGGTTTGCTCCAAGATTTAGGAGTCAGATCGGCGCTGAGTCTCTTGTTCAAATTCGTTCCAGGTCCCGTGGAACTGTGACCTGGCAAATGCATTTCGAAAGGTAGATTATTGATCATTTTATTCACGACGCCTTTGCCTTTGCTCGTTTTTATTTTTTTTTTTGACGAATCAAGTCTTGAGCGAACCACACACATTGCAAATTCCGCGAAGCATCTGTCTGTCGTTTTTAGTTCATACTTCTCGAGAATCACCTGTCTCGGTAACTCTCTCACTTTACACAATACATTTTTGAGGGTTATTTAAATTAATTTCGTATTTATTTTTTACTTTATATATAAATTTAATATTTTTTTTTACAAATTCTGTTCTTATTATATATATATTTTTTTTTCAATCGCTGCTCTTGAGTTCTATCAACTTACCGAATTCCTCCCTGGCCTCTTTCCTCCCCCTTTCCACGAGAGAATCCTTCATATCTTCCTTGATGACCTGACGAGTCTTGATCCTCACGGCGTCTTTCATAGCATCGTAATTCGTTTTCTTGCCCAATATCGTGAAGTATTCTCTGTCCGATATCCTACCGTCTTTCAACGCCATCGAGATCATTTCGGATATCGTGTCTATCTTGGAGTCGGCCAAGACACGAATCTTTTCATGTTTCCTAGCCTTCAGATATAATTTCCTACTCAAAAAGTTTCCGAGCGTGCTAAACAATTTGGCCATGAGAGCCACTCCTTCTATGGTCAACATGATCGGAACGCCGACCGCGGTCGACAACAATCCGATGCCGGCGGCGTGTAAACCCATGGAAATCGTGGTGAGTGTCGTGTCGACCGCGTTCTTGAGAGAACGGCGAGAATCTCCCTCCAGAGTCAGATACAATTGGATTCTACTGATTTGATCGATGCGATACCTCTCTCCTCTTTCTTTTTCTTCTGGCGACGGCTTCTCATCCTCGTCGTCATCTAACGTCGGATACAATTTATTTCTGGTTCTTTTTTTTATGTTTTTTTTATTTCTAATATTAGATAAAAATTGATGTGTGTATTTATTTTTTATTTTCTATTCTCCTTATTTATATCAACGAGAAAACTTAGACGTATGATTCCTCCAGCAATAATTTCAAGACATGCATCCCTTGTCTTCTAAAGTCAGACTTCTATGTGCCAATTTCATTTCTTCTGAACCGGTGGGCTTATCTCGCCCGCTACAGAAGACTAAGTTCCTCCAAAACTTGATCGCCTCTTCGATTCGAACGCATTCGAGCACCGGTTCGAAATACTTGAGGACCATATCTTCCCTTTCCATTGTCAGACACGAATGATCCTCGTGATTGAAAGTCTAGATGATCCCGACACCTGACGCATCGTTCTAACAAGAGGCGACCTAGTTGTTCATTCACGTAGAATGCGTAGGCTCTCATCAGCATTTTTAAAGGAATCCTTACTCTCATAATCTGGGAATCGTTCATGATTTACGTATATTTTATTATCTATTCGATTCGATATTATTTTTTTAAATAACTATTTATTTATATATTTTTTCTCTCCTATATCAATCACTTTTTTATTTCCTCTCGCGAATCTCGCGATTCTATTACGATTCACCTCACAAAACTCGTGAGGATTTCACGTTTTTGTCAGTTCCCTCCAATGATTTAATCAGTTCTCTATCGCTAACAGCGATGACAAACGTGGACAGACGATTTCCATCGGTTCTAATTTTCCAAACTCGAGTTTTTTCCGTTTAGTTTGGAAAACAAATCATCGACGAGGAACTTCACTTTACACCCACTTCGCGCCGTTGGCGAACGTAGAGAAAACGTTTTGAGATCGGTTTTTCCTGGTCTAGAATCGGCAAATCGTTTTCACCGATCGGATCGCACCCCGACCGTCCGAAACGCGAGCGCCAAAGTCGCTGGTCTAGAACCGGCAAACCACATTTTTTATGCTGTTCTAGAATCGGCAAAGCGATTTTTGCTGGCGTTCGCCAACGATAGATCGAAGGTCTGATCCGCGATGGGAACGTTGAGAAAAACATTTTTAAATGATGTTTTCTTCGAATTTCGTACATTTTTCCCTTCCGAGCGATGTGTCTAATTCGCACTCGTTTGCCAACGGCTGCTTGAACGGTCTAAAATGTGATAAACTGCGTTTGCCGATTCTGGACCATCGTATACAAACAACGTTTTTTACACTCTGTACACGATTTTACTCTGAATCCCTATAGCAGAACACGTACATGTACGTGTACGTGTACAGTTTTTTGACAAAATGGTCTAGAATCGGCATTTTATACCTACTCACATCCAACGTCAATCAATCAATCAATGACGCTTGTATTAACATGGCTGGGTCATGTGGTTGTAATCTTGAAATTTATACATCCAACAGCCTGGTGACTCGGTCACAGCAGCCTCGGAATCGCTGAGAACGCGAGTTTTTTTCCGAGATGTTAATTCTTCTTCCAGAATCTCCGATGACGAATCGACCAGAGTTGGTCACTTCATTCGGGATTATGTTAAAATTATTCGTCTTCCACACAACTTTCTCGTTGCTTATGTCCGCTACCTTGATGCGAAGAATTTCACTTGGGGTAAGGATCACCCCATGGTCGACAGCCTCACAAAAGTCTCTCGCCTCTTGACTGCAATACCAGCACTTGAATTCGCATTTCTTTGTGGGCGCCTTCTTCATTATTCCATCAGGATATGCCACATGTAAACGAAAGAACGATTAAAACAATTAAATGATTGAATAAATGGTTTTAGACGCTTCGTACAAAAAACACTTGTTCACAGACAAGACACCGTGGCTGCCCCACATGCTCAGATTCAGTTCGTGCAAACAAGTTGGTATATTTCCCGGTGATTTGACTGGGACCAGAGATATTTCAACTTGTCTGCACAAAACGAAAATGAGCGTTGTGAGGGTAGCAACAACGTTCTGAGAATAATTACCCCTCCCCCCCCCCCCCCCACACACACACACCTCCTGACCAGAATATGTCTACGAAACGTTCTTCCTCACTACATCCCAATAAGAGTGCTGCCATCGGAACCCAAGGAGATTACCCCCTCCTCACCAGAAGATATCTGGGGATCGCCCTTCCTCACTGAACCCCAATGAGAGTAGTGTGGTCGGAACCCAAAGCAGTTACCTCTCTTCACTAGATGATGTCTAAGACAAAACGTGCATTGTTTTATTTATACGAAATGACCAGTAGATGTCTATGGAATGGTCATTTTAGGAAATAGCTTGTCCACGAAACGTCTTGTACGAAATGTGTTTTTTGACGAAATGCCCCAATATCTCAATATGCCAATTTGTGCACAATGTTCTGAACTGATATTAAACGCCTGCATTGATCATTTATATAGATATTTAATACAATTAATTAGTCCCCCTTTAATTCGTCTGAGGTCAGAGGCGCCTATCCCATGATACTCATGATATCCCATGATAGCTTAAGAGCCCATTCCAGGTCGACGTGAGATGACCATCATTAGGACGATATTTATGTCGACTGACAACTATGCGGACAGACAATTGGCAACTACGGAATAAAAAAATACGACTGTGCAGACATTGGTATGACTGATGGTGTGGCTATTTGTTGGTGCTGTTCAGCCGTTGTCGTTATATGTGGAAGCTAAAGTGAATGCTAATCGATTGCCAATTTGCCACAAGAGATCGCTACAGTTCAGCGCAGAAAATGATGTGTGGCTAGCATCGGAAAAGTATAAAAAATATATTTGAAGCCAGGATCGGTGGTCAAGATTGGAATTCCATCGGGGATCAGAGGGCGTTTTCTGCCACTTAATCATAAATACTGGCCACGTCTGCCCCGCTACGATCAACAATCATGTCTAGCATTATACACTTACATGTGAAGAAGATAACTCTTCCGTCTGTCGGCGCTTTCTGTTAAAACTTGGGATTTAAAAACCGCCTCGCGTTCCGAAACTTCCAGTTAATTGAAGCGTCCGCTTATCCACTGTGATGTTGTGGAACAAATCATTTATTGATGTTGAACAGCTGAATAACTTTTCAAAGTTCGAAACTTAAAATTGTCATACATGGTCACTGGTCAAGAAGTTGAAACGACAGTTGTAGCAGTAACAGTGTTTGTAACAAATTAGCTGTTACTGTTGTACAGTTGTAGCTAACATAGCTACAAGCATTGTTACCACTGCAAGTCAATTACGTTTTTACTCAGAACTCTCACAAACTTATGGCCGAAGTATATTAAAAAATATTCGAATTTCCGATTTCGAATCGAATCGAATGTTGACTTTGAAATCGAATTTCGATTTTTCGCAGGAGCCTACCTCATATGACCTTTAACCTTTTTACTGCCATACCCACTTTAGCCATAAATGGAGGACCTCTATGCATGCCTGTATGCGAGGGAGTTTAATAAGATTTATGACATACTTGAAACTCTGTCATCTCATTAATTGTTGGAAAGGGCTGTCTGAGCCCTTTCCAACAATTAATGAGATGCTAGGTTTGATCTGCGTATACGAGAACGTACAGCTAATCATCATAAGATAGGTGACAATGGTCGCTTTCGGCAGCGTAAGTGTTAAATACAAAATATATAGAGGATATCAAGCTGCTCGTGAAAATACGAATTCTCTCACTCACTCATGAGATAAATCCCGGTATTCACAAGAAAACATTAGATTTTCTTTTTATTATACCCCTTTCATTTGAGGCTTTAACTGAAACGATCCAAACTGACGCCCATACCACGCAAGAAATCCGTTTACACAATCAGCTGATCGCTCTTTTCCGCTGACTCAGATCACATTGGATGTTGTGTACATCCACACAAAATAGTTTTCGCGATTGTTGGCGAAATGACGTAATTATGACATCTTGTTATACTCACTAGTGGAGTGAAAACAACTTTTGTTTTGCGCATGTGAAAATTCATTTGTAAATTTCAAGTTCACACGAAATGTTAATCACCGAGGTGTTTGATCTCACTGGTGATGGGAGAACGCAATTTACTTTTTACCGATTCCTATCAGGCTTGGGGCGAATACTTTGTAAATGTATTTGAATACGAATACTTTGAAATTTCATAAATACGAATACGAATACAAATACACAAATTTTCAAATGTATTTGAATTCGAATACAAATACATTACAATGTATTCATGAATACATTTTTGAATACTTGAATACTTTTTAAATTAGAAGTATTTATAGCAAGGCCTTTAAGTTTTTCGTTTGTTGGGTTAAAAGTCATTTTTAAACTGGTGGTCCTTTAGCTGAAGCTTTAATTGTGCTTACCATGCTTTGTTGGAAAACTAAAATAATTACCTGCCGGGACATCCACTCTATGGGTGTCATAGTAATTAGACTATGACACCCATAGAGTGGATTTCCCGTTGTGACAACACATCACAAAATGTGAGTGGATTACCTGCAATGACACCACATAAGAAGGACTAGTAAAGTTTTAGCCAATGCATTTCATGGTTAAACCTGGAGGTCTGTTGGCTGAAAGTTTGCCAACAGCAGTAGTATTTTCTTTATAATATTTACGTGCTTTCGCCGATTATAATTAGACATACTGAGCTGTACAAAGGTGACCTTAAACAGGAATAAATAAATAAATATGTGTTTTCACTGTGAAATAATGGATAAATAGAAAAACTTTAAATAAATCCAGAAATTTTAGAATATAATATCATTGAATAACTGAGTTGTGTCCAATGACACAAGTTTTTTTGTTTTATTTTTATTGTCCATGTTTTCAAGAATTTAAAAAGCTATGGGAATATGTGGCCATTGTTACATAAATAGATTGTATTGTGACAAGTTAATTGATAATTAAGTCCATTGTCTGCTTTCAATGCATAAATTTCAAACAAGGTGTTTGGTGGTATATAAATAATATCAGGGATTATTAAGTCTTTAATATTGATATGAGGTGTGAATTTGTTGTCTGGAGTCCATGGGCTTGATCTGTGAAAACCTTTTATTCAGTATATGGTTCTTTAATTCCAAAATATAGAAAGTATTCAAAAAGTATTCAAAATGTATTCATGAATACAGCTCAAATTTTAATGTATTTGAATACGAATACGAATACATGTATTCATAACATTCAGTGAATACTGAATACATGTGAATACTTGATAAACTATATTCGAATACGACTGAATACGAATACCCCAACCCTGATTCCTATTATAATTAGACGTTAGGGGTGTAATAAAATAATAATACACAATTTGAATAATATTTTGAAAATGTACATAAACATGATCCGGCGATCTGACCACGTCAACTCGACGAAATGCGACAAATCAGATCACTTTACTGACATAATGATCTGTTTATTATATGTCGTTATAGATATTCACCTTTCACGCGAGAAATCAATATGTGGGTAGCTAACGTACAATTGTAGCTAGAACTATATTCATTTTCAAACAACAACACTTGTAAAATTATGGGGACTTTCCGAAATAGCGTTTCCAAGTTTCCAAAATTGGCAGCATTCAGCATTTTATTCTTCTACATTCGAGTTAGATTCACACATTAAAATTGCATTAAATTAACAAAACAAAGATATTTTACTGTGATTATTATAACAATAACATGAGTTTGGAGAGCGTTACGGTTTATTATTACCACTGTAGCGTGCGTTCTCTTGTATATTAACACAATTTTACCTTTACGGTGAAAGTGCATAATGCACATACTCAAACCGGAAGTTGTGTGTTAACATGGTTAACAGTCTGCTTTCGGCTAAATGTTTCGTTAAAAGCCCCGGCTCCGGTTACAGTTTATGTAATCCGTCATACCAAACGCGCCCCTGGTTCCGAGATGATGAAACGCGCTTAACTGCAATGAATGTTATTAAAACAACACTTGAAATTTGTGTGATATCCCCATTACTTTGGTGATGAAGCATTGGAATTGTCAAGATGAGTGTAATTAATTCATTATGGTAGGTTTTTGTTAGTAGATTTCGGGAGAAGGACAATTTTTGGTGGCAAACAATAATATTTAAATTAAGCTATTATGTGATTGACCACGTGACGTTTTGTTTATTTTGAAACAGACGACACATGTGTTTTAGTTAAATGTCATTTCGAAAACTCGAGATGTCACAATCAAGTGAACCTGATGAAGAACCTTTGGATTTAACCATTTTAGAAGTGGTCATAATAGTAGTAACAAGATTTTGTTGGGCGTCCCTGTTTATTAACAGCCTTCGGGCCGTTAACAGCCCTCGACTTCGTTTCGGGCTGTTAATGGACCCTCTGGTTGTTAATCATTCCTGTCGGACCGTTAATAAACCGTAACACCCTCCAAAATCATGCTATTGGTATATTGAAGGCCCGAGAGGAATGAATAACTGCCCGAGGGTTTATTACCGACACGAGACGAAGTCGAGGGCCGTTAATAAGCCAGAGGGCTGTTATTCATTCCTCGAGGGCCGTTAATAAACCGGAACGCTCGACAAAATCATGTTATTACTATTATTACCATGACCGGAAGCGGGCGGCGGCCTGTTAATGAATTTTGTTTTCATTAACGCCCGCGGCTCGCTTCCGGTTGCATGGCGTCATGAATTACTGAGTCCTACCGCCCCGCTAAACTCCGTTAATATACTAGAGAACGCCCGCTAAAGTGGTAATAATTGGGGTTAGTACATATAAAATTGGATAAGAACAATATTAGAAATTCACGTTATTCGATTACGTTTATTTACACAAATGAGGCATTCCCAGAAACTTTTGGTAACCTGGGCGGACTCGATTGACATTTTTTCGGTGCCGTTCTCGTTCTGAGACCATCCATCTAATACGGAATTGGAAAAACACTCAGTGTGATCAGAATTCATTTGGTGAAAAACACAGCATACCATTGATAGGTATATAATAAAATATACTTTATTGGATGCAGTAGATTACATTTATTTATGTTATGAGAAAATAATAACTTACCTTAGATAGCCATCATCTGAACCTTTTTATTCAATGCTGGTGCTATTAAAATGTGTAGGCTAGTTTGGGTAGAGATGCATGGACACAAGGCCGTATGGTCCAGAGGTTGATTTGGGGTTAAATAATCATTATGCATTCATATTAACTGGTCGAGTGCCGGAAGTCCAGATTTGAGATTTATACTGAAGTATCGGTACCGCAACATAAAAGCTTCATATTCTGTGGATGTGCTTCATATTATCTTTAAAGTGATATTATTTTATCTGTTCGGATGTGCCTTGTAATAATCTATGGGAGAGTGCTTACTGCCACTCTCCGATAAATTATAACAAGGCAAATATGCACAAAGAAATTTTAAGGACCAAAAATGATTTAGCACTCTGTAACCGGACACGGTACAGGGTAGGCTAAATGTCCCACAGAAACTCCCAAACCCTCTTACCGTTGGTTAACCCACTCAAGTTCGTTTGTTCTTGAACTATGGCTGATGAGAGGACACACATCAAAATATGGAACAACACAGGAATAACAGTGATATTCTATTTTAATTGAGATTCATATTGAAGGAGTATGACGGTTTCAATTTGATGATTCGATGTACCACTCCGGGCCAATTCAATACAAAATCAGCTGTTTGTGCATCATCAAGTGACCTCCCCTTTCTTTTATAAAATAGGAGAAGGCATAGGGTGATGCACAGACAACCTCAGCAAACCTTACATGAGGCCCTATAAGTGTCAACAAAACAGAAAACAAACGGACGAATGGACAGGTATTCAATCCAATAGTTTAGTCAAATCGAAACTCTGATAAATAATATCTCAGACTGTAATGAATTTCATGTTTGCATAAGTGGGCAATTTTGTGTTGTTCATTCACCAAGAAAACAGATGTTAAATGGTTTTGAACTAGGTTGGACCTCTCCACTCACATCCTAACAATTTAGTTTTAAACTAGCCGAAATAAAAAAATAATCTTCTAAAACCACCCAGCACCCAATATACCCAAGGGCGAGAGACTAAAAGTCCTTAGGAAGTAGATCGAACCTGGAGGTTCTTAAGTCACAACCTAAGTGATTTGAATGCGCCGCGACATGGCTTTTATACACAGTAAGGGGAGACAATTCAAGAATTATCCTCCCTGACAAAATCCAACCAATAAAATAGCTAGCACGAATAGCAGTACCGCACAACAGAACACCGCCCACAAACCGGGCTCCGATTGGTCCTGTTAAAAAAATACAGACCAATCAGAGTCCAGCTTGCAAAAGACATTCGGCTGTGAGAGCAAAATGGCGGACAATTCAAGCCAACACCGAAAATGGGAAACAGGCCCGTTTAACCTAAAAACTTTCCAAATAGGGCCAAATTAACAAGGACTTCCATATAAAACTGATTATAGATAAAGACTAACAACTAATTCAGGGTAAATTATTTTCTTACGACACACCTATAGGGTAAGTAATGTCCGTACATCGAATCACCCAAACCAAATCCGTCACAACTCTATCAGTTAACGAATTTGTTTTGCTTATTTTTTTAATTTTTTTTTTTCATGTGGACGTGGTGTTTGGGGTTCTTTCTTTCTCTATGTCCATGCGTTAGATTTAGATAGACGCAACTATTTGCGTGCACTGATTATTTTAACAACTTACCACAAAATGCACCACATGCTTGTACGCACCCTCTTGTTACATGCAAACATTGGTTTCAGGTATTGGAGATGTGACATCAAAGGCGCTCCGTCGGGAAAACTCTCGGGGAAAACATTAGCAATAAAAGATAACGTTTGTGTCGCGGGAGTACCCATGATGAATGGTTCTAGGATTCTGGAAGGCTACACACCTGAGATTGATGCTACTATTGTAACAAGAATATTGGATGCAGGTATATTTGAAGTTTTATTTTTTCTTTGCGGTTACTTTTATACCAAACGTATCAGTGCGTACTAGTCATATATGTTATCAGAAAATTTCTAGGTGAAAACCCTGCCCCCATCTCGGGGTAGGACTACTTACCGAGAACAACCGAGAACAACCGAGAAAAAATTAATATAATAAATAAAGGCAAAAATAAATATTAACTGTTAGCATATAGGAGCCCTATGTTGTATATAAAATAAGAAAAAGCCAATTTAAAGCTTTTAGACCGACTCAGTCTCTGGTGATGGGGATTATTTATCAATTTCGGATTCGCCGCCAAACCGAGAAGGGGCAACTTGCCGAGAACAAGATTGTGACTGTTAATTGACACCGGGAAGAGACTACTCGCCGAGAACAAGATTGTTACTGTTAATTAACACTGACTGCGTCTAGTTTCATTTATTCTCGGCAAGTAGTCCGTTCTCGGTGTAAATGCAAAATTAATAACTAATTCCCATCACATAGACTTTAAATTTGTTTTTAGAATTGTCTGTTCTTTTGTCGCCTATACTGGTACATACAATTACCATCACCATTTACCAGGGCTTTGGACCTGCAAGTCATACATGTAGACTTGGCTGGCAGTAATGGAACGAAGTGGTTGGGTACCCAGTTAGCTTTGGTGTTGGGTGCACTGCCTGCCCAGAGAACTGAAATAGGGCGGAGTCTTCTGGAACCAACCCGTGGATGGAACATTGTATTTAATAGTCCAATGCACACATCGACAGGCCCATTGTCCATAGGATACACCTTAATAGATCGACCAATCACGGTCGAAGCACCGTGTATTGTCCAGGCTGAGGAATATGCTGCACGACCTTCGCCCTTGGTACAGGACACAATGTCGGCATCGATACTTGGACTGACGTCAGATATCCTTGTATTTCTGTGAGCCTCCTCGTAAAAAAGACTTATTCAAAGCCAACTCAACGCAGGCACGAACTCTCAGTTCCGTGGAACGAGACTCATCTTCAAACAAAGCAACCGATATGGCATTAAATAGACAGCTTCCATTCCCAGTCACCGAAATTGCAACAGAGTCTTTCTACTGAGGACCGAGAAGCTGGCGGGCAAATTTATCCTGGTAATATCTCCTCATAGGATGGCAGTAATGTATGTCAGTGACCTTAATTGTCTGGCTTTCATTGCGCAAGAAGATTTTCTCCCTCCTTGCAGCATCAAAAACTGACCCATTGTTGGCCGCTGCTGTGAGCCTCAAGTGAGAATTTTCCCAGTCAAAAGAACCAGACTTGTACAAGCAACTCAGACAAATGTGACTCATGGAAAACTTAGACTAATTTGTACATAATATAGAGTAGATACTTTCATTTTCAATTTCAAATTCTGTTTTGTTCTCGGCAAGTAGCCTCTTCTCGGTTCCGCGCCGAATGTGGGAATTAATAAATAATTCCATTCACCGTAGACGCTAACAATAAACTTTTATTTTCATTTTAAAATAGTATTTTGTTTTGTTCTCGGCAAGTAGTCTCTAGAGTAGATACATGCCTTATACGCAAACAATAGACTTCTATTTTCATTTTTAAATTTTTGTTTTGTTCTCGGCAAGTAGCCTCTTCTCGGTTCGGCTCCGAATGTGGGAATTAATAAATAATCCCATTCACCATTGACCTGGCTGGTTTAAAATTGTTTGGTTACTGATGTGCACATAATATAGAGCACTTACATGCTTTATACGCTAATAATAAACTTTTATTTCAATCTTTATATATTAATGGTTTTGTTCTCGGCAAGTAGTCTCTTCTCGGTTCGGCGCCGAAGGCAAAGGATTAATGAATAATCCCCTTCTCCATAGACTTGGTCAGTATAAAGTTGTTTTTTTTTCTAGATTTTACATAGAGTACCTATATGCTAACAATTAATATTAATTTTTGCCTTTATTTATTATTTTAATTTGTTCTCGGTTGTTCTCGGTTGTTCTCGGTATGTAGTCTCACTGCTATCTCGAACCCAGTGCCACCAAATTTTCACTTGCATGACAGTACAATTCACTCTTTCCAGCTAGCATGACCATATTTGTCCTTCCTTATGTTATGGGTAATGCATGGAGTTAGGCAGCTTATTATTTTACAGTCTATGGGGTATGAGTTTATAACTGCATGGTTTGGAGCTGATTGTGCCAAACGAGTGGTCCGCGAGGAAGAAGAGCCCTCACGTCTGAGGCGTGTGTACTCTTTTTCATGGAGAACCACTATTGTTTGGCATAATCAGGAACATGCTATCAGGAGTGATGCCAGTGGGGGGTAGGAGTGGTAAGTTGGTAACACATCCTGTGTCTGAGAGTGGGAGATCTACCCCCACCCTGTTGTTGGAGAAACTGCCTCCGTTATTATGGGTTTGTCATGGGTTTACCTCAGGACCCTTGTCTGTGAGCACAAACTTCACTGTTGGTGAATCCTGGTGATATCACTGCATTCCATGTCACAAATATGTTATCTAACCAACAACTTAGTTTGCACCCAAAAACTCAGAAAAAACATTTGTATCAGGACCCCCCCCCCCCCCCCACACTCCTCTCCCCATTCCGATTCCATGTCGGACAGATTCAATTTCCAGTAAACACGGGACTATTACATTTATGCATTGTTATTACGCATTAAAATATAGTTCCTGAAATTCAAAATTTTGATCAATTTCATCCCAATTTAAACTGAAAAATGGGGGAAACAGGCTTTATGTAACGGATTCTCGATCATGTTTACAATCGGATCGCAGCGATCCCGTCAGCATGAGTTGGGAGGTAGCCGGTGAAGCTGGCCCACGTTGAAGTCGACCCGAGTGAAGTCGACCCAAAAAAGTGAAGTCGACCCACTTTTGTTGATCTCGACCCCAAGTGATCTCGACCCACTTTTAAACTTGACTGGAAACCATCTTAGAACCGTTTTGAAAAAGGGGGATATAAAAAATATTACAAAAAAAACAAATTCAATTTGATTTATTCATCGATCATAAAAAAAGATATAAGATAATTTCGTGACATCATATAATAAAATAAAAAAAAAACGCGCATTACAGGACATAATAATAAGGCTGTCATAATACACATTTTGTTGTTGTTTATCGTCGCGTGAGAATCATAAGTTTCCTTCTCCCGGTAGGAGATAGAGCCTTATGATTCTCACATGACGATATGGCGAAGCACAAACCTGATAAAGCAACAACATAACAAAAAACAGCAAACAGCAGATCACTAATATAATACACGTAGGTAGGAAATAATACTTTATGATTTCCGCATGATGATATGAAAAAGCACAATCATGGTAAAGCAACAATTGAACACAAAAACATAGCACATCAGTAATACAATACATCAGAAACACAGCACAGGTATCAGCAATAGAATGCATTAATTGGCAGAGTGTTGGGAGCCTTATTTTTGGCTTCACAGAAACGACCAGCAGTTATCATCCCCAGCTACATTCTACCAAAGAAAGCCTTTATTGCCCCTCACATGAATCAGATTTTCTATGCAATATACTGCTCTCGGACATTTGATTGGATGGCGGCAACCAAATGTAATAGAACAATTTTTTTATTTAGCTTTGATTCGCTGTAGGAAACACCCAGCACTTTACCAGTTAATTATTTCGTTTACTCTGTAGGGTCATTAAGCCTTGGGACATTTTCTGAGGAGCTGCCTAGTTGAAATTCCATTAGCAATATACTGTTCCCACAGTTCATAAACAAGTTTTTGCATGTTTCTGTACATTTTTCTGAACAAGTTTTAATTTGTTTTTTGACATTAGTTTGACAGCAATATTCACAAGCTGACACTCTCTGTGTAAAATATTCTCCACAGTCCAAATATCATTATTTATCCATGTTGTATGCACATAGTTCGTGAAATCAGTCAGTTAGTTGGCAAGTAGCATCTTCACTTAAACTTTCAAATGATGATTCGAGTTTTTCATGGGGCAAGAATGGTAAAGCCATGAATTTTTTCAAATATTTGTTTGTAGCACTGTCACTTTTATACTGATTTGATAAACCCAGTTCCTGAATTTTACGCCAGAGGGCCTGTGAAAATTGAAATGCACAACCCTCTGTGCGAAGTATTGGAAATACATCGTTAATTGCTTGCCAAATAGCGGCCTCAAAGTCAATAACAGTCTCTTGAACTGCTGAAGCCTCCAAACATTAGTCAACAATATTTTCTAAAACTGTCTTATAGTCCCTTTTTATTTTGCCTGACATCAGTGGCACCTGTTTTACACTGTCACCTTGTTTTACAAACGAGTGAATAGTGAATAATTGGGTAAACGGTTTTCTTATCGCTTTAAAGGTTGCATCTTTGTACCACCTTTTTGCATTACATAGCAGTGAGAGTTGGCCGTCGGTGGCAAACAAAATATGACGTCTTTCATCAACTTTTATGCCATCTCTGAAACAATTATCGGGGAAATGTTCTGTATTTAAATCAAAATCCAAATTCCATGTATCATTGACGCCTGTAAACACAGAATCTCCCAAGCTCTTTTCCCTAATTTAGCTTGTAAAACACAACCGAAATGTCCCCTGCAATATGACACGGTCTTGAAATTATTAACTCCACTTATTTTGAGTTCAAAAAGAATTTCCAACAATCGCCAAACCACGTTTAAATAGGGATGGGGATAACTTTCATTGAATTTTAAAAGTGGGTCGAGATAACTTTTTTCGGGTCGAAATCACTTTGGGTCGAGTTAACTTTTTTGGGTCGAGTTCACTTTTTGGGTCGACTTCACTTTCGGTCGACTTAAACGTGGGTTGACTTCACTGGTATTCAGTTGGGATTGTAACGAAATGCCCTCCATGGAACGCGTCGGGTTAATATCATTGCACTTGGGAGTCTCGGTTCCCTAAGTGTTAATCAGAGTGGCCAAGTCCTACTTGGTAATAATTCTCTGTTGAGTAAACTTTAATAATAGTATAAAAGCTGTTCCAGAATTCTTGTTGAAGGGGCAGCGAAACTTCGAACCATTTTACAACATTTAATAATAACACTATGAGGATTCTCTTAAAGGCACGGTTATGTAATCGTGGTATTAATATTCCTAGTCCAATTCGAATTGCATAACATCAGTGCAATTGTCCTACAAGTTCTCGGTACACTTGGTGCAGAAGTAGAACACGAGACACGAAAACTAGACAATAGTCTGACCTATAGTAACCTCGCTAAGGTGTTTTCGACAGAATTTGATATTATGTTTGGCATAATTAGCTAGTGTAAGCCTAACCTATAATAACCCCATCAGAATGCTTTTGACAGAATTCAGCATTGTATACTGACCCGGCCTAACCTCAACACACCCAGTATAACTTTCAGCTTTGAGAATTGTGCAAGATAGCACGTTCAATTGACGTCAATAGGGGTGGTTAAATTATAAACCACCAACATGCCAGTGTCCTTTTGAACGCGAGAACGCATACTGTTAGCACAGGATACCCACAGGATGCCCCACTATCCCAGAATGGAAGTGAGGGGTTAAGAAATACCTCTCCGCCATCTTGGGGTATAGGTGGTGTTCTGTGGTGTTTTATGACGTCAATTGGAATAAGATATGCACGAATATACACGAAAAGTCACGCCCCGAACTGAATATGACGGAAAGACCCGAACACTTCACTTCTCTCTCTGATCTGCCTTCGTGTACATAGAAGTCACTCTCCTATTTTCGTGGAAGAACGCTGCCGAACGCTGCCAGGCCAGACAACAGTTCCAGACACAGGGCGCGATGAGAGCGATGCGATAGTTTCGACTTAGTCTCATTTCGTATCTGATATTTTTCATAATTTAACAGAGAGAGTATTTATTGAAAGTTTCACTTGTAGGAACTATACTTAGGGTTTAAATAAAAGTGTAGAAAACTGTAAGTACATTTTATGTGTTTTTGAATTCACCCTTTCACTGCGGTTGCAGTACTTCAAGAATTTCTACAGACTCCACAGAAGCTGGTTGCCTCCTTGATCGAACTATGGATTGTCCTGTGGCCATTTGCCACGATTGAAGTCCTAACCCAAATCCACTAGACGATCATTTTTCCGGGGTACTTAACCCTGCTATGCCACAGGGATCCGATTGTAAACACAACCTTGAATCAGATACAGATTACAGGACATGCACATGGTCATGATAATGTATATTTGTTATCGGTAATCAAATCATAAAAATTGTGCAGGAGGGCCTACTGGTAATAATTATACTCGAATTAGTTCTCAGCGTATATGATAATGAAAATTTGCATGACCGGTTTCGTACTAAATTGTACTCATCAGAGGCTCTGATGACTATAATTTGGTACGAAACCAGTCAGGCAAATTTTCATTATCATATACGCTGAGAACTAATTCGGGTATAATTATTACCAGTAGGCCCGCAGGTACTCGGCACAAGCTGGGAAATCGAGAGAAAAGTGATATTTGACACCATTTTTGAATCCATGCTGACGTGCCCCTGTAATGGTATATAAATATTAACAAGGTAAACAACTCGCTTTTCGAAAACGATAGCACTCATCTTCGTTTTACCCCCCCCTCAAATTTGATTCACACAACGTATCCAACAATACCCAGTATCAATGAAAAGGTGAATGAATAAGCTTTACAGTGGTGTATTACATGACCGTTGAGTGTTCTTGGGTTGTTCATGATAACTGGTAGAAGTCGCAGAAAAGGCCGAAAAACATTTAGTCGGACAAGATAGTGCACAGTGAGGTTTACGAGCGACAGTTATCCGATTTATTATAAATAATTCGAGGTCCCATTGTCTATGGAGGGCAGATTCAAATATTACCTATGCCTTTATCAATTACTAATCTAGGATCCACCTTTATTCATTTCTGGCGATCACATTTGCCGTTTATACATTTCTTAACCTTCCCTTGGAAACAAAACAAGCTTACGGCATCCATAGAAGCACAATGGCATCCCATTGGCTACTATTTATGCCGAGAAAATCATCGATGAAAATAAGCCAATGGGAAAATGGGGAAAGTTTTTGCGCAATCCGCGTATCTATGGACGCCGTCAACTCAGGTCAACTTGGGAAAAGATGTCAAAGTTACGGCTAAAAAGTGTATAAACGTTAAAAGTGAACTCCAGAAATGAAATGAATGAATGTGGATCCGAGATTAGTAACTGATAAAGATATACGGTTAATATTTGAACCTGCCCTCCATAGACAATGGGACCTCGAGTTATTTATAATAAATCGGATAATTGTCGCTCGTAAACCTCATTTCACTGTGCACTACATGTATCTTGTCCGACTAAATGTTTTTCAGGCTTTTCTGCGACTTTTCCCAGTTATCATCAAATTTGAGTGGGGTATAACGAAATGAGTGGTATCGTTTTCGAAAAGCGAGTTGTTTACCTTGTTAATATTTATATACCATTACAGGGGCACGTCAGCATAGATTCAAAAATGGTATCAAATATCATTTTTTTTTCGATTTCTCAGCTTGTGCCGAGTACCTGTGAGTAAGCCCTCCTGCACAATTTTTGTGATTTTATTACCTATTTACCTCTTAGACCTGCTGGAAAAATGATGGCTTCCACAACCCCCCAAAATGTGGATATAACGGCCTAGAGCTTGCACACAACAATTTGCTCCTTCAGCTATCTAAGCCTAGGAGCAGGAGCAAGCGGAAGTAAAAACACTATTATGAACTCCGAATTGGAACCTAGTGCAAAATGACAAAAACGGGATCGAGAAAACCAACAACATGCCCAAATTACTGACACAAACGGGCAAATTCCCCAAGACCCAAGTTGATGCACTTAATCTCCCAGACAGAATGTTCTAGATAAAATATGGTCTGATTTGTTTGTGAATCATTCCATCCTCAAATCCATGCTGTTTGAGGGCCCATGTGCATAAAAAGTGAATGCAGTGTCAGCGGCGCTGAGATAGTGGCGACTGGGCTCACATTCAGAGAAGTTTGCTCATAGGATAACTCGGCCCTTGTTATCGTTCGGCCCCAAGCGAAGTCAGTTGAGAAAGTCGACAAGACAAAAACAGCGCAGGCTATTTTCTTCTAGTTACCTCGAAATTTAGTTCCCAGATCTGCGCGATCAGTATTAGATTTATTTACCATATCAAGCTACAGCTTTGCTTCGTTCAAAGCTTAAAAACTGCCATTTCGTATATATTTTCTCAAACAAATCTTGTCATGAGGACAGTTAACCCTTTACGTAATACGTGGAATTATGCGACAGAAAGATATGAAAATCAATCAGGACTCCCTTACTAATGGTAGTTTCAAAAATCTTTTCCGGTCCAACTTACAGAGGGTGTGGGTTATGCTCCTCTCATACTTCCTTGTTGTGCTGACCATCACCGAGGGCATCGGAGGGTAGAGGCGCCTTCGATGGCGGACAGCGCTTCGAGATGACTTACCATCCATCTACTATTTTACAGCCAACCATAGTGTAGTTTACAACAGCTGTGGAAGCCAATGTTTGGTGAGGACGTGGGAAATTTTATGGTACAACGTCCCTTCTGGTGTCATGGGAAAAAGGCACGGGATGAATCTTGACAATGAGTTGGCTCGATTTGAAAGCAAAATGAAGCCTCACCCTAAAGACAAAAAGTTATCTTGATTCACAGGCCCCTCGAAGCGCAAAAACAAAATAGATTATAATGCCACAATTAAAAGTTTCTAATGGCGATGGAAGGGATGGCAAATAGAAAGATTAAAATGTGATGAAAATGTAAGGTGAGAAAGAAATGAAGGAGTAGAATGACAACAAACATTTTTTTTTGCCTTTCCTTTTTTTAGCCCGACTGTTTACAGTGAGGGCTCTAGTAATGACTTTTGTCCGTCCGTCCGTCCGTCCGTCCGTCCGTCCGTCTGTCCGTCTATCCGTCTATCCGTCTGCCTTTCTGTTAACATTTAGAGTTTTGGTTAAAGTTTGTGGTTAAAAATTTTTTACTGAAGGTTCAAGTGTTTTTTGTTTTTTTTTTCTTATTCCTGTTTAGTTGACATGTAGAGTTTTGGTTAAAGTTTGTGGTTAAAGTTTTTTATTCAACCTTCAAGTACATACTATACCCGGTATTTCTTGTCTGATCGTCACGAAATTTCACATGCAGGTTTTAGGTCATGTCTACATGAGAATGTCCCCTTTTGGTCGTGACCGGTCAACCGGTATGGCTGCCCGAGCCCAAAACCCCAAACATTAGTACAGTCTACAGGAGTAGGTGATAAATGAGAATACGAGCTCACCTGTACATGTACGTGTACGTGTACATGTACACCTCCATAGGATTTAGTGTTAAAATCGTGTACGTGTACAAGATTTTAACGGTTTTTTAGGGTGAGCTCAAATTTTTTTAACACTGAATTGTATTCCTAGACGCGCGTAGTTTTACGTACACGTACATGTACCGTTTTGATTGAAATCTGCAGATGAGTTTTCCCCATAGGATTCAGTGTTAAATTGCGAGCAAAAAAACGTTTTGAGAATTCGAACTCATCATTTTGTCGATTCTAACAATCCGTGTCCGTACACGATTTTAACACTGAAACCCTATGGAGAGTGTTAAATTGCGAGCAAAAAAAACGTTTTGAGAATTCAAACTCATCGTCTTGCCGATTCTAACAATCCGCGTCCACACACGATTTTAACACTGAAACCCTATGGAGGCGTACACGGAGATCCACTTGCGGATTTTAGGTCGGAAATCGACTCGCGTGAAGAGGTTTAGTTTGAACTCTCAAACCCACTGTCGCGTTTCTCGAAGTGAGATTAGCGCACGTTATCGCGAGGTGATCTATGAAAATGTTTTGAATGAAGAGTGTTGTCGGTGTGTTAGAAATTCGCAAACCCGCTGTCACGTCTTCCTGAAGTAAAAACTAACACATGTTATCTTTATGACTGAACGAGGTTTTTGTTCAAAAAGAGTCGATTATGAATATGGTCTGTATTATAGACATTCGTGTTTTGTCTTGATGTGATGAATAGAAATTGAGTTTGAGGGATATTGTTCGAAAGAGTCTATAAAAATATGATCTGTAATAGATATTCGTGTTTTGTCTTGATGTAAAAGAAGAGAGATTGACTTTTAAGCGTTCGTTCAAAAGAGTCAAACACTTAGCAGAATGTTTAAAACGCATTTTCCGCTCAATTAGGTTTTGAGTGGTAAAATTTTTAATATATTCAAGATAGCAATCAGAGATGAATAAGTTCTCAGCGTTAAAATTAGTTTTCTTTTGTGTGTTGAAACTGTTTTAACAGTCATCAAAGGGATTCTCTCTTAATTCGACACTGAGTGAATGGTTGTTTGATGTGTGACTGGAAATCTTTTGACAAATGTAAAAACTACTGTCAAAATGCGTTAAATCAGAAACCGGTTTGTCATGTACTGTTTAAACGTATTTTTTCTTAAACTTCTCCAATTCAATTAACAGTCAGTTGAGATGTGAATATTTTCAGATTATTATATTAAAGACGGAAAGATTTTTATTACTTAAAAACACAAAAATATAATTAAACATTTAATTTTGAAAATAATAAAACAATTAAAAACAAAAGATGTTTTTACAGATGGATCCTAGACACTGAGATCGAATTTTAGAAGAGTATGAGCGTGCTAAGAAGGGGATTCAGTCAGCTGATAGAAGCAGACGTCTTGGTGAGATGGAACTCAAACGCGAAGCCACAAAAATATTTAAACCGTGGCGGAGGGTCAAGAGCGAAGCAGGAAGGAGATAGTCGAAGAATTGAGACCCATAAAGGAGAGTTCTTTGAGAATGGGTTCGTTGCCCGGTAGTTTTGGAAATCGGTATTCTGTTCAATCTACACCGGATTACGTTCACACGGGAATTCAAACAGATTTTAGCGAGAGCGACGATACAGCTTCGACTATCACCACTAGTAGCGTCGCATCGTCTGATGATGATGGCGGTAAGAGAGATCAGTTGTATGGATTTTATAAGGATTCGGGGGGAAGGATTTTTGTAGGAGACACAGAAGTAGAAATAGGCGATGATGAATTGATCGTGGGTTCGAACAAATACGAATTGACTGATGGTATGCGCAGATTGCTCCTTTACGACAAGCCTAGCGATTACACGGATCAGGATTTCGACAATTACGGCGACATTCTGGTTCAGACCCACGCCATGAAGAGAAATAACGATGCCAGAGAGACGAGACCCAAAGCCAACACAGGTTACAAGTGGACGAAAGTGGTGAAACCCATATGGGATATGAACAAGAAGTTCATCGAATCGGTGACTGGCAAAGGGGTGAAAACCACTTTTCTTCCGAGCGATTCTGACGCTCTGTCTCAGAGATTGAGTTTGTTGATGGCGAGCAGACGGGCTGGTAACACAGGATTAGATAATCAGATAGTTGCTATATCTGACGAATTGTTAAGACAGAAGGTTTTGAATAAAAACCACTATAAAAGGCTGATGAACGAATTGAAGGATTGATGTGTATATAATAAGTAGAGAGAAACAAACAAACAAACAAAAATAAAACAGTAAATTTTTACACTAGAATAATAAAAGTATTTAAAACCGACAAAACGATTTACCAGTAAAAAAACAAAAAATATATCATAAAAATAAAATATGTTGGTGATAAAGAACAGGGGATACATCAGAACTTACGTTCAAGGCGGTTCTGGCATCGTCGATTCTATAATGCGAGCGTTCACGAGCGATGCGGGTAGAAAACTCGCATCGACCGCGTTTGAGGTCGGTAAGAAGACGGCTTTGGATGCTGGTAAGAAAGCCGCTTCCGAAGCCAGTGGTAGGATAGCTTCTGTGGCTGGCAAGAGGGAAGCCGTCGCGTTGATCGACAAGTTGATCAGTCCGCCGGCGAAGCGAGCTGCGTTAGAGCTAACGCCGAAAAGTTGGAAAGATTTTAAGGATGCTGTGATACCCATACAAGATTTAGCCAAAATGACGAGTGGATCCGGATTGAAGAGAACTCGCAACGGTGTGATATAAATAAATAATAATATTAAACAACTAAGTTTGAAAAAACATAAAAACTAAGTTTGAAAAAACATATAAAATTTGCGTTTGAAAAGAATCTAAAATAACAAACAAAAAAATAAAACAAATATGAACATTAAAGATATGTCTTGGAACTACGCCGCGACCAAGAGGTCGAATAACGAGTTCTTTCCCAAAAAGCATAAGAGGCTTGATAGTGGGAAAATCGAATTGTGGAAAGACCAATCTGTTGATGAATCTGTTGTCCCGACCCGACTGGTTGGATTACGAAAGATTGTTCGTGTTTGGCAAGAGCTTGTTTCAACCCGAATACAGATTGCTTCGAGAGTGCATGGATCGTAGATTGCCCAAGGACGTCATAGCCAGAATCTTTGACAGTAGGGAGGAATTCGACAAGAGTGAAGCTCCACTTTCGACCATTTTGGACGGTGCGGTGAAGGAACTGATGAAGAGAAATGCATCTTCGAACGTCGAGTGTCGATTTTATGAGAATGCTAGCGACGTTCCAGATCCTAGAGAACTGAAATCGGAAGATAAGAATCTCATAATTTTCGACGATCTGCGTTTGGAGAGACAGAACCGATGCGAATCGTATTACGTTAGGGGTCGACACAGCAACGTGGACTGTTTCTACCTGTCGCAGAATTATTTTCGATTGCCCAGACAGACGATAAGGGAGAACGCTAATTTTCTATGTCTCTTTCGCCAAGATCTCAAGAATCTCAATCACATCTATGGCGATCGCGTCGCAAACGACATGAGCATGGCGGAATTCAGGAGATTCTGCAAGAGGGTTTGGGATGGTGGACTTTACGATTTCGTCGTGATCGATTTGACAAGCGAATTTAATCGCGGAAAATATCGGTGCGGATTTGACAAGTTTTATGTTTCTGATGATTATAAGATAGAGCGTGAAAATAAAATTTAGAAAATAATAAATCTTCAAATAATTAGTTTTGAATAAAAAAAAAAATAAAATTAAATATAATGTTCGAACATGGAGAATTGTTAGAACGAATAGCCGAGAATACAGCTGCAAAACAATCCATTCAAATCGTGGTGAGTGGCGATTCGACTCGATTCGCTATGAAATTCGAACTTCCATCGAATTGAATAGAGAGAAAAGATACGAGATGGCATTGGTGAATCTGGAGACTTATTATTCCTTTCCCAATGTCACCGAAAAGAATAACTCGTTCAAGTATTCCGACGGAACGGATTGGTTGGAGATTCGAATTCCCAAAGGGAGTTACGACATAGACGATTTGAACAATTACATTCAGACGCGAATGAAGATGGATGGAAAGGGAAGCAACAAGATCAGACTCGCTCCCAATCCTAATACCTTACAGACGATGTTGGATTTGGAAGATAATTTTCGAGTGGATTTCAACACGGACGATTCTATAGGCAAGATGTTGGGATTCGATCGAAAGATGTATCGAGGCCATGCGACATCTGAAAATAAGGTTGACATTCTCGCAGTCGATAGCATTCTGGTGGACGTGATTGCTGGAAGCTACGTGAATGGTAGCGCTCAACCGACGATCTATTCCTTCTTTCCAAACGTGTCGCCGGGTTATAAGATCGTGGAGCGACCTCGAAATTTAGTTTATCTACCAGTGATTTTAGACACGTTGTATAGTCTCAAAACCACGTTGACGGATCAAAATGGTGAACTGTTAGATCTTCGCGGAGAGAGAGTGATGATACGATTTCACATAAGAGAAATATAAAGGCAAAAATTGTGTATATTAATAGATAACAAAAATAAAATAAACGCAATATTAATTTTACAAAATTATTTTAATATAATTATTAAACAAGAAACAGTTGAAGTAAATATATTTTAAAAAACAGAATTATGACACAATACGTGGTTAAGAACGTGAACTTATCTGCAGGACAGAGGAAGAAACTTAAGAGAGCGTTAACAACTCGAGGCGAGGCGGTGAGATTCAAATTCACTCACGAAGATCTGACGAGAGGCGGTCAGGATTCGATCGCCTGGGCCAGAAGTCAAATCAAAAGAATGGAGAAAGCGATTCGCGATGGAAGAGGGTTGGCGGTGAGATTGAGTCCCGCTCAATTGAGATACAATTTGAGAATGAAAGGCGGTTTCCTACCGCTATTGGCAGGAATCGCCGCAAAAGCATTACCCTTCGCCGCAAAGGCACTACCTTTTCTCGGAAAGACTCTCGGCGTGGGAGCTCTCACGGGACTCGCTAGTTTGGCGGTTGAGAAATTAATGGGTGGCAGCGGACTGTTCTTGAAGAAGGGAGGAGCCGTGTGTCGCGTCCAAATAGACAACAGCGGTAAAGGATTGTATCTAGAACCCGTTAGAGGTGGCAACTCTCTGAGAGGAAACGGTCTCTATCTGAAGAGTGGACAGAACGTTGAGCGACTCGGCAAGGGTTTGTTGCTCGGTGAGAATTCACCGTTTAAGAATATACCGATTTTGAATATGTTATTATAATATAAAATATAATTCATAGAAAGTATAAAATAATATATTTAAAATTAGTAAAAAGGTGGAGAAATAATTTTATCATCAGGATGACAAGGTGGAGAATTAATCACCTGGATAAAAAGGTGGAGAAGCAATTTGACGATAATGACGAATATCGCAAGACAGAGAGCGAAAAAACAAAAAAATGGTTAGATGCTAATGATGGATATCTAAGGAAAGAACTGATGAAAGAGATAGATAAAGCATGGGATAGACAGTTGGGAATGAGACGCTTTCCACCATCACCACTACCTTCTGAAGAGAATGGTGATGATGCAAGTGTTACCAAGAGATGCACAACATTCGTTCATAATTATGATTCGGATAAACAAAAATGTGTTATAAACGTATCATATCACAAAAAAAAGAAAAAAAGAAGAATCGATGCTGAAAATTGAGAAAAAAGGAAACGTTATTATAATATATGGTAATAGTGAAGAAGAAGGAAAACAAAAAAAAATGAGATCTAAAGATGATCTCATTACTTTTTTTTCATTTTTCTTTGCTAAAAATCAATCTCTCTATTGTTTATATTTCCAAGCTCATTATTAGCATGTTGACACTCACGTTTTCAATATGATCTCATCACGTTTTTTTCTTTCTTCTTCGCAAAAAATTAATCACTCTATTGTTTATATTTCCAAGTCCGTTATTAGCATGTTGACACTCATGTCTTCTCCTTTTTTGAAAACGTGTTGAATGTTTATCTTTACTCTTTTGAGTTTTTTTACATCGGTCAACTCGCTCTCACCACCCAATTTCTTCACGAGATTGAATGAGATATTTGGAAATATGTAATTTCCATAGGGCAACGACAAATCGTCCTTGTCGAATTCTCTATCTTTGGCGATGACGATGTTCTGCAGATCGCTTTGGTACTCGTAAATCAAATCGAGCACAGCTTCGTCCAATTTCAAAGGCATCTTATATCTGTTGTATTTATACTCTAAGCCCTTCGTCTCAACCTCGTTCAATTCAATGGGATCGTGTCATTGTAATCTATAGATTTTATGACCGAATTTCTGATACGTTTCGACTCGTTTCAATTTCAATTCGCATCTTTTAGGTGTTGTTGTCTTCATGATCGATTATTTGTTTTTTTTTTGTTTTTACGAATTCTTACAAATAATGTATATTTTAAATTTTGTATTTTAATAATTTGTTTCAAAAAAGTTTTGTTTTTTTTTTGCTTCTTATATATAAAAAAAGTTGTTTTTTTTAATTTTAATTTCTTTAATGTGAAAAAAATTTTTTTGTAAATGTTTTTTTCTCTTTATATATATATATGTAAAGTTGGTTTTTCACGCCTGCTTCGCGGAAGTTTGTTTTGAACCTCGTGCGAGACTTCGCGTAAAAGTCGTAAGAGTTCTATTTGTCTTGAACCTTCTTCTTCTTTTTTAATAGTTCGAACGACATTGTCGATTAATTTTTGTTCGCTAATAGTATTACAATTCGATTTTCTATCGCAAATCGTATCGTTTTTTTTCGAAGCACGTAAATAGAAATTACGATTTTTTTCTTCTTGGTTTTTTGGAGAATAACGAATTATTAAACAACGTCGATGTTTATGTCGAGATTCCGTCGTGGATGTTGTCGTCATGATCGATTATTTAGTTTTTTAGTTTTTTTTGTTTTACGAATTCTTGCAAATAATGTATATTTTAAATTTTGTATTTTAATAATTTGTTTAAAAAAGGTTGTTTTTTTTTGCTCTTTATATATATAAAAAAGTAGTTTTTTTAATTTTAATTTCTTTAATGTGAAACAAATTATCATTAAATACAAAACTTCAACAAAAAGAATATTCTTACAAACTCAATTTTGAGGTAAAAACAATGATCAAGTCGGAACATCCAAATTATAGTTTAGAACATGCAAGACTTCAAACGTTTAAAAATTGGCCTTCGCATCTTGCTCAGAAACCTGAAGATTTAGCTGCCATGGGTTTCGTTTACGTGGGTAAAAGCGACAAAGTCAAATGTTTTTGTTGTAATATACATTTGATGAATTGGGAACCTCACGACATACCTTTACTAGAACACATAAATAATATTAAAAAAGGCGAATGTGATTATTTGAACAAGATCCTAACGTTGGGATTGATCAAAATCGAAGACGAAGAGTGGGATAGAGATAAAAACCAAAAATTATTGATGGATATGTTACAATTAGGGTACACTAAGAAACAATTGTACAATGCGTTAAACAACGCGAACAAGACTGTCTCAATTCTTAACTTTAGAACATCTCCTCAAATTCATGACGGAAGCAGATGAGTTATCGTCACTCGTCGAAAACGAGCCGAGCAAAATGTCCACTAAGGGTTTGCTCTGCGAAGGTGTTGCAAACGTCTTGTTTCTACCGTGCGCACATCTGCGTTACTGTAGAGAATGTTATTCCGAAGATGAGAAAACGTGTTCGTTTTGCAAACGAGAAATAAAAGCAATCTTAAATTGTTTTGAATAAAAACACATTAAGAAAAAATTGAATTTAAAAAAAATCTTTTTTTTTTTTTTTATATAAAGAGTAAAAAACAAAACTTTTTAAACAAATTATTTAATTACAAAATTCGAAAAAAAATATATTCTTACAAAATGAAACAAACAGATAAAAAAAAAATTGGAAAATTTAAATGAGAAAACCATACCTCAGTTAAACGAGATTTGTAAACTATTAAAAATTTCACATTTCAGAAATCATAGAACTAAATCAAAAAACATTGAAGTCATACAGAAACATTTGCAAAACGATGGAAAGGCAAACAAAATGCCAATAGCAACGACGTCAAAAAATGCATCGGTTGTGAAAAATGAGAAGAAGAAGAAAAAGATAGTAAAAGGAATCGAAATGCCGATAGCAACGACATCAAAAAATGCAATCGGTTGTGGAAAATGAGAAGAAGAAAAAGATAGTAAAAGGAATCGAAATGCCGACGTCGAAAAAACCGAAAATGTTTCGATTGTGAAAAATAAGAAGACGACTAAACGAAAAGCCATTGAAGAACTTCAAGTTTCCAAAGAAAAGAAAAGAAAAACGAAAATGAGTGATGCACATCAGATTCTAGGTAAACAAGATATATCGAACGAACTTCAACAAGCAATAGACGAAGGGAAAGGAGAAGAATATCTAGCGTGACTCGCCGCGGAACTATTTCAATCGAAGTCCGTGTAACAGGAGAGTGCGATCAAAGGCATTTTTAAAACTTTCGATGTGGTTCCCTCGTTGAAGAAAATCGATCCAAAATTGTTCATGGAACGGGTGAAGAAAAAGGTATTGGATTTGTTTCGCAAATACATGAACGTGGGACTAAAAATTAAGATGATACTCCATTGCGTGATGAATAAAATCGACGTGAAGTCCGGCGAGAGCATCGCGAAAAATGCATATTTCAGATCTAACGTCGAACCCATATTTCGAGGTTCAGATTTATCGGACGTTTTCGAAAAGATGAAAGACAAGATGTTGACATCTCTCGCGAATTATCAACATGAAGGTAGTAACTGGACATTCGATGAGGTGTTGAAACTCGAAATTCACATAACTAAAAACGATTTGTTGAAAGGGTCTTCCTACATGAAATTACTGTATTTCCTCGCTAAGAAATACGCCATGATCAATGTTAAAAATAACAATGATCAGTGTTTTAAATGGGAAGTCACCTCCGCTTTATACCCTGTCAAAATAAACTCCGATAGAGTTTCTCAGTACAAGGAAACTTCTAAAAATCTCGATTGGACTGGAGAGACTTTTCCAACGCAGTTAAAACACATCGAATGTTTCGAGGCTCAAAATCCCACCGTAGCGGTGAACGTCTTGGGATACGACGACGAAAAACGAAAGATCCATCCTCTCAGACTGACTTCGTATCTCGGAAGAGAAAAGACGATTATTTTATTATTGATTTCGAATGGTGACAATCGTCATTATTGTTGGGTTAAACATCCGAGTCGATTACTGTCAAAACAAAATAATAATCATAATGGAAAGATATCTTTATGTTACAATTGCATGAACGCATTTCACAGCGAAGACTCGTTGGCGAAACATCAGGAATATTGCAACGAAAATCAAGGTGTCGCCGTCGAAATGCCCAAACCCAACACCATCGTGAAGTTTGAAAATCACAATAGAAGGTTAAAAGTACCATTCGTCGTGTACGCCGATTTCGAATGTTTCACCGCGAAAATGAGTTCCTGTCAACCCAACGCTCTTCAAAGTTACGTCGAAAGATATCAAAAACACATACCTTCAGGCTATTGCATTTACGTGAAATGCGCTTTCGACTCGCAACACAACATGGGTCCCTTCACCTACACGAAACAGTATGAAGACTACGACGTGGCTCAAAAGGTTCGTGCAAGAGTTAGAATGGAAACTTCAAATGTTATACGACAAATTCAAAACTCCGGCAGAAATGATCATCACGCGAGAGCAGCAGGACGAAAATAACAGAGCCACCGAATGTCACATATGCAGACAATCATTCGACGAGAATTCGACGGAAAATAAGAAGGTCAGAGACCACGATCATTACACGGGTCTGTATCGCGATCCGGCTCACAGCAAGTGTAATTTAAAATATCGAGACGCCGTTTTCTATCCGGTGATGTTTCACAATCTCTCAGGTTACGACAGTCATCTGTTCATGAAAAATCTTGGCACCTCACACGAAGAATTAAATTGCATCGTGAACAGCGAAGAAAGATACATTTCCTTCATAAAATGGAAGCTCATGGAGGAGAAAAGAGTAATCGACGGAGAGACGGAAGAAAAAACGAAATTCATTCGTAGAGCCATACGTTTCATTGATAGTTTTAAATTCATGTCGACCACTCTGGAAAAATTAGTCGATAACATGAGCAAGGATAAATTTAAAATCATGAGCGAACATTTCGAAGAACGAGTAGACATCATGTTGAGGAAAGGAGTCTATCCTTACGATTACATGAACGATCTAAAGAGATTCGAAGACACCGCACTACCTTCGAAAGAAGATTTTTATTCAAAATTATACGAATCCGACATTTCCGACGAGAATTACGAACACGCTAAAAACGTGTGGAAATCATTCGATATGAAAACCATGAGAGATTATCACGATCTCTATCTGAAGACCGAAGTTCTACTCTTGGCAGACGTGTTCGAAAATTTTCGAGACGTCTGTTGTTGAAATTATGATCTGGATCCTGCTTGGTATTTCACCGCACCCGGTCTAGTGTGGGACGCTCTGTTGAAGACCACCGAAGTCCAATTGGAATTATTATCCGATGTGGACATGTTGCTCATGTTCGAAAGGGCTGCGAGAGGTGGCGTCTCGATGATCTCCCACAGACATTCTGAGGCTAACAATCCCTACATGAAAGAAGGTTTTGATTCGAAACGATCGACTAAATACATACAGTATTGGGACGCCTATAATCTGTACGGTCGGCCTATGAGTCATCCTTTACTGATTGGAAATTTCGAATGGGTGAAGGAACCGGAAGAGATGCAAAATGGAGAGACTATCCTTGCATTTTAGAAGTCGATTTGAAGTAACCGGAAGAATTATACGATCTACACAACGATTATCCGCTGGCTCCTGAACGAATGGAACTGAACGAGGGAGATGAGGAAAAACTCATTCCCAATTTATTTAACAAACGTAACTACGTCGTCTACAGTGGGAATTTGAAACAATACGTCGATTACGGGATGAAATTAGTCGACATACATCGCATCATTTGATTCGATGAAGAGCCTTGGATGAAAAAATACATCGATCTCAACACGAATCTCAGAATTCGAGCTGAGAACGATTTCGAAAAAGATTTCTTCAAACTCATGAACAACTGCGTGTACGGTAAATCGATGGAAAACATCAGGAAGAGAACCGACGTTCGACTCATCACATCTGAGAAAAGAGCTAAAACATTAGTGGTGAAACCCAATTACAAACACCGAACCATATTCGACGAAAATCTAGTGGCCGTTCACATGCAAAAGACGCACCTGAAGTTCGACAAACCGTATTATCTTGGACCGATCATCTTAGATGTTAGCAAGCGATTGATGTACGAGTTTCACTACGATTACATCAAACGAAAATTTGGTGATAAAGCCAAACTACTGTTCACCGACAAGGACAGTTTAGTTTACGAGATAGAGACGAAAGACGTCTACCGAGATATATCTCCAGACGTGGCCGAGTGGTTCGACACGAGCAATTATCCCGTCGATCACCCGTCCAACATTCAATCGAATGACAACAAGAAGGTGTTGGGTAAATTTAAGGACGAGAGCGACGGTAAACAAATCGTCAAATTCGTGGGCTTGAGACCCAAACTGTATGCTTATCGTCTAGAAGATGAAGAGATCAAGAAGTGCAAAGGAGTTAAAGCGTGCGTGGTGAAGAAAAACATCTCTTTCCAAGAGTATAAAGATTGTCTGTTAGGAAGTGGTCCGGTGTATAAGACTATGAAATCAATTCGAAGCGAAAATCACGACTTGTATACCGAAATAGTCAACAAGATTTTGCTGACGGCTGACGATGATAAGAGATTCATATTAGACGATAAAATAAGCACTTTGGCACTCGGACATTGGACTGTGGATCTAACTATAGACGATATGAATGTGGATGATTGGATTCCAGATACGATTGCGGATGATAAGATTCCAGATATGATTGTGGATGATAGGATTCCAGAAAATCAAGAGGAATTAGACGGATTCAAAATTATAGAAATCGATAGTAACATCGAGAGTCCAGAAAATCAAGAGGAATTAGATGGATTCAAAATTATAGAAGACGATAGAGACATCGAGAGTCCAGAAAATCAAGAGGAATTAGATGGAATCAAAATTATAGAAAACGATAGAGACATCGAGAATGTTAGTTTAAAAAAAAGAGAAGAAAACAAAAAAAAATAACGTCATTTTTTAGTGAATTATAATAAAAATAAATAAATAAAAAAAGTATATATGCATTTATGAATAAGAAAATAAAGATATCCGTAGAAGGTGTCGTCTTACCTAACGAACCCCTATCCAACATCGATCTGTTGAATGCGGCAAAGGATTTGAAAATCAAAGATTTTCTAGGCATGTTTTCCAGAGATGCCTTGCCGAAGAGAAGACCTCGACAATCGGAATGCGGAATTTTAAATCTAGACGATTCATCGGGTGAAGGCACTCACTGGGTGGCATGGATCAAGAACGGGAAGAAGAAAAATTATTATTTCGACAGCTACGGAATCTCGCCGCCAAAAGAAATAAAGAACTATTTCAACAAATCGATGGTTCGTTACAACACGGAACAAGTGCAATCACCAGATCAAGTGTTTTGCGGTCACCTGTGTCTCTACGTTCTCAAGAGATGGTCTGAAGGAGATCGATTTCAAGACATTCTCAATGACTTACATTAGAGAGAGATTTTTTTTTATAGTATATATAAAGATAAAAAATTATTTTAAAAATTTTAATTGAATAAAAACGAAAAATAAATAACATAGTTCATTTTTAATAAACTGCGTTTTGAATACATTTTTTCTAAAAAACAAAAAAAATCCTCACAACAACATGCCAGTCAATAAATTTGGTAGAAGTGCCGACGAAAAAGTCAACCCAAGAAAGAAGAGGAAGACGTTCGAAGTCGACGATGGTTACGACATTGCCAACTTGGACGAACGTTACATTCGGAGATACGAACCTTGAGAAGAACCTTTGAACATGAACGATAAGAAGCTCTACAATCTTCCCGACCCAATAGATCTCGCAGATGCTGCGACTAAAAAATACGTTGACAGGGGGAACACCGATTTCGAACGAATCCTGCTAGATAATTATGTGGATAAAACCATGTCCGACGATCTCGATCTGAAATCCAAACGTTTGGTGAACGTCGCAAATCCCATAGATCCCACCGATGCCGCGACCAAGAAATACGTGGACAACTCTCATGCGAGATTCAGCAAACACCTGAGAAATAGATACGTTCAGAAAACGATGCATTCGGAATTGAATGCTAATTATAACAAGATAATGAACGTGGCCACTCCCACGAATCCCAAGGACGTGGCGACCAAACACTACGTAGATCTGGAACAGAGAAAGTCTGACAGACGAGAAATGAAATCGGATCTGAATGCGGGATTCAACAAGATATTGAATCTGTCGGAGATCAACGGCACGGATGCAGACTCAACCGCGGTCAACAAGGGCTACATAGATTCTGCCATGATACAATCACACGAATACATAGAATTGCAAGTGGACGATCTCTACCTGAACAAACAATCTGGCGGAACCATGGAGAGTGGCATCAACATGAACGGTCACAATTTATTCGGTCTCAATCACGATCCCGAATTCGATTCCAGCGCAGTCAGCAGAAAGTACGTGGACGACAACTCGGTCTGGAGAAAGGGTGACATCATGGAAGGTAAACTAGACATGGGTGGACACGCGCTCACGAATCTACCGGATCCCGTGAACATGACGGATGCCTGCACCCTGATTTCGGTGGTGGAGAAAGTCAAATATGCTAGACAATTGATCACTGTGTGGGCCGAGGAGGCCGGCACCTTAGATGAAGGAAAAGCTGAGTGGTCTTTCGGAAATGGAGGTAGTGGATCGAAACATGGTCAGGTGGGATATCCCATGCCGCTGGGAGATGAAATCCTTTGAATGAGTCTGGCTTCCTCGGATTTGAATAACAGAGCGGTCGTCAATCTCATGGTGAATGGAGTAGAGAGCCATAAGAGATACAGCGTCGAAAAGACTGAGAATCAACACGCGAATGTTAGCACGTTCGGCACGCCTCTCAAAGTGAACGCCGGAGACAGGATTAATTTCGTTACGAAAACCAATAATCCCGAAGCCGCCACTTCCGTGATGAGTCTACTGATCGAACTAGTTCCTTTGAACAAACAGTGAATGCGCGAAAATAATGAATTAAAAAAATAATGTGTGATTATTAAAAACAAAAAAAAAGTAATGAGATTTAGAAAGATGTTCAATCTCTCTAGATCACATTACTTTATTTATTTTTTTTTGTTTTTAATAATTACTCATTACTTTTTATTTTTTTTTGTTTTTTATTTTTTTTCACACTCGTCTCTCATCGAATGATCGACATCTTATTTCCGTCCGATTCGAATTGTAATTCTCTGTCCGACAGGACCAGGGCGAAGGCTTCTGTTTTTCTCGGCACGTTCCTATCAAATTGCATCTTGATCTGAATGTCTAACACGCTACTCTTGAGTCGTTCACTCTGTTTACTAACGTCGAATACGAAACATGGGATACATCGACTTGTATTCGCCGGGAGACTTGTTAGCGTTGCTCATCAATTCATCTAGACCGTGATACTTCTTTCTAAAATCAGCGGCGTCACCGTACAGTCTGCAGAAATTGTTCTTGTCGAACGACGGATTGTAATCGATTGCTGGATATCTCGTGGCATTCAGAAACACTTGCATGTTTCTCAAATGACAATGATCGAACAGCGACGCATTCTTTTCCTGAGACCCGTCCCTATCGGTCTGAAACGCAACCACGATGAAACGCGGTCTCTCAGAAGCGGATTTCACCATCAATCTCCAATCGAAGTGATTTGTGGAGGGAGGAATGCTAGCCGTGTCGCACTGTCTCATTCTAAATCCCATGGGTAGTTTACTCTTGGATTCTATGATCTTGTAGAGATGCGCTTTCTCCACGATCGAAGGCTCCACGTGCTTAACAAACCACGATATCTTGTGTAGAGTTATCTTACCCGCATCGGTCGCAGTGAGTCTCACTATTGCGTCGTCGTTTCCTTTTCGAATCAACGTCAGATTGTGTTTGAATCCGTACATGATCTTGCTGAAATCGTCCGCAAATCCGAAGATGTGTTTCAAAGGTATCCTGAACGAAAACGTTCCTTTAGGTTTGGACGTCTTGACGACGTAGTCGAATATCAAGGCGGCTCCGGCGCTAGCAGGGCCGATGGTGACTTTCACCCACAACTGATTACGTCCTCTGGATTTCGAAAAATCATCAGGATATGTCAAGAGTCCGAACATCGTGGTGGTCTGACCGGGATGAAACACAGATTCTATCTCTTGTCCGGATAGCATGTATTTTATATTACTGAATAGTTGCATGATGCCATTATTGGTTAGAGTAACCGCGTCATCGTCGGTGTAGTCGCTCCCATCTTCCTTGGTGAGACGTCCCTGCACCACTATGTAACTCTCACTAGGATGTACGAATAAATCTTGAGTTTCGACGTTGATTCTTATCTCTCCCGCATTGTTCAAACTCGTTCCAGTTACCGGTTCGTATTCGTGAACCTCATATTCTTGAATACTTTCATCTTTCACTATGCTTTGTGCTATATCTAGTATATTTGTCATTTTAAAGGATTTTTAGTTTTTTGTTTATTAATTAACTTGCTTTCTTTATCTAAAAATAGTTTTTAATTATTTTTTATTATTTTTTTCTCTCTTATATATATGTGTGTAAACAAGAAAATGTTAAAGAGAGTAAATAAAAAAATTTTGTTTTCTTTATCAAAACTTCGTCTTCTGTAATTGTTGTTTGTAAAACTTTCCGATGATCTCTTCTCCATCCAAAGCTTCGATTTCGTAAGTCACCGGATCGGTGTGAAATATTTTGATTATCACGAAGATTTCCGAGGTCCATCGAGGAGTATAACCCTTTTCGAAGTGCTTCTTATAAGCGTAGATTCTCACTCGCTCACCGGCCGCAAATTTCGGCGTTCTAGACTTCTTCCTGATCTCAGATCTCTCAGGATATAGATTCGCGTAGACCCGTTTTTCGTTTCGAGGATCGCGCTAGCTTCCGCGGGAGTCATCTTGATCGATCTGTGTCGCGTGTTGTTGTAATCTTTGACCAGACCGTTCAGAGCGTATATGTATTTCTTGGTCGAATTCGCCGTAAAGTATCTGTGCATCTTTTCCTTCATCGTTCGATTCCAACGTTCCACCACGCTGGCTTTCTCTTTGTTTTCGATCGAGTAGAGGTCTACCAATCGATGAACGTGCTTGTTGTAGAATTCCTTTCCCTTATCCACCCACAATTTTCTCAGTTTTCGAGAAGCTCTTCAGAGCCTCGACGATGCAAGGTCCCGATTTATTCTTCAAAGCTCTGATTCAACCGTATTTGGAAAACACGTCGATGACCGTCAATAGATATTTGAAGCCCTCGTTCCACCTCGAAAACGATCTCATGTCGACCAAGTTGGCAGACCAAATATCATCCAGACCCTTCACAAACACCCTTCTCTTTCGAAATTTATGCACTATGGGTTTGTGTAACTCCTCGGCCAATTCGCTCATCAATAATCGTTTCTTCTTCTTTTCCGATGCGCTTTTTTTTTGAACGCCCCATCCGAATCGACGTTTCGCACCGATCAGATTGCCGACCAGTGAACGTTCCATCTTCTCTCTCCTGGTTGGATTCGATATGCCTCTCAATTTCCGCAACATGTTTTTATCGCAGACGTCGTTGTGAGTCTTGGTGTCGGGATGTCCGGCGTAGCACAGATCGTGATCATACGCGGCCGCGTCCACCCTATTCACAGGTTTGCTCCAAGATTTGGGTGTCAGATCGGCGTTGAGTCTCTTGTTCAATTTCGTTCCGGGTCCAGTGAAACTGTGACCGGGCAGATGCATTTCGAAAGGTAGATTATTGATCATTTTATTCACGACGCCTTTACCTTTGCTCGCATTCTTTTTTTTGACGAATCTAGTCTTGACAAAACCACACACGTCGCAAATTCCGCGAAGCATCTGTTTGTCGTTTTTAGTTCGCACTTCTCTAGAATTACTCGTCTCGGTAACTCTCTTACACTTTACGCAATACATTTTTTAGAGTTATTTAAATTAATTTCGTTTTTATTTTATATATAAATTTAATTTTTTTTTTAAAAATTCTGTTCTTATTATATATATATTTTTTTTTTCAATCGCTGCTCTTGAGTTCTATCATCTTACTGAATTCCTCCCTGGCCTCTTTCCTCCCCTTTTCCACGAGAGAATCCTTCATCTCTTCCTTGATGATCTGACGAGTCTTGATTCTCACGGCTTCTTTCATGGCATCGTATGTCGTTTTCTCGCTCAATATCACGAAGTATTCTCCGTCCGATACCCTACCGTCTTTCAACGCCATAGAGATCATTTCAGATATCGTGTCGATCTTGGAGTCGGCCAAGATGCGAATCTTGTCGTGTTTCCTCGCCTTCAGATATAATTTCCTACTCAAAAAGTTTCCGAGCGTGCTAAACAATCCGGCGGCGAGAGCCACTCCTTTTATGGTCAACACGATCGGAATGCCGACCGCGGTCGACAACAATCCGATGCCGGCCGCGTGTAAACCCATGGAAATCGTGATAAGTGTCGTGTCGATCGCATTGACGAATGTCACGAAACGCGAATACTTCTTCTTGAGGGAACGACGAGAATCTCTCTCTCGAGTTAGATACTCTTGGATTCTATTGATTTGATCGATGCGATACCTCTCTCCTCTTTCTCTTTCTTCTAGCGACGGGGCCATCGGCGAAACGTCGATCGGCTTCTCATCCTCGTCGTCCACTACCGGTGGATACAATTTATTTCTGGTTCTCATTTTTGTTTTTCTTTCTTCTAATATTAGATAAAAATTTTATGTGTGTATTTATTTTTATTTTCTATTCTCCCTTATTTTATATCAACGAAAAAAACTTAGACGTATGCTTCATTCAGCAATAATTTCTTGATGCATCCCTTGTCTTCTAAAGTCAGACTTTTACGCGCCAATTTCAGTTCTTCCGAAACTGTGGGCTTGTCTTGATTCTTACAGAAGACTAATCTCTTCCAAAACGTGATCACATCGTCGAATCTAACGCGTTCGAATGCCGGTTCGAAATACATGAGGATCATATCTTCTCTTTCCATCGTCAGACACGAATGATTCTCGTGATCAAAGTCTAGATGATCCCGACATCCGACGCATCGTTCTAACAAGATGGGACATAGTTCTTCGTTCACGCAGATTGCGTATGCTCTCATCAGCATGTTTAAAAGAATCCTCGCTCTAATAGTCTGGGAAGCGCACATGATTTACGTATTTTTTTTATTATCTATTCGATTTGATATATTTATTTTTCTAAATATCTATTATTTATATATTTTTTTTTCTCTCCTATATATATCAATCAAAAAACGTGACAGCGGGTTTGCGAATTTCTAACACACTGACAACACTCTTCGTTCAAAACATTTTCGTAGATCACCTCGCAATAGCGTGCGCTAATCTCACTTCGAGATATGCGACAGTGGGTTTGAGAGTTCGAACTAAACCTCTTCATGCGAGTCGATTTCCAACCTAAAATCCGCAAGTTGATCTCCGTGTACGCCTCCATAGGGTTTCAGTGTTAAAATCGTGTGCGGACGTAGATTGTTAGAATCGACGAGACGATGAGTTCGAATTCTCAAAACGTTTTTTTGCTCGCAATTTAACACTGAATCCTATGGGGAAAACTCATCTGCAGATTTCAATCAAAACGGTACATGTACGTGTACGTAAAACTACGCGCGTCTAGGATACAATTCAGTGTTAAAAAAATTCGGTATCACCCTAAAAAACCGTTAAAATCTTGTACACGTACACGATTTTAACACTAAATAAATCCTATGGAGGTGTACATGTACACGTACACGTACATGTACAGGTGAGCTCGTATTCTCATTTATCACCTACTTACAGGTCGTATTTATGAAGGAATTTCATTGTGACTTGGTAGGGTGCCTCTGTATAATGCCTAGATGAGAACGTCCCCGTTTGTGCATGATCTGTCTACCGTGATGGCTGCCCAAGCCCGAAACCCAAAAACTTTTAGCACAGTCTGCAGGTCATGTTTAATATGGACGGATTCCATTGTAACTTGATACGATGACTCCGTATGGTGTCTACACGAGAATTTCCCCATTTGGGCGTGATCTCTCAACCGTCACGACTGCCCGAGCCGAAAACCCGAAAACCTTTAACACAGTCTACAGTTCATATTTATGGAGGGATTTCATTGTAACTTGATAGGTTGACTTCATATAATTTCTACACATGAGAAAGTCCCCTTTTGGACATGATTGGGCAACTGTGACGGCTACAGGTGCCCGAAGCCCGAAAACCTTCATCACAGTCTACAGGTCATATTTATGAAGGGATTTCATTGTAACTTCGTAGGATCAATCCACATGATGCCCAGATGAGAATGTCCCCTTTTGGTTGTGATTATTCCACCATGATGGCTGCCCGAGCCCAAAGCCTGAAAACCTTTAGCACAGTCTACACGTCATATTTATGGAGGGATTTCATTGTAACTTCATAGGTTGACTTCATATAATGTCTAGATGAGAACGTCCCCTTTTGGGCAACTGTGACGGCAACAGAGGCCCGAAGCCCGAAAACCTTTAGAATATTCCACAGGCCATAATAATGAAGGGATTTCATTGTAGCTTGGTAGGATGACTCCAAGTTTGTGGTTAAAAACCCAGACAAACACCCCCCACCCCCACCCATTATGCTTTTTTTTCCTTCTTTTCTCCAATATTCATTTTGAACTATTTACAGTCACTACATGCGGAACCTTCTTTTAAACCTACGTACCCCCCTCCTCCCCCCCCCCCACCCCCGCCGGGGGCCAATTAGGCACTTTTTTTTCTTTCGTCAAAAATGCTTGTTTACAGTTTTGGTTAAAAACCCAAACACCACCGCCCCCTCCCCCCCCCCCCCAATTAGGCTTTTTTTTTTATTTCCTCCAATATGCATTTTGAACTATTTACAGTCACTACGTGCAGAACCCGTTTTTTTCCTTTTGTCAAACATGCTTTTTTACAGATTTGGTTAAAGTTGAAATTATCCCCCCCCCCCCCAAATTAGGCATTTTTTTTTCTTTCCTCGAATATGCATTTTGAACTACTTATAGTCACTACATGCGGAACCTTTTTTTTTAAACTCACGTAACCAACCATCCCCCGCCCCGGGGGGGGGGGGGCAATTAGACACGTTTTTCTTTCGTCAAAAATGCTTTTTTACAGTTTTGGTTAATGTTTGTGGTTAAAAACCCAGACAAACACCACCACCCACACCCCACCCCCACCCCACCCCCATGGTGCCAGTTAAATATTTTTTTTTTCTCTGCTCAAAATGCATTCTGAAAGATTTAAACTGACCACTTGTGGAAAAAAATGGACTCCCCTGACACACCCCCACTCTCCCCCACCCCTCATTCCCCACCCCACCTCCTCCTCACCCAGGGCCATTCATGCAATATTTTTTCTTTGGTACAAAATACATTTGCCTGACTGTTTATAGTCAGGGCTATAGTCATGACTTTCGTCCGTCGCTCTGTCGGTCCATCCATCTGTCTGTAAACAATTGGTTTCTGACTGATAACTCCAGTTTGGATTATTTGATTTCAACCAAAGTTGGTATGTGTATTTTCCAGCTAGTAACACAGGCCAGGTTTCAATACATGTTCCACAACTGTCCCCACCCCTCCCCTCCCTCCCACACACACACACACCACACACATACACACAAATTGTCACTTAGGCAATTACAATTATTCTCAAAATGCATTTTGAAGGATTGTGAGTTATTACACGCAAAAAAGAAAATTGACTCAGATAGCCCAACATTGCTTTATGTACTGCATCTTTAATTCTTTACCTTACACAAGTTGAAGCCAACAGTATAAATTATTTTTCTGAAACATCAATATTTTTTCATTTTTTATTTACTTCTAACCATGGCTTATTACTCCTTATTGGAACAAGCTCATCAAGTTTGTTCCATTAATAGGTCACGAGGTATGTTTTGAAGCAGAGAAATGATAAAATAAAATTTGAATAGCAAATTTTGTATATCACGATTGCAGATATGGCAGATTCGTTAGGTAAACTGTTAACAAAAAATGGCTCCGACTATTTTGCGTCTAAGCATTGCCATTCCTGGGACAGTCGGGCTACATGCGTGACATCACTCTAGTTAATAAAAGTAATAAATTTCTGAAATAAATCTAGCACAAGACCAGTTCAGATAACATTAGCACAAATTATAAAGGTTTATACAGTGGTGTAACAACTAATAATACTTCTACATCTCCAACTACAAATGGAATATTTGCTCACTATCTCAAAAACACTGCACAGAGTACTCACAAAACAATTATCAATAACAAAACAGAAACGCAGCAAAATTAGTTATAGTATCCTTATACAGCCCCACCCCACCTGTATTGTGTCTATATTTCACTATGTATATATTGTGTCTATGTTTCACCTTGTGCCCGTAGACAAAATGTCACGGGAAATGATCAATAAATAGTCATCATTTCACGAAGTTCTTGTCTTGTGGGGAACATCACATGGCGTCGCCGACTGCAACATCAGAAGAAAGCTTCAAATATAAAAATCGCACCTATGTTACGAGTGCTAGTTGACTGATCTTTAAGAGAAAATGGTAACCTAACCTTTTTACGTGCAATAGTAAGGTTGCATTCGTTTGGACAAGAGCGTGAACAGACTCGTTATTTTTCCGTAATGGCAGAATTCAATTTTTCCTCATCCAAATTGATGCCCAACAAGCTTAATGTCCTGGTGGACCGAGAAGAAACTTTCAATTTGTGGATGCAACGTTTTTGCAATGATTTCGTAAAATTGTCAAAATTAGACGCGACTGACAGGGACGTTCAGGTGGCCGTTTTACGATCCTGTTTGACGGATGACCCTTTAAAAGTGGTCACGAATCTTAATTTACCTGCGGATGAACGCAATTTACCCAAATCCGTTATCCAAGCTTTGAGAACGCACGTCCACGGCCAAATGAACATTGTCATTGAACGCCGAAATTTCAATTAACGACAACAGCGAGACGCCGAATCATTCGACGATTTTCTCACCGGCTTGCGGACTCGATATTTTGAAACAGGTTGGCATTGACACCAATAATCTTCGCCGTCCTACGTTACAACTAAGAGCTGCTGATCAGCACTTGCTCACTCAGTTGGGAAAGTTTGATGCAATTATTCAACATGGCGACCGCGAAGCAACAGATACTATTCACGTTCAGCAAGGAACCAGTGGCCTATACCTTTCTTGGTATCTGTCGCGGGATTTAGGACTAATTCCTCAAAATTACCCTCAACAGCATGTTGCCCACGAGGCTAAAGTGCCACCCACGATCAGTGTAACTACGCATGAAGGTGATAGTTCAACCAACAAAAAAGTGTCTCGAGAAGATTTAATGAAAGAATTCCAAGATGTGTTCGATGGGAGAATAAAACAAATACCTTCCGGGGAATTCAGAATTCATCTGACTGCGGACGCCTCCTCACATTCCGTGTCAAGGCGCCGCGAAACATACCATATGCTTATCGCGATAAACTGAAAGAAGAACTGGATACATTGCTTGGTAATGGAATAATCATTCCTGTAACTGAGCCTACACCTTGGTGCGCGCCTACCTTTGTCACGCCGAAGAAAAACTCTGATCAAATTCGCTTGTGCGTGGACTTCACTAAACTTAACCAATTTGTCCTATGGGAACGTTATCAATCTCCAAGCTCCCATGAAGCTGAGGCTGATATTGCGGCAACAAACGCTAAATATTTCACCAAGTTTGACGCTTTAAGTGGATATTGGCAATGCCCTCTAGCCAAAGACAGCCAGCCACTCACGACGTTCATTACTCCTTTTGGCAGATTCATGTTCCAACGTGCTCCATTTGGAATCTGTTCAATATCAGAACATTACAATAGACGCATGGATGAAGCTCTGAGTGGACTCCGCCATCAATGGAAAATTGTGGACGATGTAGTAGCATATGATGATACCTTGTCAGCTCACGTTCAGCATGTTCGTCAGATACTTACCCGTTGTTCAGAAAAGGGAATATCACTCAATGCCGACAAATTCCTTTTCGCGGAACCAGAAGTAGATTTTTGCGGATATCGATTGTCACAAACGGGGTATTCTATTGAGTCCAGAAAGTACCAAAGCAATCCGTGAGTTTCCTACACCTACAAACATTACAGACCTGCGATCATTTTTGACTTGGTAAATCAATTGACCGGATTCACTGATAGTATATCCCAACAACTTAAAACGCTTCGACCCTTGTTAAAGCCTAAAAATACCTTCTTATGGGACAGTGTTCATGACAGGCTTTTGAGAAAGCCAACATCGCACTATCTACAACGCCTGTGCTCGCATATTACGACCCCCCAGAAACATACCTCACGTCATGTGGATGCTAGTCGTTTGAACGGATTAAGCTTCATCCTTTTCCAGCAACAGGAAGACTCTACATGGCGGGTGGTACAAGCTGGCTCGCGTTTTCTTTCTGACCCTGAAACTCGCTATGCAATGATCGAGCTTGAAATGCTAGCTATTGTTTGGGCAACAAAAAATGTCGTATGTTTCTGGATGGATTGCCTCATTTCGACATTGGGACTGATCATAGACCCCCTCTTACCGATCCTGAACAGCTACGGTCTGAATGACATTGAAAACCCAAGGTTGCAAAATATGCGCTTCAAATTGATGCGCTATCAGTTTTCTGCCACTTGGCGCCCGGGAAAGCAATTACAGGCCGATGCAATCTCCAGAAATCCCCTACTGGGTCCTGATACTGACGATCAGAACCTCGATATGGAGAACTAGTTTTATTTTCGGGCAATCCATTCTTCACTACAGCAACAAGGTGATCGAGAAGATATCGTTCTCGAAAACTTGAGAAAAACTGCAGGGTCCGACAAAGAATATCAGGAACTGTTCACTGTCATCAGTAATGGTTTTCCTGACGAAAATAATGTTTTGCCACTACCAGTACGTCCATATTGGGCAATGCGTGATCGGCTCTCCATTGATGATGGATTAATTGTATGTAGTTGTTGATTAATCATTTCTGTCACAATGCGACACTCCGTTCTCGAAAAACTTCACGAGAGTCACCAGAGAATCGAAAGAACGAAACGTCGGGCCCGCCTGGCTATTTATTGGCCTGGAATTGATTCAGATATTGAAAGAGTTGTGCGAGCATGCAGGAAATGCAATGTCGACCTGCCGTCGCAGCCCAAAGGGCCCTTACAGACTCACGCCTTTCCCAATCGCGTTTTCGAACACATGTGTTCGGATTTGTTCATTCTGAATGGGAATTCCCATCTAGTTGTTACAGATGTGAAATCCGGCTGGCCCACCGTATACAATTTGAATCGTGAAGCAACTCACAGAAAGTTATTGATTCTTTGCGCAACATCTTTGTGGACACTGCAGTGTCCACCATTCTGTATACAGACAATGGACCACAGTACGCGTCACATGCATTTTCACAATTTGTGCACAATTGGGGAATTCACCATGTCACCTCATCACCTCATTATCCACAGTCCAACTCACACGCCGAGGCTAGTGTGAAAGCAATGAAGCGGCTCGTTAAGAGGTGCCTTATCGCTGGCACTAAGACAGTAGATAAGGATACGTGGTCTAGATGTAAACGTGCTTTCGCGCCTGAATGGCAACTAGCCATCAAGACGACAGATGCAACACGACAGAACGAACATCAAAAACTTGAGTGTCGATATAATGCGTCCTCTCGGAAGCACCCACCACTTGGCATTGGTACTCGGGTGGCTATTCAGTCTCATGATACCAAAAAGTGGGATACATATGGTACCGTTGTAGGATTAGAGCCCAATAGGGAGTATATGCTTAAACTATATAGTGGTAGAGTATGGCAACGTAACCGTCGTTTCCTTCGGAAACGACACCCCATTGCCTTGCCATTTCACCCACCGCCCACCGCTGAGAACCAGTTTCCACCACATCAAGTGCAACAATCACCCCGTATGAGCTCACGGCCACATAAACCCCCAACACGCCTCATTGAGAAAATTTAGCACCACTGGTAACTTTCACCCAGTTTTTCATCCTTTATCACATAATACATGTACATTTACTTCATTTACGCCGAAGTAAGGCTCTTGATCCCGTGTTTTTTTTTTAGTTGACTTTAGGAACATTGTGCACTTTTCAATACCTCGCATTGAAAACTTTCTAAAAAGGGAAAGAGAGGAACGGGGAGATGTATTGCGTCTATATTTCACTATGTGTATATTGTGTCCATGTTTCACCTTGTGCCCGTAGACAAATGTCACGGGAAATGATCATCAGTAAATAGTCATCATTTCACGAAGTTCTCGTCTTGTGGGGAACATCACACCACCCCCGATTGTTTAGTGGAAATGACCGAAAAAATTGGGGGGGGGGGGCACCATACCATTCCCGCATGTTCATGGTGAGCAAGAACCTTATGGGAAACCCCCAAAATAATCTATTGTTTCAGTGAACCGGAATAACTATTCATTATTTCAATTTGGCTGCGGGAAAAAGTGTGTGTGTGAAAGAATTATTGTTAGTTGGTATAAAATGCCGATTCACAATCACTTGTACATGTACGTGTACAACATACGCACACGATGCGTTCACCAACGTGGAATTCGGTGTTAAATCACACGCTTGTTCACAAAAACTGTACAGTGGTCTTGAAGCCCTCATGTACATTCGGTGACTCCTAGATCGCGCTTTTAGCGTTCAAACACTCGTGGTGAACGCATCGTGTGCGTGTGTTGTACATCTTCAGTTGTATCGTGTACGTGATGTTTGGTCTACGTTCGCATCGCAGATCAGACCCATCGATCCATCGTCGGCGAACGTGATCGAAAGCAAAAGATTCTGGGTGATCATCAAAAAACAGCTTTTGCAGTTCTAAATCAGCGATTCAGAATCGGCAATCGCTTTGGTACAGATGATTTAGAATCGGCAATTGTTTTGAGGCGGTGGTGGGTTTTTTTTGTTCAATCAGAGTCGATTGTGAATATATAGCCTGTATTATAGACATTGATGTTGTCTGGTGATGGGATGGATAAAAATTGAGTTTTTGGTTTTTTTTGAGAATTCCTCCACTATGAGAAAATTCTCAAAAAAAAAACACTCAGCTGATCGAGCGATCGAATCTCGTAATAAAAACTCGATCTGAACGAAGAGTGTCTGTGTGTTTGGAAATTTGCAAACCCAGTCACGTCTTTCCTGAAGTAAGCAACTAACACACGTTATCGTAATTGAGGTGTTTTGTTCAAACAGAGTCGATTGTGAATATATAACCTGTATTATAGACATTGATGTTTTCTGGAGATGGGATGGATAAAAAATTGAGTTTTGGGGTTTTTTTTGAGAATTCCTCCACTATGAGAAAATTCTCAAAAAAAAACCACTCAGCTGATCGAGCGATCGAATCTCGTAATAAAAACTCAATCTGAACGAAGAGTGTCTGTGTGTTTGGAAATTTGCAAACGCAGTCACGTCTTTCCTGAAGTAAGCAACTAACACACGTTATCGTAATTGAGGTGTTTTGTTCAAACAGAGTCGATTGTGAATATATAGCCTGTATTATAGACATTGATGTTTTCTGGTGATGGGATGGATAAAAATTGAGTTTGGGTTTTTTTTTGAGAATTTCTCCACTATGAGAAAATTCTCAAAAAAAAAACCACTCAGCTGATCGAGCGATCGAATCTCGTAATAAAAACTCGATCTGAACGAAGAGTGTCTGTGTGTTTGGAAATTTGCAAACCCAGTCACGTCTTTCCTGAAGTAAACAACTAACACACGTTATCGTAATTGAGGTGTTTTGTTCAAACAGAGTCGATTGTGAATATATAACCTGTATTATAGACATTGATGTTTTCTGGTGATGGGATGGATAAAAATTGAGTTTTGGGTTTTTTTTTAGAATTCCTCCACTATGAGAAAATTCTCAAAAAAAAACCACTCAGCTGATCGAGCGATCGAATCTCGTAATAAAAACTCGATCTGAACGAAGAGTGTCTGTGTGTTTGGAAATTTGCAAACCCAGTCACGTCTTTCCTGAAGTAAGCAACTAACACACGTTATCGTAATTGAGGTGTTTTGTTCAAACAGAGTCGATTGTGAATATATAACCTGTATTATAGACATGGATGTTTTCTGGTGATGGGATGGATAAAAATTGAGTTTTGGGGTTTTTTTTGGAGAATTCCCCCACTATGAGAAAATTCTCAAAAAAAACCACTCAGCTGATCGAATCGCTCGATTCTCGTAATAAAAACTCGATCTGAACGAAGAGTGTCTGTGTGTTTGGAAATTTGCAAACCCAGTCACGTCTTTCCTGAAGTAAGCAACTAACACACATTATCGTAATTGAGGTGTTTTGTTCAAACAGAGTCGATTGTGAATATATAGCCTGTATTATAGACATTGATGTTTTCTGGTGATGGGATGGATAAAAATTGAGTTTTGGGGTTTTTTTGGAGAATTCCTCCACTATGAGAAATGAGGTTGACTGTTAAGCGTTCCTTGAATAAAGTCAAGAAACACTTATCGGAATGTTTAAAATGCATTTTCCGCTCAGTTAGGTTTCGAGTGGTAAAATTTTTAATATATTCACGATAGCAATCGGAGAGAGAGATTTGTTAAAATCAGTTTTCCATTGTGTGTTAAAACTGTCTAACAGTCATCAAAAAAAGGATTTTCTCTTAATTCGACACTCGATGAATTGATGTGTGAATGAATGATGATCATTTGACAAAAATTTAAATACTACTGTCAAAATGCATTACATCAGAAACCGGTTTGTCATGTACTGTTTAAAACGTATTTTTTTTTTAACTTCAATTAACACAGCGAGTTTGAGATGTGAATATTTTTTCAGATATTATATTAAGACGGAAAGAGATTTTAATACTTAAAACATAAAATATAAAAAAATATAATTAAACATTTAATTTTGAAAAATAAATAAAAACAATTAAAACGAAAGATGACGTTTTTCCAGATGGATCCTAAACGCCGAGATCGAATTTTAGCCCAGTATTTAAGTGCTAAGAAGGCAATTCAGGCTGCTGATAGGAGCAGACGTCTCGGTGAGATGGAACTCACACGCGAAGCCACAAAAATATTTAAACCCGTGCCGGAGGGTGAAGAGCGAAGCAGGAAGGAGATAGTCGAAGAATTGAGACCCATAAAGGAGAGTTCTTTGAGAATGGGTTCGTTGCCTTCTAGTTTTGGAAATCGGTATTCCATTCAATCTACACCGGATTACGTTCCCACGAGAATCGAAACCGACTTGAGGGAGAGCGATGATACAGCTTCGACTATCACCACTGATAGCATCGCATCGTCCGATGATGATGGTGGCGGTAAGAGAGATCTGTTGTATGGAATTCACGAGGATTCGAGCGGTAGGAAATTCGTGGGCGACACTGAAGTGGAAATGGACGATGATGAATTGATCATGGGTTCGAATAAATATAAAGTAACCGATGGTCTGCAGAGATTGCTCCTTTTCGATAAGCCCGGAGATTATACGGAACAGGATTTCCACAATTACGGAGACATTCTAGTTCAAACTCACGCCATGAATAGAAATAACGATGCCAGAGAGACGAGACCCAAAGCCAACAGAGGTTACAAGTGGACGAAAATAGTGAAGCCCATATGGAATGCGAACAAGAAGTTCGTCGAATCGATGACCGGCAAAGGGGTGAAAACCACTACTTTTCTTCCGAGCGATCCCGACGCTCTGTCTCAGAGATTGAGTTTGTTGATGGGGAGCAGACGGGCTGGTAACACGGGATTAGATAATCAGATAGTTGCCATATCTGACGAATTGTTGAGACAGAAGGTTTTGAATAAAAATCAGTATAAAAGGCTGATGAACGAATTGAAGGATTGATGTGAATATAATAATAAGTAGAGAGAGAGAAACAAACAAACAAACAAAACAAACAAAAAAAAAAAAAATAAAACAGGAAATTCTTACACTAGAATAATAAAAGTATTTAAAAACGACAAAACGATTTACCAGTGAAAAAAACACAAAATATATCATAAAAAATAAAATATGTTGGTGATAAAGAACAGGGGTTACGTCAGGACTTACGTTCAAGGCGGTTCTGGCATCGTCGATTCTATAATGCGAGCGTTCACGAGCAATGCGGGTAGAAAACTCGCATCGACCGCATTTGAGGTCGGTAAGAAGACGGCTTTGGATGCTGGTAAGAAAGCCGCTTCCGAAGCCAGTGGTAGGATAGCTTCTGTGGCTGGCAAGAGGGCAGCCGACGCATTGATCGACAAGTTGATCAGTCCGCCGGCGAAGCGAGCTGCGTTAGAGCGAACGTCGAAAAGTTGGAAAGATTTTAGGGATGCCGTGGTGCCCATACAAGATTTACCCAAAATGACGAGTGGATCCGGATTGAAGAGAACTCACGACGGTGCGATATAAACAAATAATAATAATAACAACATTAAAAACAGAGTTTGAAAAACATAAACAAAATTTGTGTTTGAAAAGAATCTAAAATAACAGACAAAAAAAAAAAAATAAAACAAAAAGATGAACATTAAAGATATGTCTTGGAACGACGCCGCGACCAAGAGGTCGAATAACGAGTACTTTCCCAAGAGCATAAGAGGTTTGATAGTGGGAAAATCGAATTGTGGAAAGACCAATCTGTTGATGAATCTGTTGTCCCGACCCGACTGGTTGGATTACGACAGATTGTTCGTGTTTGGCAAGAGCTTGTTTCAACCCGAATACAGATTGCTTCGAGAGTGCATGGATCGCAGATTGCCCAAGGACGTCATAGCCAGAATCTTTTACAGCAGGGAGGAATTCGACAAGTGTGGAGCTCCGCTCTCGACCATTTTGGACGGCGCGGCGACGGAGCTGACGAAGAGAAATGCATCTTCGAACGTTGAGTGTCGATTTTACGAGAACGCTAGCGACGTTCCGGATCCTAGGTAACTGAAATCGGAAGATAAGAATCTCATGATTTTCGACGATCTGCTTTTGGAGAGACAGAACCGATGCGAATCGTATTACGTTAGGGGTCGACACAGCAACGTGGACTGTTTCTACCTGTCGCAGAATTATTTTCGATTGCCCAGACAGACGATATGGAGAACGCTAATTTTCTGTGTCTCTTTCGCCAAGATCTCAAGAATCTCAATCACATCTACGGCGATCACGTTGCGAACGACATGAGCACTGTCGAATTCAGGAGATTCTGCAAGAGGGTTTGGGATGGTGGACTTTACAATTTCGTCGTGATCGATTTGACGAGCGAATTTAATCGCGGAAAATATCGGTGCGGATTTGACAAGTTTTATGTTCCCGATGGTGATGATAATAATAAGATAGAGCGTGAAAATAAAAAAAAAATAGAAAAATAATCAATCTTCAAATAATTAGTTTTGAATAAAAAAAAAAATAAAATTAATAATGTTCGAAACATGGAGAATTGTTAGGACGGATAGCCGAGAATACGGCTGCGAAACAATCCATTCAAATCGTGGTGAGTGGCAATTCGACTCGATTCGCTATGAAATTCGAACCTTCCATCGAATTGAACAGAGAGAAAAGTTACGAGATGGCGTTGGTGAATCTGGATACTTATTATTCCTTTCCCAATGTCACCGAAAAGAATACCTCGTTCAAGTATTGCGACGGAGTGGATTGGTTAAAGATTCGAATTCCCAAAGGGAGTTACGACATAGACGATTTGAACCATTACATTCAGACGCGAATGAAGATGGATGGAAAGGGAAGCAACAAGATCAGACTCGCTCCCAATCCTAATACATTACAGACGATGTTGGATTTGGAAGATAATTTTCGTGTGAATTTCAACCTGGACGATTCTATAGGCAAGATGTTGGGATTCGATCGAAAGATGTATCGAGGCCACGCGGCATCTGAATATACAGTCGACATTCTCGCTGTCAATAGCATTCTGGTGAACGTGGACATGATTGCCGGAAGCTACGTGAATGGTAGCGCTCAGCCGACGATCTATTCCTTCTTTCCAAACATGTCACCGGGTTATAAGATCGTGGAGCGACCTCGAAATTTAGTTTATCTACCAGTGATTTTAGACACGTTGTATAGTCTCAAAACCATGCTGACGGATCGAAATGGTGAACTGTTAGATCTTCGCGGAGAGAGAGTGATGATACGATTTCACATAAGAGAAATATAAAAGCAAAAAAAAAAAATATTATATATATATATAGATAACAAAAATAAAATAAACGGTAATATTAATTTTTTACAAAATTATTTTAATATAATTATTAAACAAGAAACAATTGAAGTAAATATATTTAAAAAAAAACAAACAGAATTATGACACAATACGTGGTTAAAAACGTGAACATATCCGCAGGACAGAGGAAGAAACTTAAAAGAGCATTAACAACTCGAGGCGAGGCGGTGAGATTCAAATTCACTCACGAAGATCTGACGAGAGGCGGACAGGATTCGGTCTCCTGGACCAGAAGTCAAATCAAAAGGATGGAGAAAGCGATTCGCGATGGAAGAGGGTTGGCGGTGAGATTGAGTCCCGCTGAATTGAGATACAATTTGAGAATGAAAGGCGGTTTCCTACCGCTATTGGCAGGAATCGCCGCAAAAGCATTACCCTTCGCCGCAAAGGTGCTACCCTTTCTCGGAAAGACTCTCGGCGTGGGAGCTCTCACGGGACTTGCTAGTTCGGGAGTTGAGAAATTAATGGGTGGCAACAGACTGTTTTTGAAGAAGGGAGGAGCCGTGTGTCGCGTTCACGTAGACGACAGCGGTAAAGGATTGTATCTAGAACCCGTTAGAGGTGGCAGCTCTCTGAGAGGAAACGGTCTCTTTCTGAAGAGTGGACGGAATGTCAAGTGATACGGTAAGGGTTTGTTGCTCGGTGACAATTCGCCATTTAAGAACATACCGATTTTGAATATGTTATTATAATTATAAAAATTATATAAAATATATAAAATCATAGAAAGTATAAAATAATATATATTTGAAATGGGTGAAGAGGTGGAGAAACAAATTTATCACCTGAATGAATTTGATGATAATGACGAACATCGCGAGCCAGAGAGCGAAGAAATAAAAAAATGGTTAGACGCTAATGATGGATATCTAAGGAAAGAGATAGATAAAGCACGGGATATTTGGTTGGGAATGAGACGATGCTTTCCACATTCATCACTACCTTCTGAAGCGAGTGTTACCAAGAGATGCACAACATTCGTTCATAATTATGATTTGGATAAACAAAAATGTTACCATCCACGTATCACATCACAGAGAAAAAGAAAAAAAGAAAAAGAAGAAGAATCGACGCAGAAATTTGAGAGAAAAGGAAACGTTATTATAATATATCACGATGATAGTGAAGAAGAAGGAAAACAAAAAAAAAAAAAAAAGTAAACGAGATCTCATTTACTTTTTTTTTTTTTTTTTTTCATTTTTTCTTCGCTAAAAATCAATCGCTCTATTGTTTATATTTCCAAGTCCATTATTAGCATGTTGACGCTCGTGTCTACTCCTTTTTCGAAAACATGTTGAATATTTATCTTTACTCTTTTGAGTTTTTTTACATCAGTCAACTCGCTCTCATCACCCAATTTCTTCACGAGTTCGAATGAGATGTTTGGAAATATGTAATCTCCATAGGGCAATGACAAATCGTCCTTGTCGAATTCTCTATCTTCGGCGATGACGATGTTCTGCAGATCGCTTTGGTACTCGTAAATCAAATCGAGCGCGGCTTTGTTCAATTTTAGAGGCATCTTATATTTCTCGTATTTGTGCTCTAATCCCTTCATCTTGACATCGTTCAATTCGATGGGATCGTGTCGTTGTAATCTATAGATTTTATGACTGAATTTCTTATACGTTTCGACTTGTTTCAATTTCAATTCGCATCTTTTAGGTGTTGTTGTCTTCATGATCGATTATTCGTTTTTTTTGTTTTTACGAATTCTTGCAATAATGTATATTTTAAATTTTGTATTTAAATAATAATTTGTTAAAAAAAAAAGTTTGTTATCTTTTTGCTCTTTATATATATAAAAAAGTTGTTTTTTTAATTTTTAATTTTCTTTAATGTAAAAATTTTTTTAGTAAAAGTTTTTTTTCTCTTTATATATATAAAAAGTTTAATTTTTTTTAATTTCAATCTCTCTGTTGTTTATATTTCCAAGTCCGTTATTAGCAAGTTAACATTCGGCATTTTTCCACATACGTAAATGGTGTAAATGTTCAGCTTTACTCTTTTGAGTTTTTTTCATAGGCAAATGTGCTCTCACCACCCGATTTCTTCATGAGTTCGGGTGAGATTATTGGATATATGTAACTTCCATAGGACAACAATAAATTACCCCTGTCGAATTCTCTGTCTTCGGCGATGATGATATTAATCAACAGTTCGCTTTGGTACTCGTAAAACAAATCGAGCGCGGCTTCATCCACTTTCAAACACATTCGATATTTGTGGTAGTAGCGCTCTAAGTCCACCATCTCGACCTCATTCAATTCAATGGGATCGTGTGGTTGTAATGTATAGATATTAAAACTGGATTTCTCATACCCTTCGTCTCGTTTCAATTTCAATCCGCATCTTTTAGGTGTTGTTGTTGTCATGATCGATTATTTGGTTTTTATGAATTCTTACAAATAATGTTTATTTTAAATTTTGTATTAAAAAAAATTGAATTTTAAAATTTAACTTTTTTTTTTCTATTATATATATATAGAGTAAAAAAACAAAACTTTTTTAACAAATTATTTAATACAAAATTCAAAAAAAAAAAAAATTTTCTTACAAATGAAGCAAACAGATAAAACAATGGTAAATTTAAATGAGAAAACCCTACCTCAGTTAAACAAGATTTGTAATCTATTACAAATTTCTGATTTCAGAAAGCATAGAACTAAATCAAAAAAAATTGAAGTCATACAAGAATATTTGCGAAACGCTAGAAAGGCAAACGAAATGTCGATAGCAACGACGTCAAAAGATGCGCCGGTTGTGAAAAATAAGAAGACGACTAAACGAAAAGCCATTGAAAAACATCAAGTTTCCAAAGAAAAGAAAAGAAAAACTAAAACGAAAACGAGTGATGCACTTCAGATTCAAGACAAACGAGATATATCGAGCAAAATTCAACGAGCAATCGACAAAGAGAAAGGAGAAGAATATGTAAGACGACTCATTTCGGAACTATTCCAATCGAAACCCGTAGAACAGGAGAGGGCGATCAAAGACATTTTTAAAACTTTCGACGTGTTTCCCTCGTCGAAGAAAGTCGATCCGAAATTGTTCATGGAACGGGTGAAGAAAAAAGTATTGGATTTGTTTCGCGAATACACGAAGTTGGGATTAAAAATTAAGATGATACTCCATTGCATAATGAATAAAATCGACGTGAAGTCCGGCGAGAGCATCATGAAAAATGCATATTTCAGATCTAACGTCGAACCCGTATTTCAAGGTTCAGATCTATCAGACGTTTTCAAAAAGATGAAAGACAAGATGTTGACGTCTCTTGCGAATTATCAAAAAGAAGGTAGTAATTGGATGTTCGGCGAGGTGTTGAAACTCGAAATTCACATAACTAAAAACGAACCGTTGAAAGGATCTTCCTACTTGGAATTACCGTATTTCTTGACTAAGAAACACGCCGTGGTCAACGTGAGAAATAAAGATGATCAGTGTTTTAAATGGGCAGTCACCTCCGCTTTATACCCTGTCGAAATAAACGCAGATAGAGTTTCTCATTACGAGGAAACTTCTAAAAATCTCGATTGGACCGGAGTGACTTTTCCAACAAAGTTAAAACACATCGAACGTTTCGAGGTTCAAAATCCCACTATAGCGGTGAACGTCTTGGGATACGACGGCGAAAATCAAAAGATCTATCCTCTCAGACTGACTTCGTATCGCAGAAGAGAAAAGACGATTATTTTATTATTGATTTCGAATGGTGACAATCATCATTATTGTTGGGTTAAACATCTGAGCAGATTACTGTCGAGACAAACTAATAATCATAGACATAAGATATCTTTATGTTGCAACTGCATGAACATGTTTCACAGCGAAGACTCGTTAGTGAAACATTAGGAATATTGCAACGAAAATCAAGGTGTTGCCATTGAAATGCCCAAACCCAACACCATCGTGAAGTTTGAAAATCACAACAGAAGGTTAAAAGTACCATTCGTCATGTACACTGATTTCGAATGTTTCACCGCGAAAATGAGTTCCTGTCAACCCAACGCTCTTCAAAGTTACGTCGAAAGATATCAAAAACACATACCTTCGGGCTATTGCATTTACGTGAAATGCACTTTCGACTCGCAACACGACATGGGTCCCTTCACCTACACGAAACAGCGCAAAGACGATGACGTGGCTCAAAGGTTCGTGGAAGAGTTAAATCGAAAATTCAAATGTTATACGACAAATTCAAAACTCCGGCGAAAATGATCATCATGCGAGAGCAGCAGGACGAAAATAACAGAGCCACTGAATGTCACATATGCAGACAATCGTTCGACGAGAATTCGGAGGAAAATAAGAAGGTCAGAGACCACGATCATTACACGGGTCTGTATCGCGGTCCGGCTCACAGCAGGTGTAATTTAAAATATCGAGACGCCGCTTTCTATCCGGTGATGTTTCACAATCTCTCGGGTTACGACAGTCATCTGTTCATGAAAAATCTCGGCACCTCGCACGAAGAATTAAATTGCATCGCGAACAGCGAAGAAAGATACATTTCCTTCACGAAATGGAAGCTCATGGAGAGGGAAAGAGTAATCGACGGAAATACGTTGAAAGAAAAAACGAAATCCATTCGTAGATGCATACGTTTCATCGACACTTTTAAATTCATGTCGACCGCTCTGGAAAAATTAGTCGATAACATGAGCAAGGATAAATTTAAAATCACGAGCGAACATTTTGGAGAACGAGTAGACGTCATGTTGAGGAAAGGAGTCTATCCTTACGATTACATGAACGATCTAAAGAGATTCGAAGACACCGCACTACCTTCGAAAGAAGATTTTTATTCGAAATTATACGAATCCGACATTTCCGATGAGAAAACCATGAGAGATTATCACGATCTCTATCTGAAGCCCGACGTTCTGCTCTTGGCAGACGTGTTCGAAAATTTTCGAGACGTCTGTCATCGAAATTATGATCTGGATCCCACTTGGTATTTCACCGCACCCAGTCTGGCGTGGGACGCTCTGTTGAAGACCACCGAAGTCCAATTGGAATTATTATCCTACGTGGACATGTTGCTCATGTTCGAAAGGGCTGCAAGAGGTGGCGTCTCGATGATCTCTCACAGACATTCTGAGGCTAACAATCCCTACATGAAAGAAGGTTTCGATTCGAAACGGTCGACTAAATACATACAGTATTGGGACGCCAATAATCTGTACGGTTGGGCTATGAGTCATCCTTTACCGATTGGAAATTTTGAATGGGTGAAGGAACCAGAAGAGATGCAAAAATGGAGAGACTATCCTTGCATTTTAGAAGTGGATTTGAACTATCCGGAAGAATTACACGATCCGCACAACGATTATCTGCTGGCTCCCGAACGAATGGAACCGAACGAAGGAGATGAGGAAAAACTCATTCCCAATTTATTTAACAAACGTAACTACGTCATCTACAGCGAGAATTTGAAACAGTACGTCGATTGCGGTTCGATGAAGAGCCTTGGATGAAAAAATACATCGATCTCAACACGAATCTCAGAACTCGAGCCGAGAACGATTTCGAAAAAGTTTTCTTCAAACTCATGAACAACTGCGTGTACGGCAAATCGATGGAAAACATCAGGAAGAGAACCGACGTTCGACTCGTCACGTCTGAGAAAAGAGCTAAAAAATTAGTGGCGAAACCCAAATGCAAGCACCGAACCATATTCTGCGAAAATCTAGTGGCCGTTCACATGCAAAAGACGCACCTGAAGTTCAACAAACTGTATTATCTCGGACCGATCATCTTAGATGTCAGCAAGCGATTGATGTACGAGTTTCACTACGATTACGTCAAACGAAAATTTGGCGACAAAGCCAAACTATTGTTCACCGACACGGACAGTTTAGTTTACGAGATAGAGACGAAAGACATCTACCGAGACATATCTCCGGACGTGGCCGAGTGGTTCAACACGAGCAATTATCCCATCGATCACCCGTCCAACATTCAACCGAACGACAACAAGAAGGTGTTGGGTAAATTTAAGGACGAGAGCGGCTGTAAACAGATCGTCGAATTCGTGGGCTTGAGACACAAACTGTATGCTTATCGTCTAGAAGATGATGAAGAGATCAAGAAGTGCAAAGGAGTTAAAGCGTGCGTGGTGAAGAAAAACATCTCTTTCCAAGAGTATAAAGATTGTCTGTTAGGAAGTGGTCCGGTGTATAAGACTATGAAATCGATTTGAAGTGAAAATCATGACTTGTATACCGAAATTGTCAACAAGATTTCGCTGACGGCCGACGATGACAAGAGATTCGTATTAGATGATAAAATAAGCACGTTGGCACTCGGACATTGGACTGTGGATCTAATTAGAGACGATATGAATGGGGATGATTGGATTCCAGATATCATTGTAGATGATAAGATTCCAGATACGATTGTGGATGATAGGGTTCCAGAAAATCAAGAGGAATTAGATGAACATAAAATTATGGAAATCGATAGTGACATCGAGAAAGTTAGTTTAAAAGAAGAATTAGATGAATCCAAGATTATAGAAGTCAAGGAATTCGACGGATTCAAGATTGTGGAAGTCGATAGAGTTAGTTTAAAAAGAAAAAGAAAAAAAATAGAAAAAAAATAACGTCATTTTTAGTGAATTATAATAAAATAAATAAAAAAAATATATATACGCATCTATGAATAAGAAAATAAAGATATCCATAGAAGGTGTCGTCTTACCCAACGAACCCCTATCCAACATCGATCTGTTGAATGCGGCAAAAGATTTGAAAATCGAAGATTTTCTAGGAGTGTTTTCCAGAGATGCCTTGCCGAAGAGAAGACCTCGAGAATCAGAATGCGGAATTTTAAATCTAGACGATTCATCGGGTGAAGGCACTCACTGGGTGGCGTGGTTCAAGAACGGGAAGAAGAAGAATTATTATTATTTCTACAGCTACGGAATCTCGCCGCCGAAAGAAATAAAGAACTATTTCAACAAATCGATGGTTCTTTACAACACGGATCAAGTGCAATCACCAGATCAAGTGTTTTGCGGTCACCTGTGTCTCTACATTCTCAAGAGATGGTCTGAAGGAGATGAATTTCAAGACATTCTCAATGACTTACATTAGAGAGAGATTTTTTTTTTTTATAGTATGTATATATATAAAGATAAAAAATTATTTTAAAAAAATTTTAATCGAATAAAAAAACGAAAAATAAAATAACATAGTTCATTTTTTAATAAACTGCGTTTTGAACACATTTTTTTCGAAACAACAACAAAAAAAAAATCCCACAACAACATGACAGTCGATAAATTTGGTAGAAGTGACGACGAAAAAGTCAACCCGAGAAAGAAGAGGAAGACGTTCGAAGTCGACGATGGTTACGACGTTGCCAACTTGGATGAGAATTACGTTCGGAGATACGAACCTCGAGAAGAACCTCTGAACATGAACGATAAGAAGCTCTACAATCTTCCCGAACCGATAGATCTTGCAGATGCCGCGACTAAAAAATACGTTGACAGGGGGAACTCCGATTTCGAACAAATCCTGCTGGATAATTACGTGGATAAAACCATGACCGACGATCTCGATCTGAAATCCAAACGTTTGGTGAATGTCGCGAATCCCGTAGATCCCTCCGATGCCGCCACCAAGAGATACGCGGACGACTCTCTCACGCGTGATTCAGCGAACACCTGAGAAATAGATACGTTCAGAAAACAATGCACTCAGAATTGAACGCCAATTCTTACAAGATAACGAACATGGCCGCTCCCATGAATACCAAGGACGTGGCGACCAAACACTACGTAGATCTGGAAAGGAGAAAGTCTGATGGACGTGAAATGAAATCGGATCTGAATGCGGGATTCCACAAGATATTGAATCTGTCGAAGATCGACGACACGGATGCGGACTCAACCGCGGTCAACAAGGGCTACGTAGATTCTGCCGTGATATGATCGCAAGAATATGTAGAATCGCAAGTGGACGATCTCTACCTGAACAAACAATCTGGCGGAACCATGGAGGGTGGCATCAACATGAACGGTCAGAATTTATTCGGTCTCGGTCACGATCCCGAATTCGATTCCAGCGCGGTAAACAGGAAGTACATGGACGACAACTCGGTCTGGAGAAAGGGCGACATCATGGAAGGTAAACTAGACATGGGCGGACACGCGCTCACGAATCTACCGGAACCTGTGAACATGACGGACGCCTGCACCCTGATTTCGGTGGTGGAAAGAGTCAAATATGCCAGACAATTGATCACCATGTGGGCCGAAGAGGCCGGCACCTTAGATGAAGGAAAAGCCGAGTGGTCTTTCGGAAATGGAGGTAGCGGATCGAAACACGGTCAGGTGGGATATCCCATGCCGCTGGGAGGTGAAATCCTTTGAATGAGTCTGGCTTCCTCGGATTTGAATAACAGAGCGGTCGTCAATCTCATGGTGAATGGTGTGGAGAGCGATAAGAGATACAGCGTCGAAAAGATTGAGAATCAACACGCGAATGTCAGCACATTCGGCACGCCTCTCAAAGTGAACGCCAGAGACAGGATTAATTTCGTCACGAAAACCAATAATCCCGAAGCCACCACTTCGGTGGTGAGTCTACTGATCGAACTGGATCCTTTGAACAAACAGTGAACGCGTGGAAAAGATAATGAATTAAAAAAAAAAAAATAATGAGTAATGTGTGATTATTAAAAACAAAAAAAAAAGTAAAGAGATATAGAGAGATGTTCAATCTCTCTATATCACATTACTTTATTTATTTTTTTTTTGTTTTTTTTTAATAATCACACATTACTTTTCATTTTTTTTTTTTTTTTAATTTTTTTTTTTCACACACTCATCTCTCATCGAATGATCGACATCTTATTTCCGTCCGATTCGAATTGTAATTCCCTGTCCGACAGGACCAGGGTGAAGGCTTCGGTTTTTCTCGGCACATTCCTATCGAATTGCATCTTGATCTGAATGTCTAACACGCTACTCTTGAGTTGTTCGCTCTGTTTACTGACGTCGAACATGAACATGGGATACATCGACTTGTATTCGCCGGGAGATATGTTGGGATTGCTCATCAATTCGTCTAGACCTTGATACTTCTTTCTAAAATTGGCGGCGTCAATGTACAGCCTGCAGAAATCGTTCTTGTCGAACGATGCGTTGTAATCGATTGCCGGATATCTCGTGGCGTTCAGAAACACTTGCATGTTTCTCAAATTGCAGTGATCGAACAGCGACGCATTCTTTTCCTGTGACCCGTCCCTATCGGTCTGAAACGCGACCACGATGAAACACGGTCTCTCGGAAGCGGATTTCACCGTCAATCTCCAATCGAAGTGATTCGTGGAGGGAGGAATGCTAGCCGTGTCGCACTGTCTCATTCTAAATCCCACGGGTAATTTACTCTTGGATTGTATGATCTTGTAGAGATGCGTTTTCTCATCCGTCGTAGGCTCCACGCGCAGAACGAACCACAATATCCTGTGTAGAGTTATCTTAACCGCATCGGTCACGGCGAGTTTCACTATTGCGTCGTTTACTTTTCGAATCAACGTCAGATTGTGTTTGAATCCGTACATGATCTTGTTGTAATCGTCCACGAATCTGAAGATGTGTTTCAAAGGTATCCTGAATGAAAACGTTCCTTTAGGTCTGGACGTCTTGACGACGTAGTCGAATATCGTGGCAGCGCCGGCGCTAGCAGGGCCGACGGTGTCTTTCACCAACAACTGATTAAGTCCTCTGGATTTCGAAAAATCGTCAGGATACGTCAAGAGTCCGAACATCATAGTGGCCTGACCGGGATGAAAAACAGATTCTATCTCTTGTCCGGATAGCATGTATTTTATGTTACTGAATAGATGCATGATGCCATTATTGGCTAGAGTGACCGTGTCATCGTCGGCGTAGTCGCTCCCATCTTCCTTGGTGAGACGTCCCTGCACCACTCAGGGCTTGCATTTTCACCAGGCCTATCAGCCCAGGCCTGGTAATCAGCCCCTACAAAATTCTCACAAGGCTGATCAGCAGGCCTGGTTCAAGGCTGGTTGCCAATATATGTAATATGGGAAATCAGCCCCGAACAGTACAAATCAGGCCTGGTAGCTCCTTTTATCAGGCCTATCAATCAGCCTGGTCACAATTCTAAAATGCAAGCTCTGACCACTATGTAACTCTCGCTAGGATGTACGAATAGATCTTGAGTTTTGACGTTGATTCTTATCTCTCCCGCATTGTTCAAACTCATCCCGGTTACCGGTTCGTATTCGTGAACCTCATATTCTTGAATACTTACATCTTTCACTATGCTTTGTGCTATATCTAGTATATTTGTCATTTTAAATGATTTTTAGGGTTTTTTTTGTTTATTAATTCACTTGCTTTTCTTTATCTAAAAAAATAGTTTTTAATTATTTTTTATTATTATTTATTTTTTTTTCTCTCTTATATATATATGTGTGTGTAAACAAGAAAATGTTAAAGAGAGTAAATAAAAAAAAAATTTTTTGCGTTCTTAATCAAAACTTCGTCTTCTGTAATTGTTGTTCGTAAAACTTTCCGATGATCTCTTCTCCATCCAAAGCTTTGATTTCGTAAGTCACCGGATCGGTGTGAAATATTTTGATGATCATGAAGATTTCCAAGGTCCATCAAGGAGTATAACCCTTTTCGAAGTGCTTCTTATAAGCATAGATTCTCACTCGATCGCCGACCGCAAATTTCGGCGTTCTAGACTTCTTCTTCCCAATCTTAGATCTCTCGGGATATAGATTCGCGTAGACCCGTTTTTCGTTTCGAGGATCGCTAGCTTCTGCGGGAGTCATCTTGATCGATCTGTGTCACGTGTCGTTGTAATCTTTCACCAGACCGTTCAGAGCGTATATGTATTTCTTGGTCGTAGAATTCCTTTCCCTTGTCCACCCACAATTTACTCGGTTTTCGAGAGGACGAGTCGAACACGCTCTTCAGAGCCTCGGCGACGCAAGGTCCCGATTTATTCTTCAAAGCTCTGATCCAACCGTATTTGGAAAACACGTCGATGACCGTCAATAGATATTTGACGCCCTCGTTCCACCTCGAAAACGATCTCATGTCGACCAAGTCGGCGGACCAAATGTCGTCCAGACCCTTCACGAACACCCTTCTCTTTCGAAATTTACGCACTATGGGTTTGTGTAACTCCTCGGCCAATTCGCTCGTCAATAATCGTTTCTTCTTCTTCTCTTTTTCAGATGCGCTTTTTTTTTGAACGCCCCATCCGAATCGACGTGTCGCACCGATCAGATTGCCGACCAGCGAACGTTCCATCTTCTCTCTCCTGGTCGGATTCGATATGCCTTTCAATCTCGTCAACATGTTTTTGTCGCAGACGTCGTTGTGAGTCTTGGTGTCGGGATGTCCGGCGTAGCACAGATCGTGATCGTACGCGGCCGCGTCCACCCTATTCACGGGTTTGCTCCAAGATTTGGGTGTCAGATCGGCGTTGAGTCTCTTGTTCAATTTCGCTCCTGGTCCCGTGAAACTGTGACCGGGTAGATGGATTTCGAAAGGTAGATTGTTGATTATTTTATTCACGATGCCTTTACCTTCGCTCGCGTTCTTTTGTTTGACGAATCGAGTCTTTATAGAACCACACACGTCGCAAATTCCGCGAAGCATCCGTCTGTCGATTTTAGTTCGCACTTCTCGAGAATTACTCGTCTCGGTAACTCTCTTACACTTTACGCAATACATTTTTTTTGAAGAGTTAATTTAAATTAATTTCGTTTTTTTTTATTTTATATATGAATTTAATATTTTTTTTTTTAAAATTCTGTTCTTATTATATATATATATATATATATATTTTTTCAATCACTGCCCTTGAGTTCTATCATCTTACTGAATTCCTCCCTGGCCTCTTTCCTACCCTTTTCCACGAGAGAATCCTTCAACTCTTCCTTGATGATCTGACGAGTCTTGATTCTCACGGCTTCTTTCATGGCATCGTATTTCGTTTTCTCGCTCAATATCGCGAAGTATTCTCCGTCCGATATCCTACCGTCTTTCAACGCCATAGAGATAATTTCGGATATTGTGTCGATCTAGGAGTCGGCCAAGACGCGAATCTTATCGTGTTTCCTCGCCTTCAGATATAATTTCCTTCTCAAAAAGTTTCCGAGCGTGCTGAACAATCCGGCGGCGAGAGCCACTCCTTCCACAGTCAGCACGATCGGAATGCCGACCGCGGTCGACAACAATCTGATGCCGGCCGCGTGTAAACCCATGGAAATCGTGATGAGTGTCGTGTCGATCCCGTTGACGAATTTCACGAAACGCGAATACTTCTTCTTGAGGGAACGACGAGAATCTCTCTCTCGAGTCAGATACTATTGGATTCTACTGATTTGATCGATGCGATACCTCTCTCCTCTTTCTCTTTCTTCTAGCGACGGCGCCATTGGCAAAATGCCGTTCGGCTTCTCGTCCTCGTCGTCCACTAACGTCGGATACAATTTATTTCTGGTTCTCATTTTTTTTGTGTTTTTTCTTTCTAATATTAGATAAAAAATTTATGTGTTTATTTATTTTTTTTTATTTTCTACTCTCCCTTATTTTTTATATCAACGAAAAACAAAACTTAGACGTATGCTTCGTTCAGCAAAAATTTCTTGATGCATCCCTTGTCTTCTAAAGTCAAACTTCTACCCGCCAGTTTCAGTTCTTCCGAATCTGTGGGCCTGTCTCGATTCTTACAGTAGACTAATCTCTTCCAAAACGTGATCACATCGTCGAATTTAACGCGTTCGAACGCCGGTTCGAAATACATGACGACCATATCTTCCCTTTCCATCGTCAGACACGAATGATCCTCGTGATCGAAGTCTAGATGATCCCGACATCCCACGCATCGTTCTAACAAGATGGGACGTATTTGTTCGTTCACGCAGATTGCGTAGGCTCTCATCAGCATGTTTAAAAGAAACCTCGCTCTAATAGTCTGAGAATCGCTCATGATTTACGTATTTTTTTTATTATCTATTCGATTTGATATATTTAATTTTCTAAATAACTATTTATTTATATTTTTTTTTTCTCCCCTATATTTATATCAATCAAAAACCCCACCATCGCCTCAAAACAATTGCCGATTCTAAATCATCTGTACCAAAGCGATTGCCGATTCTGAATCGCTGATTTAGAACTGCAAAAGCTGTTTTTTGATGATCACCCAGAATCTTTTGCTTTCGATCACGTTCGCCGACGATGGATCGATGGGTCTGATCTGCGATGCGAACGTAGACCAAAAATCACGTACACGATACAACTGAAGATGTACAACACACGCACACGATGCGTTCACCACGAGTGTTTGAACGCTAAAAGCGCGATCTAAGAGTCACTGAATGTACATGAGGGCTTCAAGACCACTGTACAGTTTTTGTGAACAAGCGTGTGATTTAACACCGAATTCCACGTTGGTGAACGCAGCGTGTGCGTATGTTGTACACGTACATGTACAAGTGATTGTGAATCGGCATTTTATACCTACTATTGTTTACAAATGTAAAGGGTAAGAAATGTAGGTAACTATATAATGTGCTCTTTTGCTGCTAAAATGTTTGATATACCAAAAGCAGTTAATCTGTTAGTAAATGTCAGTTTCGACGAATGAAGTTAATCAACACAATATATCAAAGATCGACACTCCCAACCTACTCACATTTGCTGGTAAGAGCCAATCAAATAATTGCAGTGAAATAATGAGACAGTGCGGTAATCCTTTAAGTCTTTTTGCCACACACCCTCCAGAAAACCGAAAACCAATTGGACGGCGCATTTGTTGGAAAAGTTATTTATTTATGAGCAGGGAATATTGGGGAGTTATTTGATATTTTCAAGTGTTTGTTGACGTAGTTTGATGTTCTGATAGGTTCGGATAAAAACTTTAAGGATTTTCTCCGAATGTTCCCCCGAAAGCCTTGTTTTTATCACATATTTGCAAAACCCTCGCAATAAATGAACTACTTAAAATAGGCTATATGAGATATATGCTCTATATATTCGTTATTTTATTTAAAATAACAGAATATTGGACAAAGAAGTGAATAAAACGTGACTAAATGGGTGGATGAAGAAATTACCACGACATTGTTCACGGGAAAAGAGCAACTTGAAAGCCACGCTTTTTAAGCCATCGATTTCGATGTAAATCTTTGACATTTCAACATACATTGAACATGCATAGAAAGCACATCGGCTACTTAATTTTCCATTATTTTATCAGCCTTTACGACGAAATGTCGAAAAGTTACCTGGAATAATTCAAAACAATGTAGCAAACACTGGAAAGAAAGAAAAATTATTTTAACAACCGAAGGTAGGTTTGTGGCATTAGACTTCTGTGCTTTCATCGTTTTCCAATGAGAAGTGAGAAGTGAGTTTTTATTTTTTCACTTGAACTGGTTAGCTCCATCGATTCCAATGATATTCATATTTGCAGGGTTTTACAACATATCAGTTTGTTGAAGCTCCCTTAAAAGTAATTTTCTGGGCTTTTTATATGTAAGATTCACTGGACGATGCGAAGAGTGAAAATTTATCTGGGAGTTGTTTTCGCAAATTCAAAAGATGTCACTTGGCTTTATGAACAATGTGCACTTTTCAATACCTTGTTTTTTGGAACTTCACAGTGAGTCAGTCAGAGAGTTAAAACATTAGCAACGCCTTCAACGAAAATAAAAAGATCTCAAGATTTGATGTGTTGCACTACAGACAAACCAAAAGAAACCGAGTGTTTACTTTACGTGCATTGAAATTTAAATAATAAAAGACCCTACCTTTCAGAAGGGTCTTACAAATGGAATTGCTCTCACTCTGTCTTTCTCGCTCTCTCTCTCTCTTCTCTCTCTCTCTCTCTCTCTCTCTCTCTCTCTCTAACCCAAATCAGGCATTTCTACGCTTTTTCAACCCAACACAAGCAGAAAGATCTCTTTAGTTGCCCTTCACCCCTATCCTCGAAATTTCCGACGGACACATTTTTCGGACTATTTTTAGAAGAGGCCACCCGCCACTCTCCCACCGCTGCCTAATCTTCACCACTTATTATACTTATTATTATGCTGATTTAGAGAACTGTACCCGATACTTTACTTTTTAAATAACAAATGGCTTGGATCGGGTGAGGTTTCTCCCCGAGGCGTTTTGTTGAAGGGGATTCTGTCCGTGTGTAAGGAAAGGGTCCGTGTCCATAGAAAACTTTGTTCCGGCCCTGTTATCAGATAGTACTGGGTGTTATTGGGTATTATTGGGTGTTATTGGGTAGTATTGGGTGTTATTGGGTAAATCGACGTACCGTCAGGATTTCAGTCCTAAGTACAGTACACTGGCTATTGTCAAGGACTCTACCCAAGACAGGCATTTTCATTCTCACACTGCCCAGTGGTTCCTTGAATTCTATGAGCAATCAGAGTATTCCCTTTTTGTTGCATATGTATTTAAGAGAATACGCCATTGTGAATGATTTTTCACACTCAGTCCAAATTCAGGAATTTTCTGTGGCGTCAGTAGTTGCGGAACGTGCTGTGTGACTGACAGTTTTTTCACAGATTGGTTTAGGTGTTGACGTTGATGGAGGAGTATTGCAAACTTCCACTACTGGGTCCATTATTTCAGTGGGGACACATTCATTCTCAAATGGTATCGTGTCATCAACATCGGATCGAACTCCGAGTAAAAAAATTCCCTCGATATCTGCAACCTCAAGGTGTGCTATTCCTTGTTCCCTTTTAAGTAGTTTCCATCACTATCTGAAAGAGAAAATAGAAAAGATGAACTATTTGTATAACTTCATGCACAGTATATAAAGGATGGTTCCCCCTGGCCCTGAAGTGCAACTCCGACAATATAAAAGCCATTTCTCCAACATTAATGCAGCCATCAGCAATTTATTTTTGTGTATAAACCAGGGGGTATTACCCGTCTCGGTGGCCTATAAATAACAATACTTGCCAAAGGCTCCATTTATTCGTTTTTCCAGTTTTAAAGTTTATACACGGGTAGATTTCAAAGGGGCGGTTGTTTATAAGGGAAATGTGTAGCATACGTAGTATCTATTAGATTATCTAGAGTTCTGAGTGGTATAAATTACTGAATACTGCATTCGAAAGATATCTCTTGATGTCATGAATCGAATCACATGCTGATAAAATGTGTGCATGCCTCGGGTAACCATTCTCTACAATAACAACCTATCTGTATACCTAAAACAACAAAAGGTTTAGCACAGAACCATTAAGAACCCTCCATACAGGGCAGGTCACGGGAATCTGCTGGATCACTTTTTGTTGTGTACCATGCCAATCGTCGTCTAAATTGTTCAGTGATTCTCGGTGCCCAACTTATATTGTTTTCATTCCCAATATATTTCGCTTCCAGTATCTCATCTAAAATTGCCCAAATAATGCATACAAATTGGTTAAAAATCTACCTGATTGTCCACAAGATAGACATTCTATCAGACACCTCTAGGTTTGTGCAGCCTGTTTTCCTGCTTAAAACATAGCCTACGTCTCCCTCAGATGGACTGAGCCTCAGTGGATAAACCCACTATTCGATAAATGTAAAGGCGTTGATATACATACCCCTTCATCTTACTCCTGTGACTAGAAATCTGCTCTGTGACCGTATCTTCTAGGTGAAAAAGACACGATTTCGTCATAGAAACTTACGAACAGCAACAGAAAATCCTCTGATTGCTCATAGAATCCGAGAACCAATTGGGCAGTGTGATGCTTCAACATGGAAATAACGAAACAAAATTCCGAGAAAATATCGCTTAAAATGGCACGACTGTCCCATTAGCCAACCCCCCTATAGCTAGAATATTCTATGGCTGTGTTTAAAAAGTATATAGTACAGGGGCATGATTGGAACCAGATGAAAAAACCTGAAATCATGTTTGCATTGTGGAAAGATTTCAAAATCAAGCTTTATATCCCCATATAACTGAAGTCCTGTAGAAATAAAGCTTTTGGTTGCATTTTATTTCTTTGAATTTTCATGAAAATGGTCTGAAGGACCATTTTCATGTAAATTCCAAGAAATAAAAATATTTAACTGGGTAAAAAAAAAACTGAAATCAGATAAAAAAAACCCTGAAAAATCACACCCTGATAGTACATAGGAATAATGCACTACTCGATGTATCATGTACAGAATTCACTGTGAACCCCTACGGTCAAGGTCATAAATGGATATCAGATGGACCCAGAATGCACTTCAACGTCTTTGTGTCCACGCCATAACTTTCTAATGGTAAGAGATAACAAAATGAAACTCAATGTGTTGACTTCTTTCTATCACCTTGATCTTGGTGGCCCGATCAAGAATTTTGTACATGCTACACTGTCTAGTGGTGGTAGATATGTTGTGTAAGTTCCATTGTGATATCTCTTTTCACTAAAAAAGTTGTAGCCCAGACACAAAAAAAAAGTTGTTTTGCATGTTGATTCTCTGTGTTGACTTCTATCTGTGACCCTGGTGGGACGTTCGTGAGTTTTATACGTGACTCACCATCCCATGGTGGTACATATGCTGTGGAAATCACACCATGATGTCTCATTCCATTAAAACGTTGAGGGCCAGACACAAAAAAGTTGACGGATGGACAGGCACCCAGAAAGCATCTTAACATATTACCCGTTTTTTTTCTAAAACGGAGGTATAAAAAAGATATTCTTTTTATATTTATGTCTGAGAATTCCCCAAACTGCTTCATGGACTCTCAGTCTGATATTTCAGGTCATTTTTGTTAGGGCTCTGCGAACTTCAAATTTTGGGTTGAATCGAACCAGGCACTAGATTTTGAATCAAATCGAATCTCGAATCGAATCTCACGGCTTTTGAAGTTGTGGAAATTGCTCTCTCTTACAACCGTAAATATTGTCAGTCTCTACCCTCAAGTATTGTGTGCAATGGCAATTCTTGCAATTCAAGCAAAAAGCGGAATATTCCAGAACAGAAGTACTGTAATTTCGGAAGCGGAACCTACTTGAACTCTTCCTCCATCATCATGTCTCCTGTACAAGAGACCCGATGATAGAAGAAGAATTCATTTGTGGACACTTTGCAGGATTTTGAGAACATCTTGACGATTCGAAAATTTTCAAATCGGCGTGACTGAAATCCAGTGCTCAAAATAACTTTTTTTTATTTACGTAGCAAAATGCTACAAATTTAAAAAAAATGAATAGCATTTTGTAAAAATTACATAGCTATTTTTGTATACCAGAGTTATGTTATGCTGTTTTGTATTGAATTCTTATGAGTAGATCGAACAGTTTCCATTCATTTCTAGGCATTTCCAAATGATCTGCAACACATGAAACATTTACTATGTTTTTTTCAACTGAACTGTCTTTAAGGGTTGCATGGACTTGGATATTTTCAAATAGCGTCTTGGTTGTTCAATAGGGTTCTCGAAATGGAAGTTGGGATTTTTAATTTGATGGGCTTAATGTACATTTTATGCAAAACGTTGTAAAAACAGGAAGGATTTAAACCAATAGAATTCATCTTACATATGAAGTTGCTAATGATGCTTGATAGAGAGTTAATCTGAGTTATGCCTGGAATGTTCCACAATCAGAAGTAAAGCATCAGTGAACTAGTTTTCAAATTTGTTTGCAAATTTTCATTTACATTTTGCGATACAAGATAATCAACTGCAGCGTAATAGGCTGCAGTTGATTATCTTGTATCGTAAAATGCAAAACATAATTGAACATTGAGTAGCTTTTTGCAAGTTTTGTATAGCAAAAAGCGACGCGACACCGCTTATTTTGAGCCCTGCTGAAATCGAATCGAATCATGGTGACTATTTTTACTCAAATCCAATTTCGAAGCTTTGCAGAGCCCTAATTTTCATCCACATTTGAATGGGATTTTTTACCAGAAAATAGATTTAAATGTAAATACCATTCTTCGATGGAGTATAACAGTCTTGCCATATTACACGATCATTCGACTGTGCAGTATGCACGTTCGGCTGTTTCAAAGGCAGTGAGATACCAATTTGAAATTTGATGTGATTCGAAATTCACTGCCTGTCTCGATTTGATTTGAAATTTTCGCATTGGACCTATTTGGCAGTCTTTTGTATAACGTTAGTCAGACAGTACATCATTGATGTACTTCTGCATTGGGCTCCTAAAATATTGGCCCAATGCAAGCTACTTTGACATAGAGCCCTAAAATGGTCTACAGTGTAGAGTTACACAGGCTACAAATGCCTCAGATTCACTCCAGGGGGTGGGGGCCTGGTCATAACTAGGACCCTCCCATCTCCTCCAATGAGGGGTAGAAACCGGATGGCCCTGGTGAGGGTTAGAGAAAGCCACCCCCTTTCCACAACGGCTTTCCAAAAAACATTTTGGCCACCCCAAAACTGGCTATTGAACCCCCTATTATAGAATTGTGGCTACATACATGCATGCAGTATATGCAGTGTACATGATCCAGAACGCTATGAATAAATCAAATGATTGAACATCCATGTGAGACAAAACTTCATTCGGACTTTCTAAATGTTATTTCCAGGTGGAAGAATTTTAGGCAAATCGGCATGTGAAGATTTGTGCATCAGCGCCAGCAGTTTCACGAATGCTAAGGCTCCGGTCATGAATCCACACAATTTAGCAAGAGCTGCTGGGGGATCTAGCAGTGGCAGCGCCGTAGCAGTTTGTATACATTCTGTCGTTCTCATATCATTTTCAAAACACGCCATTACAAGCATTACAAATCGCCATGTGTGCACTGCATTCACGGTAACCTATGAACTCAATAATCTGTCGCTTGATTATTTACATATATCCATTCTGCATTCTCATACACCTTCTCTAACCAGTATATTACAGGAAGTTGACGTTTTCCGGCTTGTATCACTTAACATATTCGATGCACCATAGGCACCTTTTTGCCCTACTTATTACCATTGTTCGACAGCATCGTTTAAATTAAAGACACAACTTTGTGTTAGCTTTGCAACCAGATACGAATAAGTAATTTTCTTTATCCTAGAATCAATCGATTTTCCCCCAATATATCTGGACTGATACAAATTTCTATTAGCCAATAGTACTTTCAGCGAGAACATGTGATCATTTGATTCAGAAAAAGAACGTGTTTACCTGAACTCATTGAAAGCTGATTACACATGTGGAGGTCACCGTTTTGATAACAGTAATTACATGATAAATAAATCACCAACTTGGGGGGCGCGGTGTCTCAGTAGATAGAGTTGCAGGCTGCAAGCCGAGAGGTCCTCGGTTCGAATCCCACCTGCGACAACTGCATTGTGTCCTTGGGAAAGACACGTCACTCCCACTGCCCACGTGGAGGCACGGTGACGTTGTGTACTTGGGCGTACTGCACGTCAATAGTGCACCTGTCTTCACCCAATTCTAACCCTGCTTGTATGTAGTTGGTATGTTGAGGAGCTGACATTTGCTCACTGTTGCTCACTGTTGCTCGTTGGTTCTGTCCGGGTTCTCTCCACTCGTAAAACTGTTGTGGTCATGATTAGCCATTGTGCAGAAATATGTGACCTTAAACACTAATAAATAAATATAAATAATCACCAACTCGGCGAAATAAATTAGACTAGATCAATTTTTGCCATGATGATATTTTTATATGGGCCAATCGTGCGTTGAAGCTGAAAAATAAAACAAAGAAACACACAGGTGACAGTTGAAACATAATCAGTTCATAGATGCCGAATGGTTGTCCAAATACATGGGAATGAATGAAGATTTGGAGCAATATAGTATGGGAGATTGGTTATTACCACCAAGTGGATTTCCGATGTGGTAGGATAATTCTGTCATCACCACAATGTATTGATCGAGAAACTTCTATCAAGCCTTGATGGTGCTCCTATTACGTATCGCGACTCGCCTTACAGGGCTCGCCGCGCTATCTAATATAAAAACCATGTCGGCTTGATACAAGTTCCTCAATCAACACAGTAGTGATAACATATATTTATCGAAATGTCCGCATTGTATACATTGTGCAACATCCTCTGCAATGCAATTCTCACTCGATCCTATCTGTCCTCTGCCAGTCTTCCCATATTCAGCCTGTCTGGAAAATTGATTCAGTTTCTCCCGACCAGTTCTTTCATTCACTTGGGGATTAGTTTGAAGAAATGCATAAGCAGTTGCTGGGTCAGAACTTGAGGCGAACGCACTGTACGTAGTATGAGGATGTATTATCCTCTTTGGCGAAATCAATAATTATTGTTTGTTCTTTATAGTTATCCAAATCCGATATATATGTAAATATAAAATTATAGTGCACACCCACGCAGTGGCATGTGCGCACATAGGTAATCCGGGTACGTATCCATGATTTTATAAGTTTTCTATATACCATGCAACAGAGTTTGGGGCGCCATCTGGCGGCGTGGCTCTCCCACTGGCAAACAATTCAGAATCATTGTAACGGATATTTAATTGCTTTTGGCTTTTCAAAGGACATTATGTAAAATATATTGCCTCAGAATGCTGGGAACTATGAGAAATAATTAAGCAATGAAGTGACTTTCGAAGTTAGGTAGTTGTTGGCGAGTTAGGTATTGTTTGAAAGTTCGAAGTGCCAATGAATGCCGTCCGTTGCCGGTTTCGTCAGATTCAAAGCCCAGTTTTTTAGTGGGCCTTTTTCATTTGTGGGGAACTTTGCGCGATTTCCTTAGAAACAGCCGGAGTTCTGATGAATTCAAGATATGTTGACGTACGGTTTGGGGAAATCTTTGTTCTCAAAACACGGGCATGCAGTCTTGTACTTGTAGTAAAATTTTTTCAGAAACAGACATGCACGCGAACAGCGATATTCATTTATTTCCTAGATTTTTCTTCACAAGTTCACCGGCCCCAGTCTATGAACTATTTTTACCAGTGATACAATACAATTTCAGTTTAAGACTGTCATAAGTATAGTGTAGCGGTGAGCCAATTTTGTGATCCGACGTGTTCTCCAAAAGGCTAAATACCAGAACCTCTCAGAACTCCCATTAAAATTACACTTCCTCTGTGTCTTGGTAAACAATGTTTTAATTCCTGGATGTTTTGGGCTTTGCAACCAGAATAGAACTGAATTCATCTTCAAACAAGTCAATGTCGCCCTCCTCGTCTGACCAACATCTGGGGTTTCTGATATTTAGTATGTTTCTCCAAAATGGCAAAAAACTTTAAAAAAGCCTAAATACCAACCTCCCCAGAACCGACCTCCAAACAACATTTGCACACTGATTTCGGAAAAAATATTTCATTTCTACTAATTCTAGTTGGTTTTAGCATTCAAAAGGAAACTGAAATTGAATTTATTACAGAATGTGTGACTGCATTTCTGTCTGTCCATCCATCCATCAGTGAGTTGGACAACCCACAGCCTGGACGATTCGTACCTCTGGCAATTGGTAGTGGTACCTTTGCTGGACAATTCGTACCTTTTCCCAGGACAATTTGTACCTTCCGTCTGGACGATTCATACCCCTCCTCTGGGCAGTATCCGACAGTTCGTACTCCCCTCTGGACAATTTGTATCCTCTTCTGCAAATTCATACCCTTCTTAATTAACCCCCTCTGGAAAAATATACATGGAGATGGGGTTGGGGGAGGATTATAATAAACTTGTGGAAAGGATAAAAAAAGGCGATGCCATTTCTATTATTTTAAAAAGACACAGAATATCAAATTTCATGACTTTAAAGTAAAAAGCAAGTAGACATTGAAAAGATTCAACGTCACAACAACAAAAAGAAAAGGCTCGATTGAGGGAGCTCAGGATTAAAAACGCCAAAAAGAAAATGCTCTATTGAGGGAGCTCAGAATTAAATTAATTAAATTATTAAGGCAGCACGCTCTTTAACTTATTATTTGGGGCGTCATAAAATTACTTATTGTTAGATCTTCATCAATTTAAAGAATTATTGTGGCTTCATTAAGAAAATAATGCTTTAACTGTAAAACTACACCCATTACTATCTCCTATAATTTTTTTTTACCACGTTCGGACCCGAAGTTGATAATAATAGAGATCGCTTTTTCACTTATGCAGTTAAGCGATGGTTCACCCATTGAAGTTTCATTTCTATGCATAAATCTTGTTTTGATTGGTTGTTTCATGCATATGTTTATGTTTGTATTACTATCACTCCGTCGACTTTTCATTTTCATTTCACTTAGCCAAAACATGAGGCAAAAACATTTAAATAGTTAATACATGCACATGAGAAAGTTTTGTACAGTTACTTGAGACAACTTGTACCAAAAAGGAGACAATTCATACCTTTTACTGGGACAATTCGTACCTTTTGTCTAGACAATTTGTACCTTATTGTCAAGACAATTCGTACTCCCTAACTGTGGTATGAATCGTCCATGGTGCAAGTTGTCCAAGAACCGTCCATCACTGACAGCGATTCTTTGCTTTTCATTTGCACGGTTGTACATGTACATTTTCAGTTACTGGCTTCTGAATATTTTTCAAACTGTAACCCGCTCCATCTTACACACACACACACATACACAAATACATGTATATTAAACATTAAAGAGCACTATCTTTTAATTAATAATTAAATTTTTGATGACTATTCCTGTAATTAGTGTTCAGAATCTAATATTATTGCGTCCGTGGAAATATTGCCCACACGTGAAAAGTTACCAGTCCACGACGACTGTACTGTAGTTTTGGATGAACGTGGGTATGCTGGGGGTCTAGGGGACACATTCAGGACTATATTTTACCACATCAATATGTAGAAGAAAATTTCACATCATTTGTTATGATAAAATGGCACTGTCTTTTGATATTGGTGATTTATATAGCTGCAACCCCAGCTTTTAAAACAAAATTGACATTCATTTTGTTTTGTGTGGAGTGGAAGGGGGGTTGGGGGGGGGGGGGGGGTAAACATCACTCTTTCTCTTGCAGTATGGTTACATGATTAAATGAGACAGATTTTTCCCGTAACTATTGTCTGCTGATGCAGATTTTAGTTTTATTTTGGGATTGGGGTAGTTTTCAAAGAAAGCAGTGAATTCTCGTGCAGAAATGACTCTTTTATCAAATGAAAGAGGTTAAATGTATCTTTGTAAGGATTAGAATGTACATGTAGGTTAAAATCCCCTCTACAAAAAATCCCCCAAGCATGTTTACACACTTAGCAAAAATCACCCCCCCCCCCACCCACAGTTTTTGAGGGTTGTACCACAATCTCCCGCATTATTTTAAGAGCAGTTTTAAGAGCAGTACAAAAATCCCCCTCCCGGCCTTTTACACCAAAAGGTCAAAAGGCAGTCCAAGAGGATTTAAAAGCTTATGTATTCAGGCCTGGCATTTTCAGGCGAGCAATTTATTCGCTCGCCTACTGCTCGCCTTAAAAAAATTAAGGAGGGCAAAAACTAGCCCTCCTGGCCTTAGAAAATGATGTGATGATTACCATAACAGCCTATTCCTGAAGCCCACATCTTTTCAGATCGCTGGTATGTTAGTGGTCTCTTGAGATGGCCACACTGCCCTTCCCACCTCCGGCCTTGCGGAGGCCCGGAGGTGTGGGAGGGGCAGCGTAGCCATCTCACAGAGACTACCTTCTTAACAGCGCCAAATAAAATGTACAAAACTCACGAGGCTGAATTGATTAGTAGTGAAACTGACATTTTGCCACTTTTAGCTTTTGTAAGCCTGAAGAGAGCTAATCGCTCTCCTAGGCCATGCGCGGAGAGCGATTTTTAGCCCTCCTACATTTTTAAGAATGCCAGGCCTGTGTATTTAATTTGTAAATTACATAAACACTCATCACTATTTACAAGAAAACTTGCCTAAATAACTATTTATCAAGACAGTTATTTATTTATTGGAGTTTAAGGACACTTTCAACAGCCAGTGTCACCTCGTGTCGGACAGTTTTATGGGTGGAGGAAGCTAAAGTGTACTGAGAGAACCACTGGGCAACAGTGAGAAACTGTCCAACGTGCTAACTCCACACAAGCAAGGTTAGCATTGATTGAAGCGACGAGTGCTCGGCCTTGAGAGGTAAAAATCTTTGGACATTTTTGTATGGCTTTAAATATACTTCTAACAAATTAGGGGGAGGGGATTTTTGTTCACCAGAAATTATGGAGGGAGAAATTTCTGTTCACCTGAAAAAAAACATGAGAGAGGGGTGGGGGCATTTTTGCGCATTGTGTGAAAATGATTGGGGGATTTTTGTCAGGGAAAAGTTTTGTAGGTTACCCTTTGAAGGCTTGGGGTTGATTATAGGAAATACATATATGTAAATATTCATGTATTTTGACTTTCAATACTGATTTAATTATTATTTTTTGGATATTACACGTATTTCGCATTTAAATGTTCATTCGAGAACCACAGACCTAATAATACTGTTTTATTTTTTGAAAAGTTATATTTTTGTCACAGTCAGCAATAAAGGCCATATATTGCCCAAAATAATGCAGTTAAATGCATCTTGAGCAAGTGTGGCATCCAGAACTGAGAAGCACACTATAACCTATGGCAAATGCCAAATACACATGTAACAGCCCGTTTTACCCTATTAACACATTTAATTAAACCATGGTTTCCCCTCATAGTACTTGTGATAGAGGGGATTCCAATTATATTCCAATCCTCTCCCAAATCACCATCCAAACACTTAGCCATAAAACCCATATTTCACATGTATTCACTGGTATAATAGAAGTTTTCTCCATATTATGATAACCCTTTACCTTACATGAACAGAAGATTCCACTTTTGAATAACTATTTCTTTTCATTTTTTGCGTCAAAAACATAGCTATGACCCCCCTCACTGGAATGTCCAATGAGGGGGTCATAAGCTATGTTTTTGATGCCAAAAAATATAAAAATAATTAATATTGAATGGTAATAGCTGATTTTGGCCGTTACATTGAGTGAATGATTAAAAGAAGCTTTCTCCATATTATGATGTTAACCCTTTACCTTACGTGAAAAGAAGATAACACTTTTGAATAACTAATTTATTTCCATTTTTTGCATCAAAAACATAGCTATGACCCCCCCCCCCCAAACACACACAATGGAATGAGCTGAATGAGATCATTCCAATGAGGAGTCATAAGCTATGTTTTTGATGCAAAAGTAATGAACGTTGAATGGCAGTTTTGGTGGTAGCCTGTTTTGGCCATTACAATGAGTGAGTGATTAAAAATATTAAAAAAAAATTTCTTCATTCACAGAGTATTTTGGAACATAAATTTGTGGAAAAGGGGGGGGGGGGTACAGTGGGAAAAGTAACAAAGTTGCAAATGTGAATGAATGGCTTTTGTGCACAGCTACCAATATAGTAGTCTGATATTAGGGTCCCCATGTTATAGCACAAAACTACATTAACAATTGTCCCTCTACCACCCATACTGAACCCCTTAGCTGATGGGAAAGTTAACAGCATACACTCTCAGTTTCCTATGATTTGCTTTAGTACTGCAACACTCAGGGTCCACTGAGTTTTTTTCTGTTTGACAACCCTGTCCTGGCTCTTCTCACTATATTTTTCATTGTATGTCTGTCTGTCTGTCTGTCTGTCTGTCTGTCTGTCTGTCTGTCTGTCTGTCTGTCTGTCTGTCTGTCTGTCTGTCTGTCTGTCTGTCTGTCTGTCTGTCTGTCTGTCTGTCTGTCTGTCTGTCTGTCTGTCTGTCTGTCCATCATACAAAGTATTGGTTTGCTTTTCATTTGCCCAGTTCAGCATTTTCAATAACTGGCAACTGACTATAACACCTCCCCCCCACCCCCCCCCCCACCCCAACTTACACATACACAAATATATTAAACATTAAAGAGCACTATATTCTTGGATACTGGATTCTATGCATGCATGTATTTTTCATAATTTCACTCTTTTTATCAAAATATCAGATTGGGTGCTTGTAGGGATTAAATCCAAGGTTGTAAACTAGCCCTTGTGGGTACATGTACTTGCAGGACACGCACATCACTACATAATCAATATATGATGGTTTTAGGCATTTTAACAGTGCTATAAGATACCATAGGAGCAGTGCTCAGCTGGTCATACTGTTGGAAAAAAATCAGTGTTTAATGTTTTGTCAGTGCCATACCTATGACTCTAGGTGCCTTAACTGAGAAAGTGAGGCTTTTTTCCCAAGAATGGCAAAATATTCATCAAACGCAATGTGAAATATCTTCAGAAGCCAGAATGTGATTTAAAAACTATCACAAATGGGTAATTTAATATCACAAGAGGTTTTTTTTGTGTCAACATCAATTAATTTATGAATTTTATCATAGTTTTTTATAAAAAGGGGCATACGAGGGGGACACCTTCTGGGCTATATTTTGCCACATCAGTATGTAGAAGAAAATTTGACATCAGATGTTAGGATAAAATGGTTCTGTCTGTTGATATTGGTGAATTACAGAGCTGGAACCCCAATTTTTGAATCAAAATTGACATTTATATTGTTTCATGGGGTTGAGACACCACTCTTTGTCTAAATTGTCTTGCTGTATGGTTAAATGAGACAAATTTTTAACTGCGACGAGCAGCTCTATATGTGGCAATGTGGGTCTGTCTGTCTGTCTGTCTGTCGGTCGGTATGTCACCAACGAGTTTAAAAAACACCATAACTCCTAAAATACTTGATGGAATGACTTGGTATGGAGGTGTATCTTCATGATGTCTACACCCTCTCAATAGTGCATGCCATTCAGATAATTTCTGTCACATTTATGGACTTGTCACTGAGTTTTTTTGTCACCAACAAGTTTTTTTGTCACCAACGAGTTTTAAAACATCATTGGCGTTGCATGAATCATCACTGCTTCGACACTGCGATAGTGCATCTTGTTCCTCAAAGTATTGCATGCTGATGCAGATTTTAGTTTTATTTCGGGATTAGGTTAGTTTTCCAAAAAAAGCTACCTGAATTCCTTACCTCTCAGCTTACTCATTGGGTAACAAGAGTAGAAAAATGTATTAGAGGCAACAGCAGTTTTTAAGCCATTTGATACAGTTTGGACAGTTTTCTTTAAAAGAACAAATTTCCCATGTTTTTAACTCATTTCCCATGTTTTTAACTCGGTGGAAGCCAAAAGTTGAATTCTCATGCAGAAATGCTTCTTTTGTCACATGCAAGAGGTAAAATGTATCTTTGATAGGATTGGGGTTGATTAAGGAAATACATAATTTGGTTTCCGAACCTGATTTAATTATTATTTTGAGAGATTATTTCACTTTTAAAAATTCATTGGGGTACCACACACCTTACAATACTTTTTTATTGTTTTGAAAAGTATGTTTTTGTTATCTTCAGCAATAAGGGCTATATATTGCAAGCAAATTCACATCTTGAGCAAGTGTAGCCTCCAGGGGCACACTACAGCCTCCAGAAATTGCCAAATAACAACCTACTTTACCCTACATGTACACATGTATTCACAAATGTAATTAAACTATGGTTCCCCATCATAGTACTATGGGTAGATGCGGGTTCCAATCTTCCAATCCCCTCCCAAATCACCATTCAAACCAACAGCCTGAAAACTCATATTGCATTTTTATTTACTGGTATTTAGATGACCTCATTCCAATGAGGGATCATAAGCTATGTTTTTGACACAAAAAAGAGAAAATAATGAAGATGGAAAGGCAATACTTGTGAATAGCACCAGCAGCTTTTGACTGTTATATTTGGTAAAGCCTTAAAAATTGTTAGAAAATAATTTCTTCATTGAAAGAGTATTTTGGAACACAAATTTGGTTGTGGGGTACAGTGGAAAAAATAATACAATAAAGTTGCAAATGTGAGTGAATGGCATTTGTGCACAGCTACCAATAAAGTAGTCTAGTACTAATAAAGTAGTCTAGTACTTAATTTTCCTGCTTATTTGATGCACGACCCCCTGTTTTGGGGTTGGAAAAAGTTCTCTGAAGGGTTATAATTGAAAAGATATTTGAATCCCAAAATGAAAGTGATGGGATCAAATTTTGTTTAGCTCGAGTGTTGTTGTCACGGTTCCCATGTTACAGCACAAAACTACAGTAACAACTGTGAAATATTGTTCTCTCCTTGAATCAAGTCCCCAACCACCCACCCATACTGAAGGCTCAGTTGATGAGAAACAATTGGAAAGACTGTACAGTATGTTTCTGGAAACTAAAGTCAATCTCATACACTCTCAGTTTCCTATGATTTGCTTTGGTGCTGCAGCACTCAGGGTCCATTGAGGTTTTTTTTTTTCGTTTGACAATCTTGTCCTGGCTCCTCTAACAAAATATTCCATTGTATGTCAGTTTTTATTTTTTGTAGACTTTCAATTTGTGCGACTGCATGTCTATCTGTCCATCAGACAAAGTGTTTCTTTGCTTTTCATTTGCCTGGTTGTACATTTTCAATAACTGGCAGTCGACTATTTTTCGCACTCTACCCCCCCCCCCCCCCCCCACGCCCCCCCCCCCTCCCTTCACACACAAATATATTAAACACTAAAATAACCCAATTTTTTAAAGCAAATATCTCATTCATCCTCCTTGGAGACATATTTTCCACAATTTCACTCATTTTATCAGAATGGGTGTTTGTGGGGATTAATCCAAGGTTGTGAAAGTGCCCTAATGGATACTTTCTGCTCAAGCACAGCACCACAGAATCAATGCACAGCACCACAGAATCAATATTGGATGCTTTTATGCATTTTAACAGTGCTATGAGATACCATATGAGCAGTACTGGTCATGAACAAAGCAGTGTTTTATGTTTTGTCAGTACCATACCAATGACTCTAGGTGCCTTAACTGAGTAAACTGGCTTTTTTTCTATTTTTTTTTTACAAAAATTGCAAGTGATTCACAAAACATATGACGTGAAATGTCTTTAGAAGCCGTAATGTGATTTAAAAACGATCACAAGTAGGATATTTAATGTCACAAGTTGTTTGTTTTGTGTGAACATTAATTAATTTATGAAATATATCATGTTTTTGATGAAGAGGGGTATACTGTGGGGGCGGGGGGAGGGGGGGGGCACATTCATTGAGGGCTATTTTTTTAAAATTTTTACCACATCAGTATAAATTTCCCATTTGTGATAGTTTTGTCGCAAGATGTTTATCTTGTGTCAACATCAATTAATTTATGAATTATATCATAGTTTTTGATGAAAAGGGGTATAGGGGGTGGTGGTCACATTCATTGAGGGCTATTTTTTACCACATCAGTAGGCCTTATGTGGAATAAAATTTGACATCAGTTGTTAGGATAAATGACAGTTAAAATGGCAGTGTCTATTGATGAATAATATAGCTGCAACCTCAACTTTAGAAACAAAATTGACGTTCACGTTTGTTTCGTGGGGGTGGGCGGAGTGAAACACAATTTCTCTAATCTATTGGAGCAATGGACACAAAACCAGTTTATTTAAGGACACGTGGGCGTGTGAAAGGCATCAATAATTAGGCCACATTGAAACTCTTTTTTTCAAATTTATTTCCCCTTCATCTTGTGTGAGGACAATAATAATCTTTGTGAATCATTGAATTATGATTAATCACGAAACGAACGTCAACTCAACAACACTAATTATAGAAATGATCCGCATCGCCTATGCAGGGTCGTGTTTTCGTGGCTAACACAGCGGTGGGTAACTATGAACAAAAAAGCATGAGAGGACCTTTTTCTAAATAACTAATTTGAACAAAATGACAACGTCAACTCAATAATTCTGCTGTCATATATCCGACCGAACGTGAACATTTTCGAACTTCGTCGAGACAATTATCCTGGAAACCCATACAATAAAAAAAGAATCAAATCGGTTAGCATCTGTTCAAGTTATGGCGCTATCATTACATTAGTTTCAAGCACAAAATTTGCAAAAAATGATAAAGTCAGCCCAATAATTCTTCAGCCGTACATCGGACCGAGCCCGTTTTCGAACTCGACCAAGACATTGTTGTTGAAACCCTTGTGCCAAATATCTGTCAAATCGGTTGACGTTTATTGAAGTATCGCGCTATCAAGCCCAAAATGAGTAGATTTTAACAAAGGGCCATAACTCTTGTGAAAAAGCGTAAACACGCCCTATTTTTCGACATCGGGTGTGGCACATGCATATCAGGCCACATACCAAATATCAAAATCCGTCCAGAAATAGCTTAGTTTTTTTTTTATAAAAAAGGGCCGCCTGCCCGGCGACCGACCCTCGCCATACCAATAGTCAAGGGGGTTTTTTTGGAAAAATTCGACTAAAAATAGGAAACTAAATGAATGTAATTATATAAGTATGCCTAATGATATCACACAAAATAAAGACAAACAGCCGGTTTAACCCTTTACCCAACGAATCGGCAGCATCCGCCCGCGTCATATGCAAATTCAGCAGTTGAAAATATATTACTTTTCAAGAAAGTTTTGTTGAATTTTTTTGAAAAATTTAAAAAAAATGATACTTAAAATAATAAATTTTGATATCGTCTGCGTTGCGTAAAGGGTTAAGCTTTTTAAAACGGGAAGCAATTAATTATCAAATAATATTACCGTCTTACTTTTGTTAACGATTCCTTCATTTTTCTATCGCTCCAAGACATTCATCAATTTTAAATAGCGAACCCGGATCAGAAGAAACGGATAAATTACCAAATAACGGCGACGTTATTTCGTAAATCCGGCGCGGAACACCAGCGACTTTTTTTTTTCTCGAGTCTGGCAAATAATTGACAACATTGGTGTCATTAAAATTGAAATAGGTCGGATATCACACATACATCTCATATTACGCACCCCCTCCCCCTTATACATTCTGCAAGTATAAATATCTCGATATTAAAATTTCTTGCTTGATGTCCCCGTGCGTATGGCTGATTTTTAGCTCACCGAAGGAAGCTTAACTTATCACTTGCCGTCCGTCGTCGTCCGCCGTGAACTTTACATTATCGACTTCTACCAAACTGCTCAACCAAATTGAACCAAATTTGGTGTGCATGTTCCTTATCATATTTCAATTTAAGTTTGTACAAATAGCCTGGCCGCGCCTACAAGGGACACCACAAGGGGCATTACTCTGATAGCACCCATAAATTTTTTTTAAAAAAATTAAAAAATCTTCTCCAGAACCATCATTTAGAATCTTTTGATATTTTGTATATAACATCTCTGAAGGTCGGGGGGGGGGGGGGGGGGGGGGGAGGGGGGTCAGTGAGATTCAAGTTTGTTCAAATCGAGTCCATGGATTAATAATTGGGCTCCCCGTAGGAGCCCGAATTTTAACTTAGTGAAATATGAGGAAATTTTAAAAATCTTTCTTATTTGGTATGAATTCTTTCATATTTGGTATATAACATATCAAGGGGGATCAGGTTCAAGTTTTGTTCAATTTGAGTCCCTGGCTTATTATTTGCGCTCTCTATGGGCAGGGGTGGGGTGGCATGGAGTGATTTGTTCAAATCGATTCCTTAGTGTTTTTCCATAAAAATTGCCTTTCATGACTTCATTCCTTTGTAGTGTTGATAAACCATGTATAGCTGAATGTGACCCCCAAATACTTCTTTGAACCACTTTGGCAGGTGAGCGATTAAGGCCCCTTGGGCCTCTTGTTTAGTCAAGTTGTGACGAAGTCAAGCTCGACTTATAGTTTGGTGAATGGCTGGCGGGCGTAAACAATTGGTTTCCGGATGATAACTTGATAATGGTTCAACCCACGTTCATGAAACTCCATAGGTAGGTTGGCATCGGTGAGTGGAAGGACCCTATTTATTTTGGACTTGCTTGGTCAAAGGGCAAGGTCACAGTTGCCATGAACATAGTAAATTGTAATCAATTGGTTTCAGGATGATAACTTGTCTCACATTCATGAAACTTCATAGGTAGGTTGGCTTTCATGAGAGGAAGAACCCTGTTTATTTTGGACTCACTCGGTCAAGGTCACAGTGACCCTGAACATAGTAATCAAAACAATTGGTTTCGGGATGATAACTTGATAATGGTTCGACCCACGCCCATGAAACTTCATAGTTAGGTTGGCATCAGCGAGAGAAAGAACCCTATTTATTTTAGACTCGCTAGGTGAAATTTTCAAGGTCACAGTGACCTTATTGCAAGAAAGAGCCCTATTTATTTTGGAATCAGTAGGTCTAAGGTCAAGGTCACAGTGACCCTTCACATAGTAAATTGTAAACAATTGGTTTCCAGACGATAAGTTGATAATGATTAAACCCACTTTTGTGCTGTCACAACTCGACATTGGATTGGCGATCCTATCGGAATTTTTTTTTGGGGGGGGGGGGCGGGGGTGCCCGCAGAATGCCCCCATGGCTGCGCCACCGTGCCCCCACTTGGGCAATCGTGATTAAGTGCTTTGCCCAATGACACAACGCAGTTACCCCTGCTGGAAATCGAACCGTGGATCTCTCGGCTTGATGTTAGTAGTAGATCATGTACCCGATCGACCAACATTGGCCGGATCGCATGTGACGTCATAGGCACATGGCCCAGTTACTTCATTTTTGGTTGCCATGGTAGCCCGCCTGAGCGCCATCTTGTGACAACATCCCCATAGTGATACGTGGTCCTAGTATGCATGCGCAGCGCGTTTTGTTGAGGTGAGACGAGTGTACGTCGTCCATTTTGTATATCTGAGGCCGCCATCTTGGTTTCTATGGTAACACATGGTTGCTATGTGACCCAAATCCTTCTAATCGGAAAGGGGTGTGTTTGGAGGATGTGTTCGATTGAATAGGAGTACATTTAATTACAATAAACAACCCGACAATTCCTCTAAATAATCCAAAACTACCGATACGGACTTAGTAAACCCCCGGCTAGGGCTTATAATAGTAGCACGCAGTGCTAAATGAATTATAAGAGGTGTCATGTGGATAAAGTCAAGTGAACTAGAATACATCGAATAACCACAAACATCCAGAGAATCCCTCTAAACCATCAAAACAACTTTATTTGGAACGGATTCCTCAATTTTGGACCCAAAAGAGTAGCATGCAGTGCTTTAAGGTGCGTTTCCTGGTAAGAGTAATTGTATTTGTTCGAATACTTTGTAAAATTACCCAAATAAATCCAACAGTTCTTTTACTAGTGCGGATTTCCCACTACATATTCGGCTTCTATCTGTTGTCTCCTAGAATTCTTCTTTTTGCCCAACAATAGATGCATTCCTTTGTATAAGAGTAACTTTATTGCTTCGGTTGTGCACACCATAGTCTCGGTATTTTATCTATCCCAATATATTCTGTGGTTTATCCTTCTATTTCCTGGCCTGTTTTGCCTTTTACTGATCCCATTTCTGCCTATCCAAACAGTCTACTTTTGTCTTGGCCTTCTCTGTTTTTGCCTTCCCTGTGTATAACGAAGTCCTCTATTATCCTCAAACCCAAAATACAATCAAGCAGGGATAGGTATTATTCGAACGACTCGAATCTTATCGAGCAAATAAGCTTTTGAGCAGTTACTGAAAAAGTCATTGCTCGAACGACTCAATTCCCATTGAGCAAATGAGTATTGAAAGAGCGAAACTTTTACGACTATTAATGCTCATCGGGGTATAGGAGGATACCTATGACATGATGATGTAGTACTATATATACCTGATGGTAATTTAGCTCCTAGCATCTGCCCAGTCCTAGACCTCTCCATGCTCTCCATATCTCCAACACCACTATTACTGATTTTCCCAATATTGCCAACGTCTCTCCTATGATTAGCTTTTACAGTAGTCACCAAATCCTGTAGTCTTCGTCAACTCTTGCAGCCTTGTACCATTACTAGCACAGGCTTGCTAACCAGTTCAGATTGCTCGAACGACCAGAATCTCATCGAACAAATGAGCCATAGAGTAATTGCCTGAACGAGTAACTCCACGTGCGACTCTTTTGCTTGTCTAGGTATTGAAAGATGGGAAGGATCTTTGGAACTAACAATAACCTTATTTACTGAAATTGACGTACACTCCCGCTCATAATATAACCTTGGTTTTTTGAAAGTGTTGTTAAACCATAATGGACCAATTTGCCATTGAATTATGATCTTTTGTCAGTTTAAAAAACGAACACGTTTTGGTAAATTGTTATATTTCACATAACCGCTACTATTTCTGCGATATATACCATCTCTTTCCTGAAAAATCTTGCTTGGGGCCTACCGAAATTAACAATATTGGTGTGCACCATTACGTGTCACGTATTTTCATATTATATTCACCCATCTGTCATGGAGGTACCCATAACATCCATCCCAGTGGCTTACGTATTGTTCTCGCGCTGTTTCTCAATTACCATCTGACAGTGACCTGCCAAGTATTTCTCTATATTTATCCTCAGAAGTTTCATGAAACTGGTTCTGGTTGTAAATAAGTCTCGACAATGATCTTTACCACCGATGCAGGAATGAGGAACACGAGAAGTGTGTTCATTAAGGGATTACTCCATTGTTATTTTGTCCTCAGACAGCAAAATTGAAATTGAGAAGCACACGTGGTGTGTAAGTGATTCCCATAACCAATCATCTCGAACATGCCTGTTGTATATTAGTCAGAATTCTAAAAAAGGATGTACCCTAGCCAGTTTTGGAGGATGGGGTGCAATCATGATATTTGGAAGGCCATTGTGGGGGAAGGGATGAGGGTCTCCCTTATTCTTAACCAGGACCCTCCAGTTGTTACCCATCCTCTTACTTCCCTTGAAGGGAAGTGGGAGGATGATGGTAACAGCCAGAGCGTCCTAGTTGGGACTTGTCCTCCAACTCTCAAGAAAAGTTTGCAAAATTAAGTACTCTAAGAGCGAATCTGGGACATTTTATAGAGTGCGTATCACTGGGCCAGTGGATTTTTATTTATTATTTTTTTTTTGGGGGGGGGGGCAAACATTTTAGCAACCCCCCTCCCCACCCCATGCGGCTACACCACTGATATTAACCCGTCGGTAACTAGACGAGGATATGGAAGAATTAGAACATGCCTTGCCATTCTATGCTGATATTAAACATTTTAATTTCGAAGGAAAATATAAGGAAGGTGTATGTGATAAATTGCACACTATATCTTAACCCTTTAACTTCAATGACCCAGGAACATGATACGTCATAATTTATTTATGTTGGATGGCTGCTAAACGAATGTGTGCCTTTGTCAGACCATGAACATGATACCTTATAATTTCATTAGTTATGATGGCTGCCAAGTCAAGGTATGGAGTAGACCAATCAATATTTTCAACGTGCAGCCCCAAAGGCTGCTTGTAGAAAATATTAATTGGTCTACCCACAAATAATGAATATGGACTCTTCCACTGCTGCCATTGAACTGACATGTTAGATACTACCAGTGTTCCAAGGGTTAAAAGTATATTTGTAGAGATTTATATTTTATCCCACGTGAAAACAAGACTTCAATTATTTCATTTGTCCACTATATATTTAATTGATCAAGATTGCAAAATATGTCATCATCTTTTTTCGTTTCGTTTCCATTCGCACCTTGGACTCCAAGGTGCTAACAGCTGAACAATGGAGCTCCCACTTGTGATATAAGATACACTTGTCAGAGTGAAGGCCACCCTTTCAACCACCTGGAGTATCCAGGCGCTCAAGGGTAAAATTCACCTGACAGTGGATTTTGATAAAGAACCTGAACCGCCGTCTTTGGAGAGGTGTAGCACCTTTCGTGAGGTGACCCCCCCCCCCCCCCCCCCCACACACACACACACTCACACACTGGTCACGCTCCTAGTGACACGGACAAACTGGATAAAGACCGCCGGAGCAATACAGCCACCACCAAGACGATGAGGAAGAGAAAGAAGGGACCCTCCGCCAGACGACGAGATGCACGCCGAAAGACGGAGTTCCTGGAGAAAAAGAAGGAAAAGGAAGAGAAAGAGGCAAGCGAGGGCGTCATAAGGGCAACACCTGTTACCCCTGACCAATCCTTGTCCAGCTCGGCACCCCCTTCTCAGAAGGAGGGTCCGGAGGACTGTGGGTCGTCAGGTGACAGATCAATCTCTAACCCATTTGACTCTTCATCTGAAGAGGAGATGGAGGAGGAAGATCTGTCTATGGTACAGGAAGTTGTCCCGGACGACGCACCTTCCACCCCTCCATCTCTTGCTTCTTCAGCTTCTTCGGACCAGGAGTCCGACCAGGAGGAGAGCTTCCCGGAGTCCGTGGAGGCATTCCCAGAGGCAGAGATCCAGGACGACACTTTCCTAGCTTCACTCCAGGACAGGTACCACCAACACATTGAAGCAGGGATCTCAACCTGTATTACCAAGACAGCACTAGAACTTGCACTCAATAATCACAAAAGATCCCAAGAAACAGCAGCAAGGATCAGGCCGTACGTCGCCAAAGAAGAATCTACTCTTCCTCCTGATCCGTCAACGCCACCATCAACAATCTCTCCAACCCATCCTCCTCCTCCCAAGAAAAACCGCAGAAGGCACAGACGTCGCTGACTACCCTAACTTCTTCCCTCCTTTACCACGTCCAGACAAGTCAAAAATCATATACAGTTAAAGAGGGTCGAAAGGGGCTGGCTCCCCAAACCGTCCCTTCTCGCCTTCGGCGCGCGAAACCATTCCGTCCGCAAAATATGTTTCATTTTGTATTCTCCCTTCTCCATGTTAGGCAATCGAGTGTAGCCCATAATCCTATTAACGGTTGCTGATTACATATTGTGTCTATTTTACAGGTGCAGATAGGTGACGTTGATGTAGCTATCGGCGGTGATCAGGGTGGATCAATCCGGATCCCCTCCTCTTTCTGTGGCATTGTTGGATTTAAACCAACCTTTGGTTTGGTACCATATACAGGCATCTACCCCATAGACATAAGTGTGGACCACACTGGACCAATGGCAAGAAACGTCCCTGATTGTGCTTTATTGCTAGAGGTAGGTTGTGTTTGACTAACCTGTGTGACTGGAATTTGATAATATCAACAAACAAAAAGACTCAACTTTTGGAGGAACAAGCATCAAACTAACTAAACAACAGGGAGTCCAACATCATAATCAGATTAGGGATCTCTCAGCTAATACTTTATAAGTGTGTGTGATGAACTGCCTGTAACATGGCCTGAGGTTTACTGAAGTGTCGATTTTGAACATAAACTCCGAACCAGAAACGTCAGACTATGGGACCATCAATTCACCACAATAACGTATATGTTCCAATAAGACGCAACCTCTACCCCAAAAACCCACATCGTGGAATGAACAAGGCAACTTGAATAAACGATCAACTTTAACGATAACAAATTTAGTAAATAAACCTCTCATGTAATCCACAACATCACTGGACAAAATAAAAATCAATAACTTAGATAAAGGTAGAAGTTACTCCATCTCAGTTCATGGCCAATTTGGAGTACCTGTAAAGTACATGTTAATTAAATAGGATGTTGTGTCACGACTTCTCCATGCATATTTTATATAGCCAAAAATAAATTTTCAACTGTTATATAAACCCATATTATATTGAGATTGATATATCCTTAGTGGATAATAATTTTGGAGTTTGATATTTTTCTGCATTTTCTGACTGGTCTGACTCATTTGCACTGAGTGACCTTGTTTACATCTTTGTTACACTGATCTATTGAACATATAGCTGTTGATTGTTTAAGTAGATCAAGGACCTTATTTACTTGGATTGTGATACATGTAGAATCACCAAGATACTGATAGAAGATTGCAGAAGCTTCCTCTTCTGGGACATTCTATCTGGGTACTATATAAAGGTTTGTCAACAGAATTCAAAAACTCATTTTTAGAAAGCCATTTCAGAAAGACTCACTTCAGTTGTTTCCATTGGAGATTAATATTGTTTCAGAATAGTGCATTTATTATAGAAGCAGTGCTTCTTTGAGAAGTTGGAAGATTGATTCCAAAAGAGAATTTTGAAGAGAATTTGTTCCGTCTTTGGAAAAGAGACTTTATATTTTCTGAGAAACAGAATATTATTTCGTAAAGAGCCAGGATTCTACTGGATTATTTGGAAATTACCTGTGACACCAATACTTCTTGGATTTTTACTCCTTCTGAATTTTGCGGAGCATTTTATTATATTTTATTGGAGACTGCTGAAATTTCTAAGTGAAAATTTTATTACAAATCTACGGGATACTGTTTCTGAAGAGACATTCTTGGATTTAATAGTACCAGCTGGTAACTTTCTTCACAAGATTCATCACCACTGGATTACTGGATTCTGTCAAACTGTACTTTGGACTAATTCAATAATTGATAAGTACCACTGTTTTTTTATTTTCTGTAAACAAATTAGTGTAAAAGATCTTTGTATCATTTTTTTTTATCCATTTTTTTAAAATTAAATTTCAGAATAGTTAAATTCATAGTTATTGTTGCTGATTCTCAGATTTCTTTCTGTCACCAATATCATTAATATTTCCACACCGTAACACCAACAAGTCTTCAGTTTGTTTTTTTTTTAACAAAAACCCTGACTGATAATATGCATTGCCATGATTATGTAGTTGGAATAGTTAGCCTTAACATTCGATACAAATCAGGTTTACACCCCTTTATCCACCCTTTGTAGTTAATACATTTGTGATTCCCCTATTTGTTAGGATGATCTTCAAGTTAGCCTTAACATTCGATACAAATCAGGTTTACACCCCTTTATCCACCCTTTGTAGTTAATACATTTGTGATTCCCCTATTTGTTAGGATGATCTTCAAGTTTGCTCCAATCAAGCCACTGAAAACATATTTACGAGTGTCGAGATACCTGAGAGTTCAGCATTGTGTCCTGTGAGAAGAACATAAACAAAATGCCCCAGGGGGCCTGAGGGCACTCACCTATCCTAAAAACCAAACCAAGGACTTGATTTGAATAAGCTGCACATGCCCTCCTAAGAAAAGCATATACCAGCTAGATGAAGCAGTTGTGCCCACACAATACACAGGATTTTTCTTTCTATTTTCAGTTCCTGCACTTTTACGTCCCAAAATTGAGATAAACGCATGAAAACAGATTTTTTTATTTTCGTTTGGAAATTATCGAAGTCCCAAACAAAATATTTTGAGTCTAAACTTTTTTTTCTTCTTAAAATTGACCAAAACTCATAAAAAACAAAAAAAAAACTAATTTCTGGATTTTGGTCCAAAAGTCCCACCCGGACCCCAAATTTTCAGTGTAAAAAAAAAAAAAATTCTTTCTCTTAAAATTGACCGAAACACATAAAAAACAAAAAAAAAAATCAGGACGTTGGTCCAAAATTTCCCAAAAAGTCCCACCCCCAAATTTTCAGTGTAAAAAAAAAAAAAAATTTTGTCTTAAAATTAACCAAAACGCATGAAAAACAAAAAAAAATTCAAGATTTTGGAAGAAATTTTCCAAGTCCCACCCGGCCCCCAAATTTTCAGTGTAAAAAAAAAAATTTTATTTTTGCCTTAAAATTGACCAAAACACATAAAAAACAAAAAAAAAAAACAAAATTCCGGATTTTGGTCCACCCGGCCCCCAGATTTTCAGTGTAATTTTTTTTTGTCTTAAAATTGACCGAAACACATAAAAAACAAAAAAAAACATTTCAGGATTTTGGTCCAAAATATTCGAGATCCCACCCTGCCCCAAATTTTCAGTGTATATAAAAAAAAAATTGTCTTAAAATTGACCGAAACACATAAAAAACAAAAGAAAAATTCTGGATTTTGGTCCAAAATTTCAAAGTCCAGAACTGAAACCCAAATTTTTCAGCCTAAATATGAACCCAGGGACTTGGATTGAACAAACTTGAATCCCCCCCCCCCCCCCAAGGATGCTGCATACCAAAATCAAAAGATTCTTATTGTTAGATCTGAAGAAGAAGATTTTTAAAAAATATTCCTCTTGCTGCACTAATTTAAACATTTGGGTTGCCATAGAGTGCCCAAATATGGGCCCAGGGAACTGATTTCAATGAACATGTGAAACAATCTCCAAAGATGTTATATGTCAAATTTGAAAGCTTTTGGAGCAGTGATGTGGGAGAAAGGTAGTCTTATATGTTTTCCCCATTACCCACAACGTTAAAAACACTGACTCAGCACTTTTTCAAAGTCCCAGTAAAGTACGCCATGATAAAACCGATAGCAATTTTTTTTACCATTCCATTCTGTTGGTACTAAGGAAGCTTCATACCAAATAAGAATTCTCACTGCCGTGTAGTTTTGGAGATATGGGCGTTTTAATTTTTTCTATTTTTTGCTCCTGCGGTTCCCATGGGGCGACGGAACATTTTTTTTGCATAAATTAAGTACTTATGACCCAATAAGCCTTCATATTAAATTTGGTCCAAATCTGCCTCACGGTTTGGAAAATAAAAATTTTTCTAGGGTCAAATATTCATGCCCCTCCCATAATGACGGCAAATATAGCTCCACAAACTTCTCTTGAACAAATCCAAGTCAACACCTCAAAAGGAAGCTGGACACCAAATATCAAGTCTCTGCTTCTGCTGGTTCATGAGAAGATTTTTTAAAGATTTCAGCACACTTTTTGGGTGTGGCCCTAACATGAGGCGAGGCAACTTGATTTGAATAAAATCAAATTGCGATGTCATAAACTATTATCTCAAATATCAATTAAATTGGTTCAGCGGTTTGGGAGGAGAATGTTCACGGACAACGGACGGTGAGTGATCACTATAGCTCTCCTGACTGAAAGTCAGGTGGGCTAAAAACCTTCATACTTCAAGCACTGAAATGCTTCCATTCTATTAAACATCTCTAGGAGGTTGCTGTTGACATTTGTTCAAATGTAACTGCAGGATTATATTTAGAGGTGTCGGGAGGGGGAGCAGGGGGGAGGGAGGGATGGAGAAAAGAATGAAAAACCATCTTCCAAACCACTGCTAAAGTGGCTTTCATGTTTGATGCGATGGGTATCTGTTTCTGAGTTTGTTCAAATCAAGCTCGTGGTGTCATGTTTGTTGTGGAAGCAAACATTTCAATACCGAATAATGGCGCACCATTAACCCTTCACCGAACTTAGTGGCCAAACTGGCCAGCACTATTTACAAAAATCACCATTCAATCTTCATAATTTTTTTGTCTCAAAAATGTATGTTATGACCCTTCAGTGGAATGAACGCATGAAGCTCGTTCCAATGAGGGATCATAAGCAACGTTTTTGAAGCAAAAATGAACCAAATAGTTATTTAAGAACTTTACTTTGTTTGGAAGTGTCGTCTGCCTTTCTGTTGGGTAAAGTGTTAAAAAAATATGTTTTCATAGAACCTGTGGGTCAGTGGCAGATTATCTGTGAAATAGTTACTTCTAACTACCTTGCCATAAAAAGTTAAACTCCTGTTTGTCAATTTTAATAAATTGAAAACTACTGTGTTCGTTTATTAAAATTAAAAGAAGGAAACTTGGCTTTCTTTTCTACTGATGTCATAAGTGTTTTCTCAACAATTACCTCCTTCTTAATTGGACCTAATAATTTCAAGGGATATAGCTGTATCGAATGTCGATTTTCAAGATATACGTCAGGGATGCATAGATTTGTGTTTCATACATTCTTTATTGTCATTTTTCCAACTTCTGAAGATGACAACTCACCCTGCAATTATCTTAGAAAGGAGAGTGTTCTATCCAATCTAACTAGATAACACCAATTTAGTTGTGGAATTTCTAAAAATGTATTTTGAGGCGATAAGGAAGATAGCGTTATGCCTAGTTTGCACAAGATATATGGGTTTTTCATCGCCAACCTTGGTGATACGTATAGTCCTGTTGCTAAGATAACTGCGGGATGCATCGTCATAACTAGAATATTGAGAACAGAAATGTCAAACCTCACTGCTCTGGTGATCTATTCAAAGCTGCGGGTCTGTGAGTCAGAACCTCGTCCAGTGTGGTTCTTACATTAATGAAAGTATATTAAACATCAGATCCATGCACTGGTGGGTGCTGATATTCTTACACAGAATACCAATGGTTGCTATATGAATAAACTGCTAAACCTATCAGAAACAAGAAATAAGTACATTTATCTCACAATCGGGGTGTTTTTGCACTGTTACGCAACTAAAGTTTGATGTATCTGGGCCCTTGTTCCGAATCCGTATCACGGACCCCTGATACAAGCACGTGATTCCGATGTTGCGGTTTTTCCCTTCGGAGAAAACAATATTAGGTGAGGCGAAGCCGAAACTAATATTGTTTTCTCTGAATCGTATATGACACTGTATCTGCCAACCAAACCGTAAACGCCCTGTAACATATTTATTATGCACGGCATGCTAAAATGTCACTGGGGAAGTTAACTCCACGAATTGTTAAATTATGCGCACTTTTCGGCATCTTGGGCTGGTTTGTAGCCTATTATTGGGATTTTCCTGAACGCTCGAGTCGTGGCTTCTCTCTTGAAGCTAAAGGATTAGCTTTCGCTATGAAATGTGGAAAATCCACCTTAATAAACGATGAAGGGCATATTTTAAAATATAATAAACCTTTACACCAAGAATTATTGCAAAAGTAACAACCAAATTCAATTCACGTTGATGAAACACATAGTTGCTCCACTTCGCAAGACAGTATTCAGTAAAGTGAATTCCAGTGACGTAATTTTCTCTGAAGTGTAACGTCTTCACTGACCTCAATATGGAGATCAATGAACGCTATTCTATTTTTCAATTTGTGTCTTTCCATCGATATGGCAAATGAAAAAGTTCCTCTTTAAATATTTTTTTTTACACATTTTGTGGTCAATATTGTGAGATAAATTTATCATCACCATAGTGTGTGTCTCCGGAAATTCTGATCAAGTCTCGTTGTAGGCACAGAATTGCATTTCGACTCGCCCTAACGGACTCGTCGAAATGCTGTTCTGTTCCTACAACTCGACTTGATCTGAATTCCCGGAGACACACAATGTGGTGATAATCTGTATTTATTACACATCTGTTCTATAAAATCCCCTTCTACAGCAACACTAAGCCATGCAGAAAATGAAAATCCATTCCGCATACATATGTGGAACAAAAATCGTGATGGACTATTTTTACATAGAAGCAAAATTTTACTGGAATTTTTTACAAATTGTGCACCTTAATTACAATTTGAATCGCTAGCGATAGTTTAAAATAGTAACACGGGTTCCCCTCGCAAAGTTGATAGGCAATAAAATGTGTGGGTTTTTTGTTGATAATGATAACTGTTGTCAACTGAATTGCTGAGTGTCCTAATAATTGCTTGTCTCGTTTTATTCTTCCGCGCTGGCACTCATGCCAAATCGATTAACCCATTCACATGCGTGTGTCGTTCTGTGTATGTTCTTGCGATTGGAACTTTTCTAATCATATTAATACTTGATATTTTGTTTTCCTTGGCGAAAAACAGCACTACTATGGCGGTCGTAGTAATAAAAAAATCTGCATCTTAAGTATTGATTTCTAAATCATTTCCCTTATCAGTTTGGAAAATATTCCAAATAACTTATTTTTGCGGTTGTTATTCAGTAATCCAATCTGATCTATATTATTTGACAAACTTGTGGCCAACAAGATTCGTGATTGAAAGAGATTTACACCAAACTTAGCTCCCCTTAAATTCTACAGACACTGTCTATTCCATCAACGTAAAAGTCAAGATGGTGAGATTTGCTACTTTTTCTCCCGGGAAGAATAAAAACTTTTAAATGACTTTAAAAATACATTCACTAAACAAAGTGGACACTTTGTGTTAATTGTTAGGTGTGATACTGATAGATATTCTCATTGATGGATTTTCTGTGAACTAGTTGTTTCTAATTAGCCTACCATAAAAAGCAAAGTTTCCTTTCGTTACTTTTAATAACCAAACATCAGACAGCTTCATTTATTAAAAGTAACCAACAAAAACTTGATTTTATTTTCTTTTGAAGTCACAGGTGTTTCGTCAATAATTACCTGCTCTCAATTGGACCTAACTCGCTCATCTAATAATTTCAAGGGAGATAACTTTATCGAAAGTCGATTTTCATGACAATTTTGATCAGGAATGTCTCACACAAAGTGGTTTGGTACTCCTCCACTTTGTGGATAGATAAAAGTCAATTCCCTTCTTTGCAAGAACAATAAAAAATTGAGAATTTCAAACGTCTATTTGTAGATCAAGGATCACCATGAAGACAAGCCGGTGCATCTTAATCCTTTACTTAACGAATTGGCCACATCCATCCACGCAATTTACAAAATGAGAAGTTGGAAAAAACAATTCTTTGAAGCAATGTTAGAAAAATTATATCATGTGATTCCACATTGGAACGAGCTCGTTCAAATGAGGGGGTCATATGTTATGGCTTTATTGAATTTTTTGGTATATTTTGAACTAAAATTAATAAAAATAACGAATTTTGATATCGTATGCCTTTGGCAAAAGGTTAACTTCACTGTAGTTTTGGGGCTTCAATATACAGTGTAACAATTTGTCATTTTACCATTGGTTCTCTGTCTTGCATATGAAATGCAAAGCACGTGGAAAATGTATATATGTCTCATACAGGCCAACATATTCATTTTCCAGTTTTACTTTTGCCAGCCTGGAGCCAGTTTGGTTTATAACTGTTATCAATAAGCGTCTAACAATAGAGTTTTGATTGTTTTCAGGTTATTGCTGGTTATGACGGTGGCCTTGACCCAAGACAGTCATGTGCTTTGGATATTCCGGAATATTCAAAACTGGTGATGTTTAATGAATTAATAAAACTCTTTTTTCTCTGTTGTACACATAAGGTGGGGTGGGTGAGGGGCTATCTTGATGGAACATTCTTTCAACGAAGCCAAACATTCAGTGCTAAATGGCAATCGAAAACATTATAAAGCATTTATTTTATTCCAACTCAAGAGGCACTCCCTCTAAAGTGCATCTGAGCTAAACATGGAAATTGAATGAAACTTATATTACTTATATTATGATGCTGAGAACGACTTGACTACATTTTAAACAACTGCACAATTTTAAACTGGCAGTAATTCCAAAATAAGAATAATTTCCCTTGGTTTATAGTTGCTTCCATCAGTGATTGTTTTTAAAACTTTAAAGTTGATATTATAAAGGGAGATCAAAGAGGTGAAATAAAATGTGTTTGCCTCAGGGGTGCTTTAAATTAAATTGAGAGGAAATGATGAAAAAAATAAAACTGATGAGTATTTTGTTTTGTTTTTTTATCTTACTCAATGTCGGTTACATTTGACTTTGGTATGTAGTTTATTGGGGTTTAGTGACACCTTTGATAGCCAGAGTCACCCCGTGTCGGACAGTTTTACAGGTGAAGGAAGCCAGAGTACCCGGTGAGAACCGAGGATCTTTCTGTTTGAGGTCCAATAACGCAAGCACTGAGCCAACGCGCTCCCTGTGGCATGTAGTTAGCATGTAGTTAAGAGTTCAATCGTAAAGTGTTAAATGAATGTTGTCTTTACAGCGGTGAAGGCTGGGATCCACCCGCTGCCTGCCCTCCTCTGTGCTAATCTCGATCTGGAATGCTTTTTGGAAATGGGTGATAAGCCTGAAGGTGGGCCAGCATGTTGGACGACTGACAATGTCTGGAGTCCTTTGGCGGTTGCTTTGACCTATTATATTTTGGTGTTCTCGATTATACCATGATTATCTATTCTGCTATATATAAAAAGCCTATGACATAAATTTTAGCTTTACACACCAACCGCGGTGAACACGTCAGCAATGGGATTTCATTAGTTAAGATTTATACCTACAGTGGAACTACATCTTAGCTGACCTTTGGTGACCTCGACCTGAATGCAAACTTGTCTGAAGTTATCGCTTGTCGCCTCGCGAAGAGTGAAATGAAAGTGGCAATTATTTATTACGTTTTTAAATGCATTTACCTCATAAGATACCAAAACTTAACAAACATGCGTTGTCTCATGTTAATAAAGCATCCATAACTCCAAATAGTATGTTGTTAAAACGAAAAATGCCCCGTGATTTTCGCATTTCTCTTTCCATTTCGTTTCGGCGATAAAATTGACAGCGGAAGTACTGCCCACCGGTGCACATGTAAACAAAAACATATTTGCGCATGTGTACGTCTGCTGCTCAGTAAAATCGAGAAAAACTAATAGCGACCCTTAATAATCCGACGATCATGGTACAAATAAAGTATACCCAAAGTAGCTTGGTGTACCAAATGTTCACCACTCTGGTGAAGTGGTGTTAACCGCTCACCAAAGGCTCACTGTTAACACCACTTCACCACTCGTGGTTAATATTTGGTACACCAAGCTACTATGAGTATATTCTATATTTCCGCCACGATAGACCGCATTTTGGAAGTTTCAATTGAACTGGGGTGCTCATTTTAGTGAGTGATGGGCCTGTCCAGTTTTAGGATGGACATTAACTGGAATCTTTTGTGGGTAGATTTGACTTTTTACATTTTCCCTTCTCACCCTCGATAGTCCATTACACAGAAAGTTTGGGGGGGATGCGCTTCCAGTCCTCTGTCGGTTTACTTAACCTGCCTGGAGTGGTATAATTAAACTCAGAGAGAGAGAGAGAGAGAGAGATGGTTAGGTTTTCTGAAATTATTATAGTTGATGTATCCCCCCCCCCTCCCGCCCCCTGGTATTCTTTATTTGTTTTTTGTGTTTTATTTTTTAATGTATTAAGCTGTAATCAACTGAATTAACTTTGAACCCAGCAAAAAAGTCAATGTTTGCAAAAACAGATCTTGATAAACTAAAAAGTCCATATCCCTTAAATATTTCATGTGACTCCCTCAATGGAAAGAGGTCGTTCCAATGATGGGACATAAGCTAAGTTTTTAAGGCCAAAAATATATAAATAACAGTGACTTTGTGATTGGTTTTCGATGTTACGTTAGGTAGGACTAAAGAATTAACCCTTTGAAACCAGGAGGCTGATTTGCCGCCCCATGAACACACTTCCAAATTTCATCAAGTAAGAGGCTGCTAAGTGAAGCTGTGAAGTAGACCAATCAATGGTTTCAACATGCAGCCCCAAGGCTGCACATTGAAAATATTAATTGATCTACCCCCAAATAATGAATATGGACTCTTCCATTTGCTGCCATTGAACTGACTTGGGAGATACCACCCGGTTTCAAAGGGTTAATATATCTAAAAAGACTGTCAGTTCATTCAGTTCATTCTGTAAGCCGAGAGGTCCTCGGTTCGAATCCCACCTGCGGCAACCGCGTTGTGTCCTTGGGCACAGGTACTCGGCACAAGCTGGGAAAGCGAAAGAAAAATGATATTTGATACCATTTGTGAATCCATGCTGACGTGCCCCTGTAATGGTATATAAATATTAACAAGGTAAACAACTCGCTTTTCGAAAACGATAGCACTCATCTTCGTTTTACCCCCCTCAAATTTGATTCACACAACGTATCCAACAATACCCAGTATCAATGAAAAGGGGGGTGAATAAGCTTTACAGTGGTGTATTACATGACCGTTGAGTGTTCTTGGGTTGTTCATGATAACTGGGAGAAGTCGCAGAAAAGGCCGAAAAACATTTAGTCGGACAAGAAAGTGCACAGTGAAATGAGGTTTACGAGCGACAATTATCCGATTTATTATAAATAATTCGAGGTCCAATTGCATATGAAGGGCAGATTCAAATATTAACCGTACACCCTTATCAATTACTAATCTCGGATCCACATTTATTAAAAACTGTCACGGTCATGGTTAGCCATTGTGCAGAAATATGTGACCTTAAACACCAATAAATAAATAAATAATAAATAGTTCATTCTGTATTAAGTCTCCTTTTTTCATGGTGTGTTTAGAACTGAGTCTACCGTTTTTGAATGTTGAAGATTTGTTGATAGTTTGATGCCAATTCAATAAGATCGTCTTCCCATCTGTTTCCTTACCGTCAAAAAGTCCCCAGTATTTTTGTTTATTTGGGAAATGAGATGGGTTTTGTTTGCTTTTGAGTAGCACTTTGGTCAAAATTGTCTGCTTTGATAGTTGAGCGAGAGTGTAGCTGTCAGTATCTTTCATTTGTATTTTTTTTTCATTTTTTAGATTAGAGATTTATAGGCCAAAGGCAACCTGTCTGGCTGTGTGTCAGTCTGTATCTTTGTCTGTACGCAGGCCTTACGTTTCGATGAGAATCCAAGAATCGATTCACACAAAGATTCGCGCAGCAAAACCAGCAAGTATGCAGATTCTCCCTGCACCTCTGCTAGGATTCACATATTAATTTATTTATTGATGTTTAAGGTCACATATTTATGCACAATGGCTAATCATGACCGTGACAGTTTTACGGGTGGGTACCTGGAGAGAACAATCGAGCAACGACGAGCAGCTGCCAGCTCCCCAACATCGTACCTCCGCACCGCAGCGCAGGCAGGGTTAGATTGGTTGAAGACATGTGTACCATCGACGTGCAGTACGCCTTAGTACACGGCGTCATCGTGCCCCCACGCGGGCAATGGAGATGAAGTGTCTTGCGTAAGGACACAACGCGGTTGCCGCAGGTGGGATTCGAACCGAGGACCTCTCGGCTTGCAGCCTGCACCTCTGCCTACTGAGCTACCGCGCTCCGTAGGATTCACGGGAACGTGACAACCGCTACTTATTCTCGGTTCCATATTCAACATTCGCCACCAACCGATCCTCGCCAAATAAACTGCATTGTGGGGTGGCACAAATAGACTCATGAAGATTGCCCCCAAAATTATGTACCACACCCTCCCAAAATTGGACACCCTAGGAGCCCAAAAGTGCTGAGTTGCTCCAAATTGTATTTATCAACCGATTTTCTCCAAATAAACTGCACTGTGGGGTGGCACAAATAGATTCATGAAGATTGCCACCAAAATTAGGTACCCCACCCTCCCACAATTGGACACCCTAGGAGCCCAAAAGTGCTAAGTTGCTCCAAATCGTATTTATCAACCGATTTTCGCCAACTAAACTGCATTGTGGGGTGGCGCAAATAGATTAATGAAGATTGCCACCAAAATTAGGTTCCTTACACACCCAAAATTGGGCACCCTAGGAGCCCAAAAGTGCTGAATTGTCCCAACTCGTATTTATCAACCGATTTTTTGCCAAATAAATTGCATTGTGGGGTGGCACAAATAGATTCATGAAGATTACCACCAAAATTAGGTACCTCACCCACCCAAAATTGGGCACCCTAGGAGCCCAAAAGTGCTGAGTTGCCCCATATCACATTTATCAGCCGAATTTCGCCAAATAAATTGCATTGTGGGGGTGGCACAAATAGATTCATGATACTAGGGGTGCCAATGGTTCTGAGTTGCTCAAATTCACATTTATTAGCCAGCGTTCCCCTTTTCAACGCGCTTTGTAAAGCAGTGACTATTCCAGTGCCATTTGTGGACAGTTTATCCCAGAATAAATTTCACATTCGCTTTGAGTGGTTTGTGTCACCCTCGATGCATGAGCCAGAGAGAACTGTGGATTCGGAATAGAGAACACGAGAAAGTTTCTAGGTTGTCCAGAGTTGCTCACATCATTAAAAGCAGTTTTATTCCCACCAGTGGTAGAAGCAGGGAATCGCTAGAGGAAGAGAAATATTCGAGAAATTTTAAAAATTAACACTGGAATCTTGTGATCTCTATTTGAACTATTTTCTGAATGAACAATATACAATACCCTGTGTATGACGTACGAACGGGATCGCATGTCCTTGAATTAAGCATGACGCTTAAATAATTAGGCATGATGCTAAATTATATAGCATGATGCTAAAATAATATAGCATGTTGTCTGAATAATACAGCATGATGCTAAGTAAATTAAGCATCATGCTTAATTATTTAGGTATCGCGCTTAATTATTTATCCAGCATTCATGAAATCATACCAAACAACATATCATTCAAAAAGAGGTGAAAAATAATAAAGCATGATGCTTAAATAATTAAGGCTCATGCTGAATTGAAATGCATGATCCTCTTGTAATTCAGCGTGGTGCTTAATTATTTCGGCATCATACTAAATTAATTCAGCATCATGCTCAAATAATTAAGCATCATGTTAAATTAAATCAGCATCATACAAAAATAATTAAGCATCACGCTAAATTAATTCAGCATCCTGCCAATTAGCACATTTCGCTAACCAGACAGTGGCGCCGATACATACACGCAGGTTGTCTTGTCGGATCGGAACAATGGAGCATGGCCCAGAAACAAGAAAATGTTGATGCAAACATCAAGCTGCAGAGTTAGAATCTTGCCCAAGAAATCTTTTCTGTACATATCATGAAATCGGTCATTGGATTCTCTTTTCATGATAAATTAAAAATTAAACACCGAGAATTTGAGCAGTGCTTGTTTACGTTTGTAAACAAGTTATGTTTCATTGTTGAATTATGACTCGTTAATTATAGTCTGTGTGTGCTCTAAAGTGAGCATGAAAGGTAAGAATTGTTTGATAATCTTGACTTTGCACTTGTGTAGTGACCATGATATAGCCACAGACTGAAAGCAGCTTTAAAAACCAATGAATAATAATTGTAAATCTGAAAACGTCCAGGTATCAGAAAGCACGCAGTCCCCCGAGTCTCCAGTATCAATGACTGACTTGTCCATAGCCTCTCACTCACTATTTTAACCAGTTGAGAGTTTGTGTCTCCCGAAAAGGTGAAGGACTATCTTACACAACCGTAGTACAGCACGTATGAATCGGGTCCGGTTAACCGAAACTTTGACAAGGCAACCAGTGTTAAATTCACATAGTAACAGAAGCTTTTGCCGGAGTAACTCTTTTCAGCGCAAAACTTCCGCCTCACACATGTTGTTCGGCCTCATGCATTGTCCTGCGTGTACACACAGGGCTATGGGAATATAGTATGAGTATGTCATGGGATATCGATGGCGGAAAGTGAATTTTCTTGTTAGATTCCTCGGCAAAACGGTTCACGTTGCTATTGACGTCATGACACCATAGAAGCGTTGACTGCCAATGTTGTCCACTGTACAATCTGACATAACGTTCTTCGAGTCTGGGGTGTGTCGACCTTTTCGAACTGGCCTAATATGATAATAGCGGTATATACCCCTGCAAATCCCCGATTAATCCTTGGTACTGCTGATCGATCGAATGCTTTGTACTATCCTGTGGCTGACATAGGTAGTACGTAATGTTAGTCCAGGCAGTATTATGAAGGGGGGGGGGGGGGGGGGGGGTGGAGATAATTCATGGTCGTCTAGTGCGATATTGTGAGGTTGTCCTTGGTTGTTCAAAACGGTAATATAGTATGGGCACTATACACCCCTGTAGGGCCCCTTTCAGTCCTTGGTACTACTAATCGACCTAATGCTTCATATTTTTTTCTGTATGTAATGTTAGTCTATATTGTGGCCGGGGGGTGGTGAGGGGAGGGGGGGGTGCATGATAGTCTAGTGTGGTCTAGTGTGGTAGTATAGGATGTGCGGTTTGTACATATGCTGGTTCAATGTTAGCCCTTGGTACACTCTCCATCTATGGCGGTGTCCTGGTCCACAGATTGTATAGGTAGTACGTTATGCTAGGTCAAGCAGTGTTGTGGCGTGTGGGTGGGGGTAATGCAGGCTTGTATAGCAAGCACCCTTGTTGGTCTACTGTTATCACTTTATACCACTTAGCCTAAGGCTTTATATTATCATATAACTGGTATATGTTGATCACTTCTTGGTGAAGCGGGGTTGGGGGGGGGGGGGTAATGCATGGTTGTCTAGTGTGGGGGGGGGGGGGGGAGGATGTAAGGTATGTACTCGCGCTGGTTCAGTTGTGGTCCATAGCACTATAGATCCACCTAAGCGTTATACTGTCCTTAGTAGGTATGGGTAGTACGTAATGTTAAACACGTAGTGTTATACTTGGCTGTCTGGTTGTGTAGTATAGGAGAAACCCTGTGTATCTCATAGGTCTACTGTTTATACATTGGCAATGACTTTTCAGTCACTTCTCGATCACCTATTATTTGAAATTGGAATAAGTATGTTTGAGCAAGCAGTAGTGGAATGATAGTGATATCAACTGCGACCCGCATCGACAGCAATGTAATGATATGCACTGTGAGCTGTAATAGTACCATAATTTAGTAATGGTTGAAACATAGGGAAGAATAGTAGCTGTCGATAGTAATAGTACGAGGCAGTAATGATCCACAACTATAAGGGCCATAGAAGACTATAGTATTGGGTGACTTCAATAGTGTTGAATCAAAAGATAGACGGTGGTGACTATGAACAAGCAGTGGCCTTGAAGCTACGAAGATCTCGGTGGGAGGGGAGGGGGCTCGGCTGAGAAGGCTGGACCAAACGGGGTACTAGGAGTCATAACTATCTCAGATATATCAAAAAATGATATCCTCAAAATGGTATCCTGAAAAGGTATCCTCAAATAATACATTACCAGGCCAAACGTATCAGTCACAAACGATATAATAAACTCTATGTATGTTTCTGGATAGAACTAAAGCAATAAACGCGGTTGCCGATCGTTTGTAAACAGAATGGGAAACGCAGATACACGATAGGCCTTCATGTATCTATATCCTTTAAGCTTTGAGAAATCTTTTATTCATTTGTTTTGTAGGCCCACTCGGCTGTTTGTGGAAAATTTCGAAGTTCGACCACAGATTCGTGGTCTCGACACACTACCGCTCCAGATCTCATCAACATTTAATGCAAATGGTCTAAGATTTTTAGAGCGTTATTTTTCCACCTCATAATTGTGCTGAGGATGAGAATGTTCAGAAAGTATGATTTGTAATTTCGCTTTAAATCGAAAATACCGCGACAGATACGCAGAGGTTTGACTTTTATGCCCGCCCGGGCCTGGTGTTCCAAATCATTGACGCAAGTCAGTGCTATGATCGTAATATATCCCCCTTTCATTCATAGAAAGTTGTATGCTCTGTTTATGCCCTTTGTGATTGATGTGCAATTAGAGAAAAGTTTAACCCTCCCCGCGCCACTTATGCAAAGGTATTCCAATATGTTCGCTTGGACAGGAGTTTCAGTTGAAAATAAACATGAGATCCTGCTAGATTCTGAGAAAGATATGGCCTGTGGGAAGTTCGCATTTAAGAAGATTCGTTCACACTATTTGGTTTACATCTTCCATAAAAGTAACCGTAGGTGAACAGATACACCTTCAGCTCCCCCACCCCCCCCCCCTATCTTTCCATTTCAGTCCTAAAGAAATATGGGCTGTCACTCCATACTGTAACAAGCTATAGTTCCACATTCCAAATACGGCACATAAGCTATATGTTTTCGGTGTCCAAAAATGATTTTTTGGGGACGAGAAATATTATCCGAAGACTTCCCCCCCCCCCCCCCCCCCCCATAAAGTTCCGTCAGCGATTAGTAAAAATGTTTGCTGCTGATCAAGAAGTAATCAATCGAGACTTATGGAAAAAAATATATATACTACTCAAAGTTTGCTGAGCACCAAGTATATCCAACTACCTGTTTTACGTTTTAGTTGAAATATTATAATGAAAAGTTAAAGATTTTTTATTTAATTATATCTTTAATGGTTTAAGTACAAAAATTAAGAATTTAGTTGTATTTGATATTATTTTTTAGCTTTTGAATACGATAACCATTGAAAATGGACATTATTGGCAAAAGAGGAAATTTTTCAATTTGCCAAAAAGTTGTCGGAGCGAACTGGTATGGGTTCAATATCGAGTACCAGACCCATTACTGTTAATTGCAGCTTGACAACGCCTTCTCATGCTCACAATCAGGTTCCTGGTGGTCCTTTGTGGAATGTTGTTCCACCCTTGGGCCAGTATGGCACCAAGCTCCTGGATACTTTTTGGCTGGATTTGACGGGAGGAAATTGCAAGCTGCAACTCATTCCAGACATGTTCGACTGGATTGAGGTCAGGGATCTTGCTGGCCAGTCCATACTCTCAGTCCCCTTCCCCTGTCGGTACTCCCCGACAGCATGTGCAACATGAGGACGAGCATTATCGTCCATCAGAATGAATCTATCACCCTCTGCACCTGCATACAATCTGACGTGGACATCCAAGATCTCATCAATATACCGCTGTGCAGTCAATGTGTTGTCGAATTAAGTAAAAAGTCTATCGATCTGTGATCGTAAATTCTGACTCCAAGCGTTGTGTTTACTGGCAGTTCTGTGAGGTCCCACCAGCCCGTGGCTTTTTGTGATTCCTTACCAGACGATATCAGACACAGGTTCAGTTCAGTAGGTACGTTCACGAACTTGTCGTGTCCATCAGAACGAAGAGCAGCTTCAAATTATCTACTATTTTAATAAATCAATCATTTATTCTATTAACAAATTCGCGACTAACCTGTCGTTGTCTCTGGCATAAAAATGTAAATTGTATCAAACAACAAAGTTCTTTCCTTCAATAGCAGTGGTGGCATCCAGGGTTCTCCCTGTAGACCGTTTAGTGTCCGTCAGGAGCCCAGAGACAACTTTTCTAAGCAGTCAGAAATTGGTGCTTATCATAGTGTACACCAAATTTCTGATGCAATACCTGGGGTACGTGACGACCGTCAGCAAATTCTCCCTGAGTTTTGGAGAATTTAGGGAAAGGCCCTTGACGGGGCGGTCGCCATTTTGTGGACTCTATTACTGCCATGCAAACTTTCGGTTACTCTGCATGCAGTCTATTGAATATCTGCTATAAAACAGTATCCTGCCGTGGGTCACTTAACCGGCAGAATGATCTGGTGACTTGTGCAATTTTGCAACTCAGCATCCCCAGATATCCGGGGAGCCTCACTAGGTACATGTTATGATTTGTTGGACAGTTCGAACACCAACATCCCAGGAATAGTGCTGAATGTTATTGTTCCATCCATCAACAAATCCTACAATTTTACTTGCTTGTTGACAATATTGGCGTGCAAAGGTATGCATAATATTGTCAACAGAACATCTGGCGTGTACCCACAAAGTACGTCTGCACTCTGGTCGCCAGTTTAATACAATTCCGTGTAATTTATTGTCATGTTCAATTTCTGTTATTACTGTTAATAAAACTTGAGTCCATGTTTCCAAATAAATCCTCATAACACTTTCATGGGCTCGAAATGAGTTCTTTACCCACGCCTGTGTGCTTGATTAACCCCTGTGGGGTCACTTCGCAACAAATGTACCACGTTCAAGGATACAGAGGTCTGTACACCCATCTCTGCTGACGCCACCCCAGACCATGATTGGCCTTCCATCATAGCGGTCATGCTCAGCAATGTTGACTGCAAGGAATCGCTCTCCTGTTCTTCTCCATACCCTAGAACGCCTATCTGTGTAAAAAGGACAGGTCGCCATTCCTCTCTGGTCCATCCAACTTGGTCCATGGTCCATTTACATCGTGCCTGGCGGTGGTTCTGGGACAGCGGAATGCGAATACATGGTCTTCTCGATCGGAGACCACATTGGTGCAACCTTGCCCGGATAGTCTGCGTTGAAAACATTTACCCGGATGCATTCTGAAGGTCACTGCGAAGCTGGGCTGCTGTGGCAAAGCGCTTCCTATGGGCCAGAATGATCAAAAACCGGTTTTCAGCTGCAGATGTTGCCCTGTCTCTGCCACCACCATGCTGTCTTACTGGTGTGCCATACTGCTGAAATCTTGCCCAGGCTCCGATGATTACCGTACGGTGCACACCAAGGCTTCACCAACCTGACGATGGGTAGCCCCTTGCTCCACCATCCCTACAGCCCGCCACATTTCTGCTTCAGACAAATGTCTTCTTACATTTGCATTTGCCATATTCAATCACTAAATCACAAGGGTTTGTGTTGAAATGAAGATTGTATACACTAGACATGTCATTTATATGTAGACTGTACACGAAAACATCATGAAAATCAAGGGGTACATGATTTCCTTGACTATCACGAAAAAGTATGCATGGCAAAGAGAGCTAATGAAAACACTGTGGACCATGTCAATACATTCCTCAACCATATCCACCAAAAATATCGCAAATATGTCACGAGCAAATTTCACTATGATGTGTCAAATATTTGGTGCTTAGCAAACTTTGAGTAGTATAGAAATATATAAAGAGCCTTCTCCACCAGTGATGTAGTACTGGTGTTTAAACCTGGCCACACCAAAAATAAGCTATTTGTCTGTGGAGTAGTCAAAAGGCAATATTGTGGTTTATGCATCAGCTCACCACTGGAGAAGAGCGTCTATTTGTGTGATTCGATATTCTGCACTTATTGTGTTAAAATGATAAAGGAAGGCGTACTCAAATAACAGAGAATAGTGAAATGTGTTTCAACTATTTATTCCACAATAACGTTTGAAAGAATACGTCAGGAAGCGTGTGCGTTTTTCACGATGGTGAAGTTTTTTTTACAAATTTCAGACGTGCATGGGAAGTCGGATATTAATTTTGATGGGAAGTCGGATATTAATTTTGATCCAAACTTTCGCTCCTATGCATATCGACCATTCTAATAAATTGAGTCAAACATGATCTTATATGCGTGGGCAAATTATATTTTGCTTGAGGTTGTCAAGTAGCCTGGTGCAAAACACAGAAACAGTACATGGATAGCGGACCAATTTGGAAGCACCCATCGAGTGTAAATTTCACCCAGATAGTAGCTCATGTTAAGTGAAACTGCGCAAAAAACAACAATAAAAAAAATTAGGAAGGCAGCTCCCAATGTAATCAGAAGCTGTATGATTAGTGTTTTTTTCAGCAATTAAACCAGTGGCAATGATCTCGCAATGAAAGAGACACCACAGTAGTATAGATCGCACATTTCACCCCAATTCTGCAGGACCCCGGTGCAGGACCCCGGAAGTGGCGTCATGTCACGTGACCTAGTGGCGCCATGTTGTGTTGCCATGGTAACCCGAGTGAGCGGCCATCTTGTGACGTCATCTCCATAGTGATACGTGGTGAGAGTGCGCATGCGCAGCGCGTGTTGTTAGGGTGACACGTGTTTCCGTCGTCCATTTTGTATACTGGAGGCCGCCATCTTGGTTTCTATGGTAGCACGTGGTTGCTATGTTACCCAATTTTTCTGCAATAGGACGGGGTATGTTTTGAGGGTATGTTCCTTTGTAGAAGAGTAAATCTAATTACCACAAACAACCCGACAATCCCTCCAAATCACCAAAATCTATCCCAACTTTTACTATTTCGAATTCTTTCAGAATTCTCTGCTTCTATCTATATATGCAATAGTTTTCTTCTACCTGGCCATGTTCCTTCCTTTGTTCTGGAGTATACTCCAGTAGCGTAGAAGAGCCTATCAACTGGAAAAGCTTTGATTATTATAACTATTTTTTAGCTTTTCTGGTCTGTTCTTGTTAGTTCTGACCCTATTCCGAGTACTCTTGTTGTTTCATTTATCTAGATTATAACCAACCAATCAGATTGCTTGATTTTCCATAATCTGTATGCAGGGTTATCTCCCCTTATTACAATGGTTCTCATCACCTCTATATCCATTGCCCATATCCCCAGGCACCCCAATTTCGGCACCCCTTTTTTGGGAAAACATATGGCCTTCGGCACCCCTTTTTCTGAAATGAGGCTAAGAGTCGCTCGAGGAGTAACTCGAACGAGCAATTGCTCGTTAGCTTATTTGCTCGATGGGATTCGAGTCATTCGAGCAGTATGTCGAGTCACTCGATCGAGCAATTACTCGATAGCTCATTTGACAAAAAGGGTTTCTCCAGAAGGCACCCCAATTTCGGCACCCCTTTTTGGAAAAATATGGCCTTCGGCACCCCTTTTTCTGAAGTGAGGCTAAGAGTCGTTCGAGGAGTCACTCGAACGAGCAATTGCTCGATAGCTCATTTGCTCGATGGGATTCGAGTCATTCGAGCAGTATGCCGAGTCACTCGATCGAGCAATTACTCGATAGCTCATTTGACAAAAAAGGGATTCTCCAGAAAGCACCCCAATTTCGGCACCCCTTTTTTGAAAACATATGGTCTTCGGCACCCCTTTTTGTCGTATGAGGCCATGAGGGCTATGTACAAACCCTCAATGAGGCATAATTTATCAATTATTGCCAGTCAGTTTAACTAGTTCCTAAGCTCATCACTTAGTTTAAATCAATTTTATGTAATTTTTTGGTCATGTTTGAAACCCATCAGGGTTCAGTAAATGAAAACAATTTTTCGGCGGCATATTAAAAGAGAAAACGTTTCAGTAGGAAATGTCTGTGCCAGTGCGATTTTTTAACCTCAAACACACTCTCTCTCTCTCTCTCTCTCTCTCTCTCTCTCTCTCTCTCTCTCTCTCTCGGCACTGAAGTTTTTAAGGCAGGAAGACAAAGGGGCACTGGGTTGGATCATCCATGCGTCGTCTGGGTGGGAAGGGGGCTGCGAGTCACAAGATGGTTTGGGAATTTTTCTAAAAAAAATTTGGGTTTGAGGAAGGTTAAACCCCTCATGAAATTTCTACGCCACCGGCTGTTGGGTGCATTTCACACCCAACATATACTTACATTGATAAGTAAAAGTTAAGGTAACGCTGGTAATCTTTTAAATACCGCTAGCGCTTCTACTACTCCCTTAAACTAGAAAATAATTGCTCCCTTCCGCAGTGGTTTGGTGGTAATCTACTTCTCCTGTAAATATATGAACCCCAACAGGTGAATTTGAGTAACACGCATCGGCACGAACCAGTGACACGAATGTTCTTCGCGTTTGCACGACGAAAGTCTGGGCGGAACTTAATAGTGATTTGTCCTCCAATTTAAAGCACATGATGAGCAGCGACCTTGTTACGAATCTAAAAGGCTGTGTTTTGACTTTGAATAAAGTTTAAAACTGTCGTATATAACAATGTTAAAGCGAGTAAATGGGACAATTAAAACTCATTCTACCGTGTTTACTATTGTTTTATCTTGTTATTCAATTCCATTGAATGAAAGCGAACAAGATATTTAAATACCAAGAACTGAGGTCGTTACAGAAAGGGAGTCTGAAAACCTTGGCTATGAAATTTAATCTTTTATTCGTAGATTCTTCAAGCGATAGTCGGTAGTGTGGGGATGGGGATGTCATAGACCGGGACTCACACCTTTATTCAGTGGTAAATAACACTGCCCATTGCACATTGTAAAATAAGGCGGGGAACTTGCACGTTTTGAGATGATCATATAGCAGGCCAGGGGCGGCGGGGCAGGAGGGGCACGCCCCCCACCCCCCAAACACACTTTTTTCACCAATTATAGGTACACAAACGGCATTTTCTGATATAATATACATAACCCCTATAGACACAACACATTTCTTTCTCATCAATTCTCATTCGATTCATGTGTACTGTATTTCGTTTCTCGTTCACTTTTACCCTGTGATTTTGCAAAATATAAATTTGCATTCAAAGGCAAAGAACTAGTTCAATTCAATTCAATCCAAAGTATACGAATTGGGTGGTTGGTGAGGGGTAGCGTATATAAATTTATATATTTTGCACGAATAAGCCGCCCCCCCCCCACCCCCGCCCCGAATAAAAATTATTTTCCAACCTTTACCCTTATGGTACCCATAAAGGTGTGCCCTCCGCTTTTTAGTGTGACTCCTCACTTTTTGGAGCTTCCGTCGCCTCTGTAGCAGGCCTATTTTACAGAGTTCAAAACAATATGTACTAACACATTAGCACATCTCGATATGATAATCATACAGTTTCTTATGTGCAAGGTAACCTAGCTTGCACTAGGTCAAGCCATTGTATAGACTGATACAGGCTTCTTGAATGAATGGAAGGATCTGATGGAGTCTAGATTTGGTCAAAGGCAGATGTCAAGACAGAATCGGAGGGGAGGGGGGGGGTAGCCACTAAGCTTGTAGTAGTGCCACAAGTCAATGGCAATTGTACGATGTAGTAATGGCAAAAGAAGGCAAAGGTGCGGGAAGACTATAGTATTGGGTAAATACAATAATATTGGATCACACGACAAAAGTAGGAGATGTGGTTTTCGACCCCTATCACGTAGACCCCATCTGGTGGACTCCGGAAGTGACATCATACCGCAATGTATTATGGGTATCCTGTCATAGTAGCCCAGGTGAGCAGCCATGTTGTGACGTCATTGTCATGGTGATGGGTGATATTTGTTTCCGTCGTCCATTTTGTTCGCAGGAGGTCGACATCATTGTTTCTATGGTGGCAGATGGTTGCTATGTTACCCAAATGCATCTTATAGGTTAGGGGTATGTTCGTATGGTATGTTCGATTGTTCAAGAGTAATTTGTCGATTCGCAGAATTACCCAAATGAGCCCGAGAATGCCGTAAATCACCGAAAAGTACTTTTTTTTAACCGAAACGCACCTGTTTTGAGTAACACGTAGTGCTATAGACCCTTAAAAGGCGTGTTCCATTCAACTGGAGTATTTTTTTTGGAACGACTTTCTTAAATAATTACCCAAATAAACCCGACAATCGCTCCAAAGCACTGAAATCCACCGCAAACTACCGAAAACGACTTGGTAAAGCCTAATTTTGGACAGGGATGTTTTATGAAGGCTCGAATTTTGTTATTCCGGGTCAAAATCCTCGTTTCTCCGACCTGCTTCCATAGAGTACTATTCCGTTCTTCTGGAGTATGACTTGCTCTCTTCCGTCTGTTTTGTTTCTATTTCTGACAAAGTAACCAATCAGATCACTTCTCCAGGATTAAACAACCAATCGAATTGCTCTATTAACCTTAGCTGCCGTCCATCATCTTCTTCGTTCCAACGATTGTGATCTACGTACACAATGTGCGAATAGCACATGCAGCACATCGACACATGCAAAATGTGCCATTATGTGGCTGTGTGCAAGTGCACAATGTGCGCACAAGACATGCAGCACATACGGGTATTTGTGGACCAGTGGGGACCAGTGTTTGGGGACCAGTGTTTGGGGACTAGCGAGGGCCAGGCTTTGGGGACTATTGGGGACCAGGCCTTGGGGACTAGTGGGGACCAAGGTTTGAGGACCAGTGTCAGAAATATTGTCTAACCACCGTCTTAACTCAGTACTGAAGTTTCTGCTACCAACATTGTTACCGTTTGCAATCAAGGTCTTGACTTATTCCTCCACTCTGCTAAATCCATCACTATTACTATGAAATGTGAGTGTACACAATGTGCAAATAGCACATGTAGCACATCAGCACATGCGAAATGTACCAATATGAGCCTGTATTCAAGTGCACAGTGTGCTCTCAAAACATGCAGCACATACGAATATTTGAGGACCAGCAAAGGCCAGTGTTTGGGGACTAGTGAGGACCAGGCTTTATGGACCAAGGCATGGGTACCAAGGTTTGAGGATCAGTGTCAGAAAAATGTCTAACCTCGTCTCTTAATACTAAAGTTTCTCCTACCAATAGTGTTACCGTTTGCAACCAAGGTCTTGTCTTATTCCACCACTCTGCTAAATCCATCACTACTACTATGAGATGTGCTTGTACACAATGTGCAAAAGCATATGTAACGACGTATCAGCACATGCAAAATGTTCCAATATGTGCCTGTGTGCAAGTGCGCAATGTGCTCACAAAACATGCAGCACATACGCACATACACTTATTTGAGTACCAGTGAGGACCAGTGTTTAGGGACTAGTGAGGACTAGGCTTTAGGGATTAGTGAGTAAAATGTGAGGACTAGTGACTACTATGAGATGTGATTGTACTCAATGTGAAAATAGCACATGTGGCACAAGCAAAATGTACCAATATGTGTCTGTGTGCAAGTGCACAATATGCGCACAAAACATGTAGCACACGCGCACATACTGGTATCTGAGGACCAGTGTTTGAGGACTAGTGAGGACCAAGCTTTGGAGACTAGTGAGGACTAGTGACTACTATGAGATGTGATTGTACACACTGTGCAAATAGCACTAGTGAGGATCAGTGGCTGAGGACTATTTCTGACACTGGCCCTCAAACCTTTTCCCCAGCCTTGGTTCCCACGCCTTGGTCCCCACTAGTCCTCAAAGCCTGGTCCTCACTTGTCCTCAAACACTCGTCATCAAATACCCGTATGTGCGCATGTGCTGCATGTTTTGTGCGCACATTGTGCACTTGCACACAGGCAAATATTGGCACATTTTGCATCTGCTACATGTGCTATTTGCACATTCTGTACTATCACATCTCATAGTAGTCACTAGTTCTCACACCGGTTCTCACTAGTCTCCAAAGCCTGGTCCTCACTAGTCCCCAAAGCCTAGTCCTCACTAGTCCCTAAACACTGGTCCTTACTGGTCTTCAAATACCCGTATGTGCGCATGTGCTGCACGTTTTGTGAGCACATTGTGCACTTGCACATAGGCACATATTGGCACATTTTGCATGTGCTACTTGCACATTGTGTACACGCGCATCTCATGGTATTAGTGATTGATTTAGCAGAGTGGTGGAATATGCCAAGAAAACGGTTGCAAACGGTATTGGTAGCAGAAACTTTAGTACTGAGTTAAGAGATGATGGTTTGACATTATTTCAGACACTGGTCCTCAAACCTTGGTACCCATGCCTTGGTCCCCAAAGCCCAGTCCCCACTAGTCCCCAAAGCCTGGTCCTCACTAGTCCCCAAACACTGGGGCACACTAGTCCCCCAAGCCTCGTCCTCACAAGTCCCCAAACACATCGTGCACTTGCACACATGCACATTTTGCATGTGCTACATGTGCTATTTGCACATTGTGTACGATCACATCTCATCGTAGTCACTAATCCTCACACTGATCCCCACTAGTCCCCAAAGTCTGGTCCTCACTTGTCCCCAAAGGATGGCCTTAGCTGGTCCTCAAATACTTATATGTACGTATGTGCTGCGTGTTTTGAGATCACATTGTGCACTTGCACACACACACATATTGGTACATTTTGCATGTGCTGATGTGGTACATGTGCTATTTGCACATTGTGTACAATCACATCTCATAGTAGTAGTGATGGATTTAGCAGAGTGGCGGAATAAGTCAAGACCCTGGTTGCAAACGGTAACGCCGTTGGTAGCAGAAACTTTAGTACTGAGTTAAGACGGTTGTTAGACAAAATTCCTGGCACTGGTCCTCAAACCTTGATCCTCACTAGTTCCCAAAGCCTGGTCCCCACTAGTCCCCAAGCCTGGTCCTCTCTAGTCCCCAAACACTGGTCCCCCATTGGTCCTCAAATACCCGTATATGCGCATGTGCTGCATGTCTTGTGCACATTACACACTTGCACACAGCCAGATATTGGCACATTTTACAAGTGCTGATGTGCTGCATGTGCTATTCGCACATTGTATACGTAGATCATAATCGTTGGAACGAAGAAGATGACGCCCGGGAGCTACGGTTAATAGAGCAATTTGGTTGGTTGTTTAATCCTGGTACTAATGGTTTTGGGTAACATAGCAACCATGTGCCATCATAGAAACAAAGATGGTGGCCTCCTGCATACAAAATGGTCGACGGAAACAAGTATCACCCCCACAAACTCGAGCTGCGCATGCGCACTCACATCACCCATCATCATGACAATGACGTCAAACATGGCTGCTCAGCTGGCTACCATGACAACCACATGATACCCATAATACATTGCGGTATGACGTCACTTCCGGGGTCCACCTGATAGGGGTCGAAAATCACATCTCCTACTACTCACGACAGATGATGATGACCATGGACAACTGGTGGCCTTGGAGCTTGGAAAGGTGTGGGTGGTCTAGAAGGACGGATCAAACAGGTACTAGAAACCATAACTATCATCAGATAGATATCCTGCAAAAGGTATACTATAAAGGGTATCGTCAACAGGTATCTTCAAAAAGTATCTTCAAAAGTTATCCTCAAATAGTACAATACTATGTGTCCTCAAATACCGAGATGAGTCGTAGAGCAGTATGTAGAGTCACTCGTTAGAGCAATTGCTCTATATTTCATTGGTTTGATGAGATTCGAGTCGCTCGAGCGATCTGATGTAATTATCACGTCTTTCGTATTTTTCAATAAGCGCAGCAGAAAACTATAGTGTGCGGTAAATAAAGTCGATCATAGGACAGATCACAGTGACTTTTGGTAAGTCAGCAGTAGTGATCTTAGAGATGAAAAGGTCTAGAATGCAAGCTTTACCCATAACCCCAAACAATACCTCTGGCCCTAGCATTGGTAAACTACTTGTACCAACTGTGGGCCAGCACTAGAACACCCAAGATAGATATTTGTACTAAGGGCTAACAATAGGCATACGGGGTACAAAGAGCTTCTCCTATACTACTCTACCACACAACCAAGCATAACACTGCGTGGCTTAGCATTACGTAGTACCCGTACTTACTTAGGACAGTATAACGAGTAGGTGGATCAATAGTACTATGGGCTACCACTGAACTCGCGGGAATACAGATCTTACAGCATATACTACTACTTTATACAACCATGCACTACCTCCCCCCCCCCACCCACCCTCCCCACAATACTGCTTGACCTTGCATTAGGTACTACCCCTACCAGTTATAGGATAATATAAAGCCTTAGATAGATAGCGGTATTAAGGACTAATATACACCAACAACGATATAGATCGTGCATCCTATACCACCACACTAGACAACCCTGCATTGCCCCACCTCACGTCACAATATCGCTTGGCCTTGCAAAACGTGCTACCTATACAATCTGTGGGCCAAGAGACCACCCTAGATAAATAATGGAACGAAAGGCTAACATTGGATCAGCAGCGGTGCAAACCGCACAACCCATACTTCCTCACTAGACAACCATGCATTACCCCACCACAATACTGCCTAGGCTCGCATCACGTACTACTAGCTACAGAAATATACGAAGCATTAGGTCGATTAGTTGTACCAAGGATTAACAGGGGTATATGGCATCCAGACAACACTACAGCTCTAAATAACAAAGGACAACCTCGCCATACCACACTAGACGACCATGCATTAACTTCACCCACCCCACGATACCACCTGGACTAGCATACCGCACTACCCATACAAGTCAAAGCATTTGGTCAATTAGTAGGACCAAGGGCTAAAAGGGGATCTGCATGGGGCATATACTGCTACTGTCATATCAGGCCAGTTCGAGAAACCTGACACCCCTGACTCGAAGTAAAAAGCGGCCAACGTTTCTATGAAGTCGCGAGCGTATCATGGCGTCGCGACGTCAATAGCAACATCAACCGTTTCACGGGGAAAACTTTCATGAAAACTCACCTTCCCCCACCGATATTCCATCACATAGTTATACTATATACCCACAGACCTGCGTGTGCATGCACCACTATGCATACCTTAGCATACTGTATATGCAGGGAGTACACCAATTGCCGGATAAAGACGGATGGTGCACAGGAAAGAGTTGCTCCGCCAAAATCTCCGGTTCCTATGGTAATTTAACTCTAGCTGTTCCGACAAAGCTCCGGGTGGCCGAGCATGATTCACACGTGCTATACTGCTGGTTGGGTAAGGTGGTCCTTCATCCTTCCGGGTAACAAAACTCATAACTGGCTAAGATAGCGAGTGAGGGGGCTATATATAAAACAATCGGTCTTTGAGGATGGTTTTTGATGCCTGTGGATTTTCAGATTTACATTTATTTATTGGTTTATAAAGGTGCTTTCAGCCTCTGTGACTATACCATGGTCACCACAGGTGCAATGTCAAGTTTATCAAACAATTCTTACCTTTCATTCCCACTTTAGAGCACACACTCCCCAGACTTTAATTAACGAGTCATATTTCAACAGTAAAACAGAACTTGTTTAGAAACGTAAACAAGAACTGCTCAAATTCTCGGTGTTTAATTTCTAATTTATTATGTATCATTAAAAGAGAATCCAGTGAAACGATTCGTAACATATAATTGTTTTTGGTCATGCTCCGTTATTCCGATCCGACCAGACACCCAGCGCATATGTATCGGCGCCCCTGATTGGTTAGCGGAATGTGTTGATTGACAGGATTTCGGCATGATGCTGTATTAACTTAGCATGATGCTTAATAATTATTTTAGCTTGATGTTGAATTAATTTAACACGATGATTAATTATTTGAGCATGATGTGAATTAATTAAGCACTATGCTAAATTATTTTGCACGATTTCACGAATGCTGCATAAATAATACACAATGATGACGGATTAATTAAGCATGATCCTGAATGCCGAGAGGTTCGTGCATTTTAATTCGGCATTATGCTTAATTATTTGAGCATGATGCTATATTATTTTTCACTATTTTATGAATATTGCAAACATAATATAGCATGATGATGAATTAATTTCACATAATGCTGAATTACGGGAGGATCGGGCATATTAAGTTAGCATGGTGCTTAATTATTTAAGCATCATGCTATTTTATTTTGCGCGATTTAACGAATGCTGCATAAATAATATAGTATGATGCTGAATTAATTTAGCATGATGCTGAATTACGGGAGGATCATGCACTTTAATTGAGCATGATGCCAAATTATTTAGGTATCATGCTATATTATTTTGCGCAATGTAACGAATGCTGCATACATAATATAGCATGATCCTGAATTAATTTTGCATGATGCTGAATTGCGGGAGGATCATGCACTTTAATTGAGCATGATGACTAATTATTTAAGCATGATGCTGTACTACTTGGTAAAATTTCACGAATTCTGCATAAATAAAGTAACATGATGCTGAAATCAAGTCCGCGTACTGGAGGGTTATACATTTTATTTTAGCATGATACTCTAATAATTAAGCATGATGCTATATTGTTTGGTATGATTTCATGAATGCCGCCTAAATAGTTAAGCATAATGCCTGAATAATTAAGAACGATGCTTAAATAAGTAACCATCATGCTATATTATTTAGGCATCATGCTATATTCTTTGAGCATCATGCTATATTATTTAGCATCATGCCTAATTCATGGTATTTGATATTGTTTGTTTATTTACTGTATATAAAACATTACAATTGTAATATATTTCTAATCACAGTGATACATGAATATGTACCACATGGAAATAACATAGCCAGATTGGCTGTCTACCTGTTGTCTCCTGTTTCAAAAATATTTCATCGCTGCAACCGACTGTAAATGTTCATCTAGAGATTTTAGTGTTTTCACGTGAAGTAAGAATGGTGGGGATGATGGGGAAGGTGGGGTTGGTGGTTAGAAGGTTGATGTATTTGGTGGATATCGGTACTTTCGTGCGTCACCAGACTTGGCAGGAAGCGAAACTCATTTGTGGACGAGACAACCAGACAAGACAACGAAAGTAGTCTAAGGTGCTCACAAGGCCTAAATTTGTTATCTATGCGTATCATATCACGGGTATCGCTATACACATTATTACTTTACATTTGGGATCTTTTCTTGTATCCCCTGGTATTTCACATTAGTAGCACAAGGATAAGGTCAAGTATAGCTAGTTAATTATATATCTAAGCTGCCCACATTTGGCGAACTTTGTCCCGTAAATTGTTTGTCAAGTAAATTCATAGAGTAGAGTAGTGAACAAAGCAGGTGGCTACTGAGGTGATGGTCTAGTCAACCCACTGATAGACATTAGGTCAACTAGACAGTCACCTCAGTAGGTTCTAATCTGACAATATGGGCAATATGGATTGTTACATTCGACATTAACTAGATATGAAGATAAAAGCTTTGATATTAATTTTTATTCAAAACTGGATCCAATTGTTAGTGTTACGTAGTTGAGATTCCAGCTCGTTCCATATATTGGGGAAGTTTAAGATGGGTAACTTATGCAGTTTATTTGACGAAAATCGGTTGATAAATGCGATTTGGAGCAACTCAGCACTTTTGGCTGCCCAATTTTGGGAGGGTCAGGAACCCAATTTTGGTGGCAATCTTCATGAATCTATTTATGCCACACCACAATGCAGTTTATTTGGCGGAGATCGGTTGATAAAAGCGATTTTGAGATCCCCGCGGGAACCCCGGGAAGTAAAGCAGTGCCTGTTCACTGCAGTAAACAGGCTCTGTTTTACTGGTAAAATTGGACCCAGTCACCAATGCTTGGGAGGTACAAACCCTCTCTAAAATTGGCAACATGGCTTATTAACGCTCACCCCTGGTCTTGAGTTGATACTCATGTTGTGGTCATGATTAGCATTTGAGCAAAAATATGTGACCTTAAACACCAATAGATAAATAAATAAATAAATTAGCGATTTTGAGCAACTCAGCACTTTTGGGCTCCTAGGGTGCCCAATTTTCGGAGGGTGAGGTACCTAATTTTGGTGAAAATCTTCAGGAATCTATTTGTGACACCCCACAATGCAGTTTATTTGGCGAAAATCGGTTGATAAATGCGATTTGGAGCAACTCAGCACTTTTGGGCTCCTAGGGGGCCAATTTTGGGAGGGTGAGGTGCCTAATTTTGGTGGCAATCTTAATGAATCTATTTGTGCCACCCAACTATGCAGTTTATTTGGCGAAAATCGGTTGATAAATGCCATTTGGAGCAGCTCAGCACTTTTGGGCTTCTAGGGAGCCCAATTTTGGGAGGGTGATGTACTTAATTTTGGTGGCAATCTTCATGAATCTATTTGTGCCACCCCCACAATGCAGTCTATTTGGCGAAAATCGGTTCATAAATGCGATTTGGAGCAACTCAGCACTTTTGGGCTCCTAGGGTGCCCAATTTTGGTAGGGTGAGGTACCTAATTTTGGTGGAAATCTTCATAAATCTATTTGTGCCACCCCACAATGCAGTTTATTTGGCGAGAAACGGTTGATAAAATCGATTTTGTGCAACTCAGCACTATTGGGCTGATAGGGTGCCCGATTTTGGGAGGGTGAGGTACCTAATTTTTGTGGCAATCTTCATGAATCTATTTGTGCCACCCCACAATGCAGTTTATTTGGCGAAAATCGGTTGATAAATACGATTTGGAGAAACTCAGTACTTTCAGGTTCGAAGGGTGCCCAATTTTGGCAGGGTGAGGTACCTAATTTTGGTGGCAATCTTCATGAATATATTTGTGCCACCCCACAATACAGTTTATTTGGCGAAAATCAGTTGATAAATACGACTTGGAGAAACGCGGCACGTTTGGGCTCCTAGGGTGCCCAATTTTGGTAGGGTGTGGAACCTAATTTTGGTGGCAATCCTCATGAACCTATTTGTGCCACCCCATAATGCAGTTTATTTGGCGAAAATCGGTTGATAAATACGATTTGGAGCAACTCAGCACTTTTGGGCTCCTAGGGTGCCCAATTTCGGGAATGTGAGGTACCTAATTTTGGTGACAATCTTCATGAATCTATTTGTGCCAGCCCACAATGCAGTTTATTTGGCGAAAAAACGGTTGATAAAAACGATTTTGTGCAATTCAGCACAATTAGGCTGATAGGGTGCACAATTTTTGGGAGGGTGAGGTACCTAATTTTGGTGGCAATCTTCATGAATCTATTTGTGCCACCCGACAATGCAGTTTATTTGGTGATGGTCGGTTGATAAAAGCGATTTTGAGCCACTCAGCACTTTTGAGCTCCTAGGGTGCCCAGTTTTGGGAGGGTGAGGTACCTAATTTTGGTGGCAATCTTCATGAATCTATTTGTGCCACCCCACAATGCAGTTTATTTGGCGAAAATCAGTTAATAAATGCGATTTTAAGGAACTCAGCACTTTTGGGCTCCAGGGGTGCCCAATTTTGGGAGGGTGAGGAACCTAATTTTGGTGCCAATCTCCATGAATCTATTTTTGCCACCCCACAATGCAGGTTATTGGGCGAAAATCGGTTGATAAATGCGATTTGGAGCAATTCAGCACTTTTGGGCTCCTAGGATGCTCAATTTTGGGAAGAGGGGAACATAATTTTGGTGGCAATCTTAATGAATCTATTTGTACCACCCCACAATGCAGTTTCTTTGGCTAAAAACGGTTGATAAAAACGATTTTGAGCAAATCAGCACTATTGGGCTGATAGGGTGCCCAATTTTGGGAGGGTGAGGTACCAAATTTTGGTGGCAATCTTCATGAGTCTATTTGTGCCAACCCAAAATGCAGTTCATTTGGCGAAAGTCAGTAGATAAATGGTATTTTCAGCAACTCAGCACATTTGGGCTTCTAAGGTGCCCAATTTTGGGAGGGTGAGGTACCTAATTTTGGTGGCAATCTTCCTGAATCTATTTTTGCCACCCCACAATGCAGTTTGTTTGGCAAAAATTGGTTGATAAATACGATTTGGAGCAACTCAGCAATTTTGGGCTCCTGGGGTGCCCAATTTTGGGAGGGTGAGGAACCTAATTTTGGTGCCAATCTCCATGAATCTATTTCTGCCACCCCACAATGCAGGTTATTGGGCGAAAATCGGTTGATAAATACGATTTGGAGCAACTCAGCACTTTTGGGCTCCTAGCATGCCCAATTTTGGGAGGGTGGGGTACCTAATTTTGGTGGCAATCTTCATGAATCTATTTGTGCCACCCCATAATGCAGTTTATTTGGCTAAAATCGGTTGATAAATACGATGTAGAGCAACTCAGCACTTTTGGGCTCCTAGGGTGCCCAATTTTGGGAGGGTGAGGAACCTAATTTTGGTGGCAATCTTAATGAATCTATTTATGCCACCCCACAATGCAGTTTATTCAACGAAAATCGGTTGATAAATACGATTTGGAGAAACTCAGCACTTTTAGGCTCCTAGGGTGCCCAATTTTGGGAGGGTGAGGTACCTAATTTTGGTTGCAATATTCATGAATCTATTTGTGCCACCCCACAATACAGTATATTTTGTGAAAATAGGTTGATTAATGGGATTTTGAGCAACTCAGCACGTTTGGGCTCATAGGGTGCCCAATTTTGGTAGGGTGAGGTACCTAATTTTGGTGGAAATCTTCATGAATCAATTTGTGTCACCCCGCAATGCAGTTTATTTGGCGAAAATCGGTTGATAAATGCCATTTGGAGCAGCTCAGCACTTTTGGGCTTCTAGGGAGCCCAATTTTGGAAGGGTGAGGTACTTAATTTTGGTGGCAATCTTCATGAATCTATTTGTGCCACCCCACAATGCAGACTATTTGGCGAAAATCGGTTCATAAATGCGATTTGGAGCAACTCAGCACTTTTGGGCTCCTAGGGTGCCCAACTTTGGTAGGGTGAGGTACCTAATTTTGGTGGAAATCTTCATAAATCTATTTGTGCCACCCCACAATGCAGTTTATATGGCGAGAAACGGTTGATAAAAACGATTTTGTGCAACTCAGCACTATTGGGCTGATAGGGTGCCCAATTTTGGGAGGGTGAGGTACCTAATTTTTGTGGCAATCTTCATGAATCAATTTGTGCCACCCCACAATACAGTTTATTTGGTGAAAATCGGTTGATAAATACGACTTGGAGCAACGCGGCACGTTTGGGCTCCTAGGGTGCCCAATTTTGGTAGGGTGTGGAACCTAATTTTGGTGGCAATCTTCATGAACCTATTTGTGCCACCCCACAATGCAGTTTATTTGGTGAAAATCGGTTGATAAATACGATTTGGAGCAACTCAGCACTTTTGGGCTCCTAGGGTGCCCAATTTCGGGAAGGTGAGGCACCTAATTTTGGTGGCAATCTTCACGAATCTATTTGTGCCACCCCGCAATGCAGTTTATTTGGCGAAAAAACGGTTGATAAAAACGATTTTGTGCAACTCAGCACTATTAGGCTGATAGGGTGCACAATTTTGGGAGGGTGAGGTACCTAATTTTGGTGGCAATCTTCATGAATCTATTTGTGCCACCCCACAATGCAGTTTATTTGGCGAAAATCAGTTAATAAATGCGATTTTAAGGAACTCAGCACTTTTGGGCTCCTGGGGTGCCCAATTTTGGGAGGGTGAGGAACCTAATTTTGGTGCCAATCTCCATGAATCTATTTTTGCCACCCCACAATGCAGGTTATTGGGCGAAAATTGGTTGATAAATGCGATTTGGAGCAATTCAGCACTTTTGGGCTCCTAGGATGCTCAATTTTGGGAAGAGGGGAACATAATTTTGGTGGCAATCTTAATGAATCTATTTGTACCACCCCACAATGCAGTTTCTTTGGCTAAAAACGGTTGATAAAAACGATTGTGAGCAACTCAGCACTATTGGGCTGATAGGGTGCCCAATTTTGGGAGGGTGAGGTACCAAATTTTGGTGGCAATCTTCGTGACTCTATTTGTGCCAACCCAAAATGCAGTTCATTTGGCAAAAGTCAGTAGACAAATGGTATTTTCAGCAACTCAGCACATTTGGGCTTCTAAGGTGCCCAATTTTGGGAGGGTGAGGTACCTAATTTTGGTGGCAATCTTCCTGAATCTATTTTTGCCACCCCACAATGCAGTTTGTTTGGCAAAAATTGGTTGATAAATACGATTTGGAGCAACTCAGCACTTTTGGGCTCCTGGGGTGCCCAATTTTGGGAGGGTGAGGAACCTAATTTTGGTGCCAATCTCCATGAATCTATTTCTGCCACCCCACAATGCAGGTTATTGGGCGAAAATCGGTTGATAAATACGATTTGGAGCAACTCAGCACTTTTGGGCTCCTAGCATGCCCAATTTTGGGAGGGTGGGGTACCTAATTTTGGTGGCAATCTTCATGAATCTATTTGTGCCACCCCATAATGCAGTTTATTTGGCTAAAATCGGTTGATAAATACGATGTAGAGCAACTCAGCACTTTTGGGCTCCTAGGGTGCCCAATTTTGGGAGGGTGAGGAACCTAATTTTGGTGGCAATCTTAATGAATCTATTTATGCCACCCCACAATGCAGTTTATTCAACGAAAATCGGTTGATAAATACGATTTGGAGAAACTCAGCACTTTTAGGCTCCTAGGGTGCCCAATTTTGGGAGGGTGAGGTGCCTAATTTTGGTTGCAATATTCATGAATCTATTTGCGCCACCCCACAATACAGTATATTTTGTGAAAATAGGTTGATTAATGGGATTTCGAGCAACTCAGCACGTTTGGGCTCATAGGGTGCCCAATTTTGGTAGGGTGAGGTACCTAATTTTGGTGGAAATCTTCATGAATCAATTTGTGCCACCCCGCAATGCAGTTTATTTGGCGAAAATCGGTTGATAAATGCCATTTGGAGCAGCTCAGCACTTTTGGGCTTCTAGGGAGCCCAATTTTGGGAGGGTGAGGTACTTAATTTTGGTGGCAATCTTCATGAATCTATTTGTGCCACCCCACAATGCAGTCTATTTGGCGAAAATCGGTTCATAAATGCGATTTGGAGCAACTCAGCACTTTTGGGCTCCTAGGGTGCTCAATTTTGGTAGGGTGAGGTACCTAATTTTGGTGGAAATCTTCATAAATCTATTTGTGCCACCCCACAATGCAGTTTATATGGCGAGAAACGGTTGATAAAAACGATTTTGTGCAACTCAGCACTATTGGGCTGATAGGGTGCCCAATTTTGGGAGGGTGAGGTACCTAATCTTTGTGGCAATCTTCATGAATCAATTTGTGCCACCCCACAATACAGTTTATTTGGCGAAAATCGGTTGATAAATACGACTTGGACAACGCGGCACGTTTGGGCTCCTAGGGTGCCCAATTTTGGTAGGGTGTGGAACCTAATTTTGGTGGCAATCTTCATGAACCTATTTGTGCCACCCCACAATGCAGTTTATTTGGTGAAAATCGGTTGATAAATACGATTTGGAGCAACTCAGCACTTTTGGGCTCCTAGGGTGCCCAATTTCGGGAAGGTGAGGCACCTAATTTTGGTGGCAATCTTCACGAATCTATTTGTGCCACCCCACAATGCAGTTTATTTGGCGACAAAACGGTTGATAAAAACGATTTTGTGCAACTCAGCACTATTAGGCTGATAGGGTGCACAATTTTGGGAGGGTGAGGTACCTAATTTTGGTGGCAATCTTCATGAATCTATTTGTGCCACCCGACAATGCAGTTTATTTGTTGATGGTCGGTTGATAAAAGCGATTTTGAGCCACTCAGCACTTTTGAGTTCCTAGGGTGCCCAATTTTGGGAGGGTGAGGTACCTAATTTTGGTGGCAATCTTCATGAATCTATTTGTGCCACCCCACAATGCAGTTTATTTGGCGAAAATCAGTTAATAAATGCGATTTTAAGGAACTCAGCACGTTTGGCCTCCTAGGGTGCCCAATTTTGGGAGGGTGGGTTACCTTATTTTGGTGGCAATCTTTATGAATCTATTTATGCCACCCCACAATGCAGTTTATTTGGCGAAAATCGGTTGATAAATGCGATTTGGAGCAATTCAGCACTTTTGGGCTCCTAGGATGCTCAATTTTGGGAAGAGGGGAACATAATTTTGGTGGCAATCTTAATGAATCTATTTGTACCACTCACAATGCAGTTTCTTTGGCTAAAAACGGTTGATAAAAACGATTTTGAGCAACTCAGCACAATTGGGCTGATAGTGTGCCCAATTTTGGGAGGGTGAGGTACCTAATTTTGGTGGCAATCTTCATGAGTCTATTTGTGCCAACCCAAAATGCAGTTCATTTGGCGGATGTCAGTAGATAAATGGTATTTTCAGCAACTCAGCACATTTGGGCTTCTAAGGTGCCCAATTTTGTGAGGGTGAGGTACCTATTTTGGTGGCAATCTTCCTGAATCTATTTTTGCCACCCCACAATGCAGGTTATTGGGCGAAAATTGGTTGATAAATACGATTTGGAGCAACTCAGCACTTTTGGGCTCCTGGGGTGCCCAATTTTGGGAGGGTGAGGAACCTAATTTTGGTGCCAATCTCCATGAATCTATTTCTGCCACCCCACAATGCAGGTTATTGGGCGAAAATCGGTTGATAAATACGATTTGGAGCAACTCAGCACTTTTGGGCTCCTAGCATGCCCAATTTTGGGTGGATGGGGTACCTAATTTTGGTGGCAATCTTCATGAATCTATTTGTGCCACCCCACAATGCAGTTTATTTGGCTAAAATCTGTTGATAAATACGATGTGGAGCAACTCAGCACTTTTGGGTTTCTAGGGTGCCCAATTTTGGGAGGGTGAGGAACCTAATTTTGGTGGCAATCTTAATGAATCTATTTATGCCACCCCACAATGCAGTTTATTCAACGAAAATCGGTGGATAAATACGATTTGGAGAAACTCATCACTTTTAGGCTCCTAGGGTGCCCAATTTTGGGAGGGTGAGGTACCTAATTTTGGTTGCAATCTTCATGAATCTATTTGTGCCACCCCACAATACAGTATATTTTTTTGTGAAAATAGGTTGATTAATGCGATTTTGAGCAACTCAGCACGTTTGGGCTCATAGGGTGCCCAATTTTGGGAGGGTGAGGTACCTAATTTTGGTGGCAATCTTCATGAATCAATTTGTGCCACCCCGCAATGCAGTTTATTTGGCGAAAATCGGTTGATAAATGCGATTTGGAGCAACTCAGCACTTTTGGGCTCCTAGGGTGCCCAATTTTGGGAGGGTGAGGAAATTAATTTTGGTGGCAATCTTCATAAATCTAATTGTGCCACCCTACAATGCAATTTATTTGAGGAAAATCGGTTGATAAATGCGATTTTGAGCAACTCAGCACTTTTGGGCTCCTAGGGTGCCCACTTTTGGGAGAGTGAGGTACCTAATTTTGGTGGCAATCTTCATGAGTCTATTTGTGCTACCCCACAAAGCAGTTTATTTGGCGGAAATTGGTTGATAAATACGATTTGGAGGAACTCATAACTTTTGGGCTCCTAGGGTGCCCAATTTTGGGATGGTGAGGTACCTAATTTAGGTGGCAATCTTCACGAATCTATGTGTGCCACCCCACAATGTAGTTTATTTGGCGAAAATCGGTTGATAAAAGTGATTTTGTGCAACTCAGCACATTTGGGCCCGTATGGTGCCAATTTTTGGGAGGGTGAGGTACCTTATTTTGGGGGTTATCTTCATCAATGTATTTGTGTTACCCCACAATTCAGTTTATTTGGCGAAAATCGGTTGATATATTCGATTTTGAGCAACTCAACACTTTTGGGCTCCTAGGGTGCCCAATTTTGGGTGGGTGACGTATCTAATTTTGGTGGCAATCTTCATGAATCTATTTGTGCCACCTCACAATTCAGTTTATTTGGCGAAAATCGGTTGATAAATGCGATTTTGAGCAACGCAGCACATTTGGGCTCCTAGGGTTCCCAATTTTGGGAGGGTGAAGTACCTAATTTTGGTGGCAATGTTCATGAATCTATTTGTGCCACCCCACAATGCAGTTTATTTGGCGAAAATAGGTTGATAAATGCGATTTTCAGCAACTCAGCGCGTTTGGGCTCCTATGGTGCCCAATTTTGGGAGGGTGAGGTACCTAATTTTGGTACTAATCTTCCTGAATCTATTTCTGCCACTCCACAAGGCAGTTTATTTGGCGAAAATCGGTTGATAAATACGATTTTGAGCAACTCAGCACTTTTGGGCTCCTATGGTGCCCAATTTTGGGAGGGTGAGGTACCTAATTTTGGTGGCAATCTTAATGAATCTATTTGTGCCACCCCACAATCCAGTTTATTTGGCGAAAAACGGTTGATAAATACGACTTTGAGCAACTCAGCACTTTTGGCCTCCTACGGTGCCCAATTATGGGTGTGTGAGGTACCTAATTTTGGTGGCAATCTTCATAAATCTATTTGTGCCACCCCACAATGCGGTTTATTTGGCGAAAAACGGTTGATAAATACGATTTTGAGCAATTAAGCACTTTTGGGCTCCTAGAGTGCCCAATTTTGGGAGGGTGACGTACCTAATTTTGGTGGCAATCTTCATGAATCTATTTATGCCACCCCGCAATACAGTTTTTTGTTGTTGCAAAAATCGATTGATAAATGCGATTTTGTGCAACTCAGCACGTTTGGGCTCCTATGGTGCCCAATTTTGGGAGGGTGAGGTACCTAATTTTGGTACTAATCTACATGAATCTATTTCTGCCACCCCACAAGACAGTTTATTTGGCGAAAATCGGTTGATAAATACGATTTTGAGCAACTCAGCACTTTTGGGCTCCTATGGTCCCCAATTTTGGGAGGGTGAGGTACCTAATTTTGGTACTAATCTTCATGAATCTATTTCTGCCACACCACAAGACAGTTTATTTGACGAAAAGCGATTGATAAATACGATTTTGAGCAAGTCAGCACTTTTGGGCTCCTATGGTCCCCAATTTTGGGAGGGTGAGGTACCTAATTTTGGTACTATTCTTCATGAATCTATTTCTGCCACCCCACAAGGCAGTTTATTTGGCGAAACTCGGTTGATAAATACGATTTTGAGCAACTCAGCACTTTTGAGCTCCTATGGTGCCCAATTTTGGGAGGGTGAGGTACCTAATTTTGGTATCAATCTTCATGAATCTATTTCTGCCACCCCACAAGGCAGTTTATTTGGCGATAATCGGTTGATAGATGCGATTTGGAGCAACTCAGCACTTTTGGGCACCTAGGTTGCCCAATTTTGGGAGGGTGAGGTACCTAATTTTGGTGGCAATCTTAATGAATCTATTTGTGCCACCACACAATGCAGTTTATTTGGCGGAAATCGGTTGATAAATGCGATTTGGAGCAACTCAGCACTTTTGGGCTCCTAGGGTGCCAAATTTTGGGAGGTTGAGGTATCTAATTTTGGTGGTAATCTTCATGAATCTGTTTGTGCCACCCCACAATGTAGTTTATTTGGCGAAGATCGGTTGATAAAAGCGATTTTGAGCAACTCCGCACATTTGGGCTCCTAGGGTGTCCAATTTTGGGAGGGTGAGGTACCTGATTTTGATGGCAATCTTCATGAATCTATTTGTGCCACCCCACAATGCAGTTTATTTGGCGAAAATCGGTTGATGAATGCGATTTGGAGCAACACAACACTTTTGGGCTCCTAGGGTGCCCAATTTGGGGAGGGTGAGGTACCTAATTTTGGTGGCAATCTTCATGAATCTATTTGTGCCACCCCACAATCAGTTTGTTTGGCGAGGATCGGTTGATAAATGCGCTTTTGAGAAACTCAGAACTTTTGGGCTCCTAGGATGCCCAATTTTGGGAGGGTGAGGTACCTAATTTTGGTGGCAATCTTCATGAATCTATTTGTGCAACCCCAAAATGCAGTTTATTTGGCAAAAATTGGTTGATAAATGCGATTTGGAGCAACTCAGAACTTTTGGGTTTCTGGGGTGCCCTATTTTGGGAGGCTGAGGTACCTAATTTTGGTGGCAATCTTTATGAATCTATTTGTGCCACCTCACAATGCAGTTTATTTGGCGAAAATCGGTTGATAAATACGATTTGGAGCACCTCAGCTCTTTTGGGATCCTAGGGTGCCCAATTTTGGGAGGGTGAGGTGCCTAATTTTGGTGGCAATCTTCATGAATCTATTTGTGCCACCCCACAATGCAGTTTATTTGGCAAAAATCGGTTGGTGGCGAATGTCGAATAGGGAACCCGGAATAAGTAACGGTTGTCACGTTCGTAGGATTCACATGAAAAGAATTGGGTCAATTTAACCCTTTACCTAACACATCAGAAACAAATTAATCAATACAAGGCTAGCATGACCTAAAATATCCTGACACTTTGTCAATAAAATTGTCCGAATAGTCATTGGAACTGGCTCAAATTTGCTCAATGAGCCAGTTCCAATAGCAGTCATATTTGTAAGGTTTTATTGTTAAATATTTTTTATTTTTTTTTTAAAAACTCAGTTGATGTTTTAAAAATTAAGAAGCTGTGCGGGTAAAGGGTTAAAATGTTCCATCAGTATGCAGTAGGAGTTCAACCATGGTGACCTCATGAGACCATGGAACACTTATAGCAGGGATGGCTTTTCGGAACCATTTTCGCCAGAATCCAAATGGCTTGTCAAAAATTTAGATGAAATATAAGCCCTGCGCACGCATGCTATTTCAGCAAACATTAAACCGAAGATTGCAACAACTGACACACGGTTTGGTTCAATGGCCTTGTGATCCGCAAAATTCAGATCCAATCAAGTCTGGCAGAGAACTTTGGATCGAATCAAACTTTGAATCGAATCTTGCCGCTGTTCAAATTGTAGGTATTGCACCTACTTGCCACTGTAAATATTTGTACTCTACACTATCAAGTTTTGTATTCAATGGTAACTCGAAAGTTTGGGCATGTGAAGTCAATTAAATGGTTGAATGCTATAAGCCACTACCATGGCTTTCAAAGAAGTGAGGGTACCGGAGCGAAAGCCAATATTTTCCTCGCTCGTGTTTCATATTTTGTCAAACACAAATAATATTTTGTTCATATTAATTTCATCACAAATTCTTGAATAGTGCCTTCAATAATTTGTAATAAAACAAATTTTAATGAACAAATTCAGTCCACCAAATATAATGTAGCCTTCAAACAGTTAAAAATGCAACATTCCAAACTCATAGTATTTTTGGAAATGGAACCTCCTTGAACTTTTCCACTTATCATCAGGTCTCATGTTCAGAGATCAAAGTGTGGTAACACTTGGTAGGATGTTGATAACATTTTGATTGTTCAAGAATCCGAATCAGAGCGAGTCAAATCAAATCGAATCATCACGATAAATTCGAAACAAATTGAATTTTGAAACTTCACCTATACAGTTAAAACTAGATGTCCTGTCATGAAATGCGCACAAATAGCACGTTGATATGCGCGTTAATGTGCGCGTTATGGCCCAGTTGAAGCTATCATATTCTGTACATATGGCCTGTGCACAGGCAATGTTTCAGCCAATGGACTTCCGGGTAACCCGGAGGTCGATTGGCAGAAACATTGCATGTGTTTGCGATGAGTAACCAGGAGAACCTGCCGTGCTTTGGATGCCATTCGATATGGCAATTGCGCGCAATTCCAACGCGCAATTAAGCCTAGATAAGCGCACTATTCGTGACAGGACTTCTAGTTTTAACTGTATTTGGTTGCATGGTGTTCTGCATTCTCATTGTCAGAGATACTTTTCTGCAGTCTCAATAACCATATTATCACGGTACCTTTTTTTTTGATAATTTTTAATTTCAGCAGATATGTACAAAAACCGTTTTTTACAAGGTTTGTCTTATTGACAAACAATAAAATATATATATAAATAAATGTACATAAAATAATACATGTTTTCTGGCTTCTCTGGTGAGTTCTGGGTGTTTTGAGGAGATTATACTAGTATCTGAAAAGAGGGTGATGATCAGTGTGTACTGTCGTTACCATAAGGTCTCAAAATATAGGGGAATAACTGGGCCAAAGACGGGATACTAATGGGAACCATAGATTCGACTAGAGCTTCCCCTCCCGTCTCATTTAGAGGAAGCTGTATACCAAGCAGGTCTTGTATTGCTCACATCTCCCTTGAATGGACGTGTTTTTCTTGACGAATATTTATGAACGGACGTTAATTCTAATGTACCGTATACTTTTATCTGCTCTATGAAGCTTTTGAAGACAGGTGTACACCCTGTCACCTTGCAAGAATAAAACAATTTTTTGAAAAGTAGTGCACGCAGATTAGCAGCTGCTGACGGTACTTCCTGATTTGGGAATCCTAGAAGCACATATTGTGGAGTAAGAGGGAAGTACAGAGCTCAATTAATTCGCAATTTATCTTGAAGATTCACGAGTATTGTCTTGGAATGACTGCATTCGAAAATAGGTGCAGCGGAGTTTCTTTTGTATTGCTGCAGAAGCTGCATAGTTCCGTTTCAGACAGCTTACTTTTAAGTAGTTTGGAGTTGGTATAAATCGATCTGTGCAATATTTTGGTATTGGAGGGTTTGAAGATAGGGGTCATCGCTAATTGTAAAAGAACCCTTGTATATCGACCCCCAGCCTGTCGGTTGGAGGTCGATACCCAAGGACTCTTCCCACTTTTTCTGGGATTCATAAGGTCTCACAGCAGCTAACTTTAAAAAGATGGGGTAGAAAGTTTGGCACGTTTTCTTCGACAAATTCTAATAATTCAATGTATGCCTTTCTTATGATTGGGATTCTACAAGTCTCTTTTATTGCTTTTTTCCACAGCTTTGGTATTGCATTTATCGCTCCTTGGTACACTGTGAAAGATGTCTCGAGACTGTCCTTCCTTGATCTTAAAAAGCCTCCTTGCTCACTAAGAGATCGTTGATAAAAAAGATATCCTTTATACACCATTTTTTAAGGAAACAGTGCTGATAATTGATATTAATTTTTCCATTATAAAATAATGGTTCACACAAAATATCTTCAGGGGTTGAGGTAGCATTTGTATCTAGCAGAGACCATATGTGTACTACATTCTTCCAGAAGGTATTTAATTTTTCTCCAACCATCAGAAGTCCTTCAAATCAAATTGAATCATAACGACAAAATTCGAAACAAATTGAATTTTGAAACTTCACCTATATTTGGCTGCCTGGTGTTCTGCATTCTCATTGTCATAGATACTTTTCCGCAGTGTCAATAACCAGATTTTGTACCTTTATGGCAGTTACAACAGTAGGGTCTTTCAAAATTCAAGCTGGAAGTAATAGTACTAAACATATTCCCTTTGTACGAGTTGAGCCAACACAGCTAAATAATTATATGTCGAGAAATGTGAAAAAATGACCATTCCAAGTTTTCATAAATTCTTAAAAAAAACATGACATAATAAAAATGTCTAATGAGGAGGTTCAGATCCAACGAGGGAGGGCCTGAGAATCAAAGCATTATTTTTTTTAGCCTTATAAGTCAAAATATCATTATGTCGTAATGGTTAATCAAGAAATGAAAAGGTCCACTTGAATAAAAATTATTCTTGCTGACCTACCATATTGTAATAACCAGTTTGATTCAATGATGAACTTTCTTATTCAAATAACTTTACATGTTATTTTGATTTAGTGTACTTTATTTTTAGATGAATATGCCCAAAATGGAAACCCACTGAAATAAAAACAAGTTTTTGTGAGTTTTTTGTTTGCAGATTATCTCTCACTTTGAATAAATGGCCATCATGATTAAACCTCGTGAAGTGTTTCTTGACCGCTGCCTTAATCCATAACATTTTAAAGCATCTTAACCCCCCCCCCTCCCTCCCCCACCCCCAACTCGTCCATGTACTCTGGATGTTTAGGAAGGAGTCGTGTTTGCTAAAAGTACGACCCCGTCAACATGTACATATATATACTATATACGTGACAGCAAGAAAACCACCTGTTGGTCGGCAATTGTGAATTGGGTACAAATGTTATCCCCATTCAGTATACTTAAATGAATCTAAACGTTGGGAGCGCGGTGGCTCAGTAGGAAGAGGTGCAGGCTGCAAGCCGAGAGGTCCTCGGTTCGAATCCCGCCTGCGGCAACCGCGTTGTGTCCTTGGGCAAGACACTTCATCTCCATTGCCCGCGTGGGGGCACGATGACGCCGTGTACTAAGGCGTACTGCACGTCGATGGTACGCATGTCTTCAACCAATCTAACCCTGTCTGTTCGGCAGTGCAGAGTTACGATGTTGGGGAGCTGGCAGCTGCTCGTCGTTGCTCGGTGGTTCTCTCCGGGTACTCCGGTTTCCTCCACCCGTAAAACTGCCGCGGTCATGATTAGCCACTGTGCATAAATATGTGACCTTAAACATCAATAAATAAATAAATAAATATCTAAACGTTGCCTTCAGACAATAAATAAATAACCTTTTATTCCAATAGTTGCTTAATTTATTCCCCCCAAACAGAGACCATGTACACGGCTTGACACAGGGTTTCTTTCGACAATCTACCTGCTGCATTAACGTGACAGCTTTGAAACATTTTCATATATTGAATCCCGAATGAACTGCAAAATTCATATCATTTATGGACGTATCCAAAAGAGGAGCACAAAGAGCTCATGCCCCTGCCCCAGCTAAACATAACCTAACAGCAAACAGCAATACCTCTGTCAAAGACAGACTCGTGTACAGATATCCCAAAATTATGGTCAAGTATCAACCGCGAGAGTATAATTTTATAAAAATTTGAAATTGAATGGAGAATTTTTGAATTGCCAGATTTGACTGACAGACTTGAAGACATTGTTATGGACCAATATCGTGACATCAGGAATACTATTTTTGGAAGTGGGGATAAAGAGATGTGGTCAACACTAAAAATTAAAAAAAAATTAGGGCTGTCAGAACTGAAAAAGTTCTGCCGGTTCAAAGCCGTGATAAAAGTTGATGGGAGTTGTATTTTTATCGAATATGAGAATGCCCCTCCATTTGAACATGCATAAATGCTGACCAGATGGCTTTCCGATATTTGTCAAGTTCTTATTCTGAGCTAGTATTTAAATCAATAGTTTTTTTTCTCAATCTCATATTGTTATATTGAAATATTTACTATTCATTTGCGTGAGTGTTTCATATCAGAAAAATTATGAGGGAGACATCATATCCAAAATTGCTGGACGTAACTACTGGGGTGGTGGAACTTGCCCCCACCTGAAATTTTTGCAAAACATTGGCTCAATGCAACTTTCACACAACATGGAGCCCCAAAATAGTCTCCAATATGGGGGCTGCACACACTACAAATGCCTCAGATACGGTCTTTTCTAGAGTACTACATTTGGCAAACTGTTTGTGGGGGAGGTGGGGGAGGCTAGTTCTAACAGAACCCTTTGGTCATTGAAAGAAAGGAGTAGGGAGCAACGACCAGGGGGACCTAGTTAAGACTTGGGAGGCCCCAAAACGGCACACAACAGCTTTTCAAATATCATCTTTGGCCTGCCTTGACCTGGCTAGGACACCCCTTATTATAGGATCCTAGCTACATGTCTGTAGAAGACACAGTACTTTAGGTATAGAAGCTATAAATGACTATTGTATACATAGTGGTCTATAATCACGTTAATTTGTTTTAGATTGACATTGATGTAACAGGCAAAAAAATAGCTCTTCTTGAAGAAGGATTTGAACTGACACAAACGGAAGCATCCCAGTGTGTTCGCACTGCAGCTGAAAAACTGAAAACGTGTGGAATTGCTGTTGAGTCTGTATCACTACCTTTACACAAAGATGGTATGTATGTACATGTACCGGTGTGTAATGTACTATCACCGAGGTCGGTAATTTCAAGCCATTTTATTGGCTGAACTTTAGACTAGCCAGAGCTTAAAATTCGTGAGAGAATTTGAATCACAATTGATTCTTGCCAGTGATTCTCGCAAGGAAGACAATGATAATCAACATTGATTCTCACACAATTTTCACATGATATTCACCATAAAGTCCAGGCTTAAACGCCTGGAGAATTCTCTTTGCTTTGTAGGCCCACTCCCTAATAATAAGATAACACCTTGATTGGTAGAGTGTTGGAAACCCATATTTGGGCTTCATTCTGAAGTGCAGGCGCCACAACCGAATGTTGTCATATTCTGTGGATATGTTTCATATTTTCTTTGAAGTGCAATCATATTATCTACATGGAGTTACCTTGTTCAAATTTATGGAAGAGTGTCTATAGCCACTCTCCCATAAATCGTAACAAGGCAAAGACATGTCGTCATCTGAGTGCTGGAATGTCCTATGTCCCATAAGGGACATAGGACATTCTAGCACTCGGGCGACGACGAGAACAACTTTTGATGACTGTAAATAATTTAGCACTATGCCAATTGACTTATAGCGGTTTCTAATGAAGTCCTGGCTGCCTCTACAGGCATACCTAAACAGGCAGCCAACACTTCACAAGAAACAACAGTTAAGGTACTGTAACTTGTATCAGCAAGTCCACCAAAAGCCTCCATGTTGGAACAGTAGTTCTACATGTACATAAAACCTACCCAAATGGTAACAGGGCCCTCAAGATTAAACACTGGTAAATCTGTAAATATAATAGGGTTTTTATTCTGTACAGTGGGTGCTGATTGCACTCACTGAGCTATAACTGTACTCTGAAATTTAAAATTATTTAAAAATTAAACACTGATTTTCACATGGACATCCTCTCTCTTCATCAACAACTGTGATGACATTTCTTCACACCATGGTTCAGTCTTCTTTTCTTGGAACTTCATCACAGTAATTTCATTGCGATCGGGAGTTCTGTTGAGCCAACTCACTCCAGAAAGTTAATTTCAGTTTCAGCGGCGATATCAGTCATTAATACCAAGGCTGGCGTCACTTTAGAACTTTTTGAGCATATATGAAGAAATGCTATGCCCTTCCCGAACTAATATAGCTGAGTGATGCCTCATCAGAGGAATCTGTCCCCTAAGTGGATCAAGATGCCATCTTTCTCCACTCAAGGGACAGCTGCCGTCTGCTATGAGGGGGATATGAATGGTTTTGCATGACCAACTACTAATATTATCATGCCAGCGGGACAGATTAAACAATGAATGATCATAACTAGTTGCATAGGACTGAGGAATACACTGACAATAATGGTCCACAGTAACCCCCATATTCATTTAATATACCCGCACTGGCGGTATATTAATTGTCACTTTCTGCCAAGTCTGGAAATAAGCAGACTGTCATCAGCAGAATGAGATCCCCAGAGAGGTAATTTGGTGATGCTATCCTGCACATCAGGTAACATCGCCACATTTACCCTCTGTGAACCTCAATTTGAATCAAGCTGTCAGGACCTAAAGAGAAAGAGGTATCCAAAGGATAAATTGGCCCACTGTATGGGATAGCATTAGCAAATTTACACCTGGATACCTCATTTTGCAAATGACAGATTGCTTATTTGTGGGTTTGCTTTCCGCCATTTTTTTTCGTAAAAATCTCAATCTGAATTCAGCAAATTGGCTGATAGCTTGCTTTCAATTCTAATAGCAACAAAGCAGGCTGATATTTAATGCACACCAAAATATGCCCGAGGTAACAAATCAAAAATCTTCTTGGCAATCAATAAAACGTTGGATTACTCCCTTGCATTGCATCACTACTCATCTGATTTGTAAACATCCTCTCCTCCCTGTTCATCATCGAAATCCTTACTTTGCGTTATGCTCTGCAACAGAATGTTACAAAGCCCAGTGCAACCTCCATTCGTCAGACGGTCTATAGACAACTCGCCCCTGAGACAACTCGCCCCGGGACAAGTCACCCCAAGTGAGACAAGTTGGACCAATTTTGAATGAGACAACTCGCCCCAGTTTTTTTTAATCTTTCCCCCTCAGTTTTTTTTCTGAGACAAGTCGCCCCAAATGTTTTAATGCAAAAGTATTTTTACTTACATTTTTCCGACATCATAATTTTTAATGACTGTCGACTGTCCACAATGGCTCCTGGCCATGTCGCCTCGGGTAAAGTCGCCCCCACGTATATTTCTGGGTCAAGTCACGCCTGGTTTGGGGTGACTTGACCCGCTTTGGGTGGCAAGTTGACCCGCCGAAAACATTTTTTTTACTAACTTTACTTTTATATTTTTATATTTTTTAATAAAAAAACCAAACAATTATGGGATATTAATTTATATACTTACCTTTAATAATACGAAAATCCCGTTCAAATGCAAATTTTTAATCCACTGCACAAAGCATATATGAAAGAATAACAATTCCGTTCCACGAATGATAAATTTAACACAAAAGTTAATAAAAAGTCGTATTCACTGACTGAGGAGAAAATTATCCTTTCAGTACTCAGACAACTAAATTAATGTCAAAAATAATAATTCTTGTGTTTTTGTTTAAACAACCAATCTGGTCAGTGAGTGTGATTGTGGCTGACGAGATTTCATTAACATCTCTGAAAAGATTAATCATAAATATTTTTTTTTATTTAAACAAGCAATCTGATCAACGAGTCTTTTTGGTGGATTGTGATTGCGGCTGATGACTGTTCATCAAGCCTGGTTTTGAAGAGTACCTTGATGGCACTTCTCTGGGGAGGGGGGGGGGGGGTCACTGTTGTTCAAGTTGAGGTCATGGTCCCTGGCGCTGAGGGGAAGATTGGGAAAAACAGTGAAAAGGAGTCCCAGATGTATAATTTAGGAGTGGTGGAGACCCTGGAACACTTTCTTCTAGAATGCCTAAATACCAGTCTAAAAATAAACCGCCCTGGGAAAATATTTGTTTCAATAAACGTTTGAAACATTCTGTTGACATGTTGCTTTATTGTTGATGACTTTTGGACCTAAAAAATACAATTTACTGTTTGTGTGCTTTTGGTGGGAATTCCCTGAAAAATATGTGCATGTGACTGGTACTTCCCTTCGTGTCATTTTTTCTCTCTTGTTTGTTGCACGACCCCATGTTTTCGGGTCAGAAAAAATTGTCTGAAGGGCTATACTTGACAAAATATTTGTATGCCAAAATTTAAGTGATGCGATCATATTTTTTTGCCTGAACGTTATAATGGTGGCCTGTGTGAATATATATTTGTTCTGTGATACCTGGAGGCATGTGCTGAGCATCGGTTTACAGGTAATATATCAGAACATAAGAAATGCTGTTCCTTTTTTGTAAATATGTATATTTTTGTTGTAAAATCGTATTTTTATACCTTTCCGTATCATTTGATGTCGATGAATAAAAACACGTTTCGGTTATCAGGCTCCTGTTGTTATTTTTTTTTATAACGATTTCCACTGGAAAAGATGAAGGTGAGTTGTCCCAGGAGGTGGGACGAGTTGTCTCAAAAGTTGGGGCGAGTTGTCTCAAAGGTCGGAGTGAGTTGTCTCAAATGTTTGGGCAAGTTGTCTCAATTGAGGCGACTTGTTTCAGGGCGAGTTGTCTCAGGGGTGAGTTGTCTCATCCCCAGTCAGACTACTTTCCTGTTGTCTGCCCTGATGCAGACTTGCGAGTATGAAGATATAAGTCACTACATGGTCAACCTCTTCCATTCTTTTACCTCCAGTTATCTGAAAGAATGACTGCTATGGGCAGTAGGAGCATTATGTTTGGACCTTTTTGAGTTTGTGGGGGACTGCTAGCTACATGGAAGTCCAAAGAGAACATGAGAGAACAGTAGACTAGTTGCTCAAGTGATGTAACTTGAATACCACTGGACCACTGAGCGTGCCTGAATCTGTGCATTTTATTACCTGAACAATGGTGTTCGTAAGTCGCCAACCTCGCTATTGTATTCCGGTATTTCATGAATTTTGAAAAGTGTGTCCCATTCAGTGAGGCCTCACTGATACGAGGATTGGCGCCACTCAGCGCATGGGGGAGTTTGTGTAAATTCACGAAATAACGCCAATCAGATTGGTTAGTATGACACCAATGTCCTGACATTAGTAAGAATAATTATTCTCACATTCTGTTAAATAAAACATAGTTATTAATACTGAAATTCAACCTGATCCAGTTTTAATCTCAAGTTTCCACTGAAACATCCTTGCTATTGTTTTTGATGAGTTGGGTCGAAATATAACTCTTCGATAAAACTGAATACATTTCTAAATTTAATTATGGCCATTTGTTATAAAATATATCCTGTAAACACGTACATTACACAGCTAGTATTTATGTATTCTTATCTCTTGATGCGGAAAGAGAAAACTCATGTTATTTAACCCTTCTTCCAACAATTCTTCCAAACTTGACAAAAAATAAAGTCGGAGTTTTTTACGTAAAAACTTTTACGTAAAAACCATAACAAATTAATGAGCTCATCGTAGTTTTGCTGAAATTGTGGGGACAAATTTGGAAAAATGTAAAGGGAAAACTAGACTTTATGATTCTGGAGAATCATGGTTTTTCCCAATGAGATTCCCTGATTTTTCATGATCCCACAGTGTCTGATGTATTGTTTTTAACTGTCTCACTGAAGTTCCTTCATTGATGTTATGAAAAAGGTGAGTATAGTAGTCTCAAATGACTCAGTTTGATAAAAAAAAATGTTTAGGTAAAAACCATCATTAATGGTGGAGAGGGTTAATATCAATATCGTCGTCCGACAAGTTAATGACCGACAAAATGAGTTATATTTGTTTGACACATACCCACTAAGTGCTGTGTCAATTTGAAAATGATCCATTTTATTTCAAATGTATCCAAAATATTGATGTCTGGCAGCTTGTTGAAGGTTAACAAGTGCTAACAGGAATATTTATTCATGCAACTTGTAATGTCATTACAAGAACTGCGAATGGCCATTTCTTCTTTAAAATCTAAAAGATGTTCTCAGCAAAATCCAGGAAGAACATGAATTTTAAGCTTTTGATCGGAATCATTGTTTATCCAGCCCAAAACGGGTTAAGTGTTGTTTTTTTTAGAATACTCTTATTACTTCCAAAAATAATTCTCAGTGAATTCTACTTCCACTTATTTTGATCTCACCTCTCAACTTCGGGTGCTGTGGCTGTGGGTACGCAAACACAGCCCATTTTATCAACATTTTGATATTTGAGAACCTGCATAGGGTTAACAAATGCTTACAGGAGTATTTTGTACATGCAGCTTGTAATGTCACACTAAGATCGGAGAATGGCCATTTTTTCTTGACAATCTATGAGATGCTTTAGAGAAATCCTCGGATAACATGAGTTTTTAACCTGTTGAAGGGTATCGCTCTGTAACCAGCCCTAAACGGGTTAATGCTTGGTTTTGTGAATACCTTCAGTACTTACAAAAATTATTGTCGGTGAATTCCACTTCCAATGAAGGAGGTTATGTTTATCTCGCAGGTACACACTTGGCGTTATGGTTGCCCAAGAACAGCCCATTTTCTCAAAATGTCTATGCTTGGGAGCCTTTGGAGGGTTAACAAATGCTCACTGAAATATTTTGCCAATGCAACTTGTAATGTCACTCCAAGACCTGCGAATGGTCAATTTTGCTTGGAAATATTTTTTGCGAAATCAACAGAAAACTGTAATTTTAAGCTTTTAAGAGGTATATCTCCTTAACTAGTCAAAAATGGGTTAAGACCTCGATTTGTGAATACACTTACTACTTACAAAACTGTTTCCCTATCAGTTTTGCGTCCGGAAAAAGAAGTTATGTTTCTCTGTTGCATTCCAATTTGATGTTGTTGGTGTCCAAAAACAGACTATTTTCTTCAAAATTTTGACATTGAGCAGTCCATGGAGGGCTAACAAATGCTTACCGGAATAATTTATCCAATCAACTGGTAATGTAACACCAAGACCTATCAATGGCCATTTTCTCTTGAAAATCCTACCAGATGTTTGTAAAGAAATCCAGAGAAAACATGAATTTTTAAGTTGTTGATGGGTATCACTATTGACAACCACAAAAGGGGTTAACGCTCAGTTTTTGAATACCCTTATTACTTACAAGAATGGTCCTCGGTGAATTCCACTTCTAACAAAGGAGATTATGTTTATTTTTCAGGTACACGTTGGGTGCTGTGCCTGTCCGAAAACAGCCCATTTCAACAAAATTACGATGCTTGGCAGACTTTAGAGGGTTAATAAACGCTCACCGGAATATTTTGTCCATGCAATTTGTAATGTCACACAAAGACCTGCGAGTTGTCATTTTTTCTTGAAAACCTGCAGGATGTTATTAGAAAAATCCCCAGAAAATGGGAATTTTAAGATTTTAAGGGGTCTCTCTCTTTAGCCTGCCCAAAATGGGTTACGACTTCGACTTTTGCATACCCTTACTACTTACAAAAATGTTTCCGTATAGATTGTGTGCTCGGTAAAAGAAGGCACTTTTCTTTGTGGCGTACCCGTTGGGTGCTGTTGGCATCCAAAAACAGCCGATTTTATCACAATTTTGACCTTTAGCAGCCTGTAAAGGGGTAATAAATGCTCACCGCAGTATTTTGTCCATGCAACTTCTGTTGTAATACCAAGGCCTGGGAGTGACAATTTTTTCTTGAAAATCTACAAGACTCGTTTAAAGAAATCCACAGAAAACATGAATTTTTTAGCTTTGTGGGGGTATTGCTATTTATGCAGCCCAAAACGGGTTAACGGTTGGTTTTTTGAAGACCCTTATTACTTACAAAAATGATCCTCGGTGAATTTCACTTCCAATAAAGGAAGTTATGTTTATCTCTCGTGTATAGTTTGGGTACTGTGGGGCCTGAAACCGGCCCATTTCATCAAAATTTCGATGTTTGGCAGCCAGTGGAGGGTTACCATATACATCGCCTGATATGCCGTGTGTATCAAAGGTCGTGTCGCGGGAATGTCTAGCAATGATAAATGTTTAATGACGAATGGAGATGACGTCACAAGATGGCCGCTCACGCGGGTTACCATGGCAACACAACATGGCGCCACTAGGTCACGTGACATGACGTCACTTCCGATGTCCGGCACCGAGGTCCGGCCAATGTTACCTGTAGGGGAACATGACATACTACTCAGACTAGTATATACCTGGACCCACTGTCGGGGAAATGCTATAGTGTCAACACTATTTGATATTATAAGTAACTGATCCCATTGTAGCTAACATTATTTACTGCTTTCTTATCATGCAGTGGCGGGGCGCTGGGGCGTTGTGGTAGCCGGTTCTCGTCAGATCACCGAAGTTAAGCAACGTTGAGCTTGGTTGATAGTTGGATGGGTGGCCGTCTGGGCGATCAATTCGGACTCCCATGTTGTGTCCTTGGGCAAGGCACTTAACTCTGATTGTCCATATGGGGGCACGATGCCGCCATGTACTAGGGCGTACTGCACGTCGATGGTACGCATGTCTTCAACCAATCTAACCCTGCCTGTGCTGCAGTTCGGAGATACGATGTTGGGAAGCTGGCAGCTGCTCGTCGTTGCTCGGTGGTTCTCTTCAGGTACTGCGGCTTCCTCCACCCGTAGAACTTGCACGGTCATGATTAGCCATTGTGCATAAGTATATGCCCTTAAACATCAATAAATAAATAATAAATAATATCATTCGGGGCAGTGTGGAATACGAGGTGAGGCGTACCTTTCAATGGGTGTTTGGTTGGAGAAAGAGGCAGGGAGGAGGTGGTAAGCTTGGTAAGTTTGTTGGGATAAATCGACCGCTGGCGTGTGACATCGTGGAATTTACCGATGAAATGGAGAAATCCACAGAAAACGGGAGCTTTAAGCTTTTGAGGGGTATATCTCCTTAACCAGTCGAGAATGGGTTAAGACCTCGATTTTTGAATACCCTTACTACTTACAAAAATATTTCCGTATAAATTGTGCGCTCGATAAAAGGAGGCAGTTTTCTTTGAGGTGTACCCTTTTGGGTGCTGCTGGTGTCCAAAAACAGCCCACTTTATCACAATGTTGACGTTTAGCAGCCCGAGGAGGGTTAACTAATGCTGACCGGAATATTTTGTTCATGCAACTTGTAATGTGACATCAAGATCTGCGAATAGCCGATTTTTTCTTGAAAACCTACAAGATGTTTTTAGAGAAATCCACAGAAAACGGGTATTTTAAGATTTTAATGGGTATCTCTCTTTAACCAGCCCAAAATGGGTTAAGACGTCGAATTTTGAATACCCTTACCGCTTTCAAAAATATTTTCCGATCAATTTTGCGTCCGATAAATGAAGGCCCCTTTCTCTGTGGTATACCGTTTGGGGGCTGTTGGTGTCTAAAAACAGCCCATTTTATCACAATTTTTATGTTTAGCACTTCGGGGAGGGTTAACTAATGCTGACCGGGATATTTTGTCCATGCAACTTGTAATGTGACATCAAGATCTGCGAATAGCCGATTTTTTCTTGAAAACCTACAAGATGTTTTTAGAGAAATCCACAGAAAACGGGTATTTTAAGATTTTAATGGGTATCTCTCTTTAACCAGCCCAAAATGGGTTAAGACGTGGCCGTCTGGGCGATCAATTCGGACTCCCATGTTGTGTCCTTGGGCAAGGCACTTAACTCTGATTGTCCATATGGGTTAACTAATGCTGACCGGGATATTTTGTCCATGCAACTTGTAATGTCACACCAAAACCTGAGAGTGACCATTTTTTCTTGAAAATCTACAAGACTCGTTTAGAGAAATCCACAAAAAACATGAAGTTTTGAGTTTTTTAGAGTATTTCTGTTTAACCAGCCCAAAACGGGTTAACCCTTGGTTTTTTGAACACCCTTATTACTTAAAAAATGATCCTTGGAGAATTTCACTTCCAATAAAGGAAGTTATGTTTATCTCTCGTGTATCATATGGGTGCTGTGAGGGCCCGAAAACAGCCCATTTCATCAAAATTTGGATGTTTGATCAGCCTGTGAAGGGTTACCATATGCATCGCCTAATATGTCATGTGTATCAATGGTCGTATCATTGGCAGTTCAAGCAATGATGAATGTTTAAAAAAAATCTACAAGACGTGTTTCGAGAATGTGCCGATAAACCCCAATTTTGGCATATTTTTTTTTGCTAATTCTGATGAAATAAGGGTTAAATCGAAAATTCCGCCTGGGTACATTTTTAGCTTTTGTGGCTCTCTATGAGTGTGCAAAATTTTGTGAAAATCGTTCGAAAATGGCTTCTGAATTGTACGGACAAAATGTGTGGACCCCACCCCCCCCCCCCCCAAAAAAAAAAAAGAAAAAAAAATGTAGACTTTACGATTCTGTAGAATCATGGCTTTTCCAGATGAGATTCCATGATTTTTCATGACCCCCAGAGTGTCTGAAGGAATTGTTTTTAACTGTCTCAATGAAGTTTTTTTATTGATGTTATGAGAAAAATGACTCGGTTTGATAAAAAAAAAATGTTTAGGAAAATTCACCATTAATGGGGGAGAGGGTTAATATCAATATCGTCATCCGACAAGTTAATGACCGACAAAATGAGTTATGTTTGTTTGACATATACCCACTAAGTGCTATACCCACTAAGTGCTGTGGCTATTTGAAAATGGTCCATTTTATCTCAGATGTATTCAAAATATTGATGTCTGGCAGGTTTCAGAGGGTTAACAAGTGCTAGCAGGAATATTTTCACATACAGCTTGTAATGTCACACCAAGAACTGCGAATGGCCATTGTCTCTTTAAAATCTACAAGATGTTTTCAGAGAAATCCAGGGAGAACATGACTTTTAAGCTTTTCATTGGTATCATTGTTTATCCAGCCCCAAACGGGTTAAGTGTTGTTTTTTGAATGCTCTTATTACTTCCAAAAATAATTCTCAGTGAATTCTACTTCCCATTACTTTGATCTCTCCTCTCAACTTCGGGTGCTGTGGGTACGCAAACACAGCCCATTTTATCAACATTTTATCAACATTTTGATGTTTGAGAACCTGCATACGGTTAACAAATGCTTACAGGAATATTTTGTACTTGCAACATGTAATGTCACACTAAGATCTGAGAATGGCCATTTTTTCTTGAAAATCTACGAGATGTTTTCAGAGAAATCCTCGGATAACATGGTTTTTAACCTTTTGAGAGGTATCTTTCTGTAACCAGCCCTAAACGGGTTAATGTTTGGTTTTGTTAATACCTTCATTACTTACAAAAATGATTGTCGGTGAATTCCACTTCCAATGAAGGAGGTTATGTTTATCTCGCAGGTACACACTTGGCGTTATGGTTGCCCAAGAACAGCCCATTTTCTCAAAATGTCTACACTTAGCAGCATCTGAAGGGTTAACAAATGCTTACCGAAATATTGTGTCCATGCAACTTGTAATGTCACTCCAAGACCTGCGAATGGTCAATTTTTCGTGAAAATTGTTTTTTTGAGAAATTAACAGAAAACTGCAATTTTAAGCCTTTAAGGGGTATATCTCCTTAACTAGTCAAAAATGGGTTAAGACCTCGATTTCTGAATACAGTTACTACTTACAAAAATGTTTCCCTGTCAGATTTGCATCCGGTAAAAGAAGTTATGTTTCTCTGTTGCATTCCCATTTGATGTTGTTGGTGTCCAAAAACAGACTATTTTTTAAAAAAAATTGACATTTAGCAGGCCATGGAGGGTTAACAAATGCTTACCGGAATAATTTTTTCAATCAACTGGTAATGTGACCACAAGGCCTACCAATGGCCATTTTCTCTTGAAAATTCTACCAGATGTTTGTAAAGAAATCCAGGGAAAACATAATTTTTTAAGCTTTTGATGGGTATCACTATTAACAACCACAAAAGGGATTAACGGGTTTTTGAATACCCTTATTACAAAAATGGTCCTCAGTGAATTCCACTTCCAACAAAGGAGATTATGTTTATTTCTCAGGTACACGTTGGGTGCTGTGCGTGTCCGAAAACAGCCCATTTCAACAAAATTACGATGCTTGGCAGACTGTAGAGGGTTAATAAACGCTCACCGGAATATTTTGTCCATGCAACTTGTAATGTCACACAAAAACCTGAGAGTAGTCAATTTTTCTTGAAAACCTACGGGATGTTTTAAGAGAAATCCACAGAAAATGGGAATTTTAAGATTTTAAGAGGTCTCTCTCTTTAGCCTGTCCAAAATGGGTTAAGACCTCAACTTTTGAATACCCTTACTACTTACAAAAATGTTTTCGTATAGATTGTACGCTCGATAAAACAAGGCTCGTTTCTTTGTGGCGTACCCATTGGGTGCTGCTGGCGTCCAACAACAGCCCATTTAATCACAATTTTTACTTTTAGCAATCGTGGAGGGTTAACAAATAAATTCTCACCGCAGTATTTTGTCCATGCAACTTCTATTGTCACAGCAAGGCCTGGGAGTGACAATGTTTTCTTGAAAATCTACAAGACTCGTTTAGAGAAATCCACAGAAAACATGAATTTTTGAGCTTTATGGGGGTATTTCTGTTTAACCAGCCCAAAACGGGTTAACGCTTGGTTTTTGAACCCTCTTATTACTTACAAAAATGATCCTCGGCGAATTCCACTTCCAATAAAGGAAGTTATGTTTATCTCTCGAGTATCGTTTGGGTGCTGTGCGGGTCTGAAACCGGTCTATTTTAACAAAATTTCGATGTTTGGCAGCCTATGGAGGGTTACCATATGCATCGCCTGATATGTCGTGTGTATCAAAGGTTGTGTCACAGGCAGGTCTAGCAATATGAATGTTTAAAAAAAATCTACAAGACGTGTTTCGAGAAAGTGCCGATAAACCCAATTTTGCTAGTTTTGTGCCCATTCTGATGAAATAAGGGTTAAATCGAAAATTCCGCTTCGGTATATTTTTAGATTTTGTGCCCCTCTATGAGTGTGCAAAAGTTTGTGACAATCGGTTCAAAAATGGCTTCTGAATCGTACGGACAAAATGTGTGGAAAAAAAACAAAAAAAAAACAGAAAAACTAGGCTTTATGATTCTGGAGAATCATGGCTTTTCCCGATGAGATTCCATGAGTTTTCATGACCCCACAGTGTCTGATGAATTGTTTTTAACTGTCTCACTGAAGTTCCTTCCTTGATGTTATGAGAAAGGTGAGAATAGTAGTCTCAAATGACTCAGTTTGATAAAAAAAATTGTTTAGGTAAAAACCATCATTAGCGATGGAGAGGGTTAAGATCAATTTCGTCGTCTAACCAGTCAATGACCGACAAAAGGAGTTATGTTTGTTTGACACATAACCCACTGAGTGCTGTGTTTATTTGAAAATGGTCCATTTTATCTCAAATGTATCCAAAATATTGATGTCTGACAGCTTGTAGAGGGGTAACAAGTGCTAACAGGAAATATTTATTCATGCAACTTGTAATTTCAAACCAAAAAAGTGCGAATGGCCATTTTTCCTTAAAATGTGTATACGAGATGTTTTCAGAGAAATCCAGGGAGAACATGAATTTTAAGCTTTTGAGGGGTATCATTGTTTATTCAGCCCAGAACGGGTTAAGATTTGTTTTTTGAATATGCTTATTACTTACAGAAATAATTCTTAGTGAATTCTACTTCCACTTACGTTAGTAGTATAGCGCGCACGTTTCGAGGGTAGTTTGCCGGACCCCGGCGCCGGACCCCAGAAGTGACGTCATGTCACGTGACGTAGTGGCGCCATGTTGTGTGGTCATGATAACCCGCGTGAGCGGCCATGTTGTGACGTCATCTCCATAGTGATACGTGGTGTGAGTGCGCATGCGCAGCGCGTGTTGTTAGGGTGATACGTGTTTTCGTCGTCCATTTTGTATACTGGAGGCCGCCATCTTGGTTTCTATGGTAGCACGTGATTGCTATGTTACCCAATTGTTCTGCAATAGGACGGGGTATGTTCAGAGGGTATTTTCCTTTGTAGAAGAGTAAATCTAATTACCACAAACAACCCGACAATCCTTCCAAATCACCAAAATCCACCCGAAATCACCGAAATTGACTTTATTTCCCCATTTTATCGGCTTAGCGGTAGTGCTATAGTAATAAGGGGTACAAGGTGTGCATTCGACTGAAGTGGAGTTAATTTCTGGTTCGGATTTTCCCCGAATCCTCATTTAATTACCCAAATAAACCCGTCAAGTTGTATTATTTCGAATTCTTTAAGAATCCCTTTTTTTGGATCCCATGCCGTGTTATTTCCCTATTAAGAGTAGCACGTAATACCGAGGGGGGGGGGGGGGGGGGGGGGTGCTCGTTTGAAGTGGAGTAATGTTCCCATTTTTTGGATCCCATGACGTTTTATTTCCCTATTAAGAGTAGCACGTAGTGCTATAGGACAAATTTACCGAGAAATCCTCTGCTTCTACTTGAAACTATATTTTTATAAATGCCTACGCTCTATTTTTAGTAACATCCTTAACTGACCCCCTAACTAATTGTTAGGGTCTATATTTAGCAATTTCTTTAAATGACCCCCCCCCCCCCCCCCCCCTAACTACATGATTTTAAATAATAAAATTAATGAGGATCAAGATGTTTTTACACTAACCAATCAGAGCGAAGTTAATCCACCAATCAGATTTCTGGATTCCCATTGTGTTTCTTTCCCATTACTTTCTATACTAATTTTCTAAATTTTCCAACTTTAACCTATAATCCTATAGAAAACAAACACAAACGCCCATCGAGAATGAAACTATCGATGAAAAAACGTTGTGACGTCGTGACGTTTTCAAAAACGTACGTCACGTAGAAATAAATTCCGGAGAAGAATAACTTCGCGTCATTCTGTTTCGATCCTTCGAACTGAACACATCGCTAGAGAGTTTTCTATAGCAATTTTGCCTTTGCAAAAAATTTATGAAGATGTCTGAAGCTGCTACTGCCGTTACCAGAACTGATGTCTACGCCTGTGAAGAGTGTGGGAAGACCTTTACGGACCGTCGGGACCGAAACCGCCATGTGCATACCAAGCACGCCACCGGAGAGAAGAAGACCCACGATTGTACCAACTGCAACAAGACCTTTACGAGGAAAGAAGATTTGGTAAACCATCTGAAGAAATGTTTGGAGACATATACATGTATGGAATGCGACCAGGAGTTCAACCAACTACTCCATTTTAATCGACACAAGAGCGTTGCCCACCGACCAGTTCCTGTACCATCTAAAAGGAAGACTGATGAACCGAAGAGAGGACCACCTAAACAACCACGGACCACGACGACCACCCATTATGATGTTGACCCAATTGAGTTTGAAAAGAATATGATGTCTGAAGAAGAGCCAGATGAGATGTTGATCGTGTACGAAGATAACTGGAGTTCTATTAGAACTCGCCACATGATGAACAGAAGAGTCCAGGACCAATATAACTACCGGATCAACGATGTGAACCTGAAGATGATGACTGATGAATTGATGACTACCATATTTCTGCCACAACAGCTAAGATTTAAAATTAATCTGAGTTTTGGTTTATCCTGCGACACAATGAAACGAATGAACTGAAGTATTACCATCCATCACAAAACAACGCCCGGGTACTTGATGTTCCACAACTTGTATGCTGCCAAGAAGACTTTGAAGAATTCCTTGATGAGGTCATGGAAGAAGATATCCTGGAATGGGCCAAATTAAAACGACCCAACACCAAATGGCTTGTGGAGAGAGTTACCAACGTCACATTTTATGTGAATAAGCTGAAAGACCACCCAATTGGAATGGCAGAAGATCTTCCTGACTACATTCTCCAGAACAAAGCAGTAAATGCTTTGGTGAAAGATAGAAATCGCTATTTTACCTACGAAGACGACCTGTGCATGTTCCGCTGTTTAGCTTTATTGAGTGGTTCCACAACAGACAATTTGAATAAAACAACAGATGCCATGTACAACAAGTATACAGAGAAGCCAAAGAATGAATTCCGTGGAGTAACTTTAGCCGAATTACCTGACTTGGAGAAATGTTTTGAAGTAAATATCCAAGTATATGAACTTCTCAAGAATGATGATGACCAAATTGTTGCCAAATTAGTACAGAGATCTCACAGAAAGTATGAAGATACCATGTATGTGAACGTTTACAAGAACCATTTTAGCTACGTCATCGATATAGACCAATACTGCAAATCCTTTGAATGCCGCAAATGCGGCAAATTATGGAAATCTGCCCGATATCTTCGGCGTCACGAGAAAACCTGTACAGATGAAGTAAATTACCAGTATGTTGGCGGTGTATACCATCCATCCCAGTCCATATTTGATCTGTTAGAAGACGAAGGTATAGAAGTATCTGAAGAGAAGAAGTTTAATCCACACCGTGCAACGTTTGATTTTGAAAGTTACTTTGTCAAATCCAATCTACCTGCTGACAGTGATAAACTGATATGGGAAGCAGAACACCGACCATTGAGTGAGCATATGTAGTAATGTTCCAGAATACCAAGATCCGAAATGTTTTATTACAAATGGAAATTCTCAAGAACTTGTTTAAGAAATGATTACATACCTCACAGCTATTTCATCTCATTGCCACCAACTGATGCAGTCCTATCATGCTTGGACCTTGTTTAAACTCAGACAGAAAATTGATGAAACGCTGGAAGCGGAAGCCAGAGCTACTGGAGAAGATACATCCAAGATGCACCCTTTACAAAAACTGGAGAAGAAATTTCAAGACTACCTGCAAGAGATGCCCGTCATCGGATTCAACTCTGGAAAATATGATATGAATGTAGTCAAGCGTGAACTGATGACATACCCGAAGAGACAGAATCCACTCAAGTTTGCAGTGAAGAAATCGAATAACTACATGTGCGTCTCGACAGAATCTTTCAAGTTTGTTGATATTTGCAACTACCTCGCTCCAGGATTCAGCTATGACAAGTTTTTGAAAGCATTTGGCTGCTCCGTGACGAAGGGATTTTTACCATATGAATGGATCGACAGCTTGAACAAACTGGATCAAGACCACCTACCAGACCATGAAGCCTTCTACAGTTCTCTCAAGAAAGAAAATATATCCAGTGAAGAATACCAGTACTGCCAGCATGTATGGAACGACCTGGAGATGACAACTTTCCGTGATTTTCTGATCTGGTATAATAACCGAGATGTAAAACCATTCCTTGAAGCAGTTGACAAGCAGTTTACTTTCTACCAAGAACGCCACATCGACATGTTTAAAGATGGTATCAGTATTCCGGGCCTCACGTTGAAATACCTGTTCCAGACCATGAATGATGACACTTACTTCACATTATTTAACCAGAAGAATAAAGACTTGCATCACTTGGTGAAAGATAATATCGTTGGTGAACCTTCAATTATCTTCAACCGATACCACGAGAAAGATGTTACCCGAATCAGAGAAACAAAATATGGCAAAGAAGCAAAACCATGTGGAAGTATTATAGGCTTTGATGCGAATGCGTTATATCTTTGGTGCCTAATGCAAGAGATGCCAACGGGTTGGAGTATTAGACGTCGTGAAGAAAACCAGTTTAAACCAGAACATCCAATGAAGTATGGTAAAATGGCTGAACAATGGTTAGAGTTTTTATCCATGAGAGATGACATCCACATCAGACATCAGTTTAACGGAGCTGAAAAAATGATTGGTCGAAGACAGTTGCCTGTTGATGGTTGGTGCAAAGAGACACAGACTGTATACCAATTCCATGGCTGCTTCTGGCACGGATATACCTGCATGAAAGATAAGAATGGTCTTCCTATCATCCATAATGGAGTCAAGGATAAACCGATGAAAGAACTATACAAGACACCCGTACCAATGCAAAGTACATCACCGATTTTGGGCTATAAACTTATTGAAATCTGGGAGTGTGAGTGGAGAGAGATGAAGAAGACCGATGCCACACTCAAACAATACTGAACAAAGTGAAGACCGGTGAACTATTTGGTTTAGTCGAATGTGATATACATGTATCAGATCACCTGAAAGAGTACTTTGAAGAGATGACACCTGTCTTCAAGAATACAGATATTTCCATAGATGATATTGGTGAACACATGAAGTCCTTTGCCGAGAAGAATGGAATCATGAAGAAACCCCGTAGAAGTTTGATCGGAAGCTATGGAGCGGAAAAAATGTTGTTTGCAACCCATTTACTGCAGTGGTACCTCCAGCATGGTATTGAAGTTGATCACGTCTATCAAGTTATCCAATATAAACCAAGAAGATGTTTTGAAAAATTTGGAGATGAAGTATCTGAAGCAAGAAGACAAGGAGATGTTGACCCTGACAAGTCGATCGTTGCCGACACCATGAAGCTGTTGGGAAATTCTGGATATGGCAAAACCGTCACCAACAAAGAGAAGCATCGACGTGTGTGCTATTGCGACGACGAAGAAGTTACCAAAGCTGTAAATGACATGTCCTTCAGAGCCTTGAATCCATTAGATGAAACATTATATGAAGTCGAACTCAACAAGAAGACCATCAAGTTGGATCTGCCACTTCACATCGGATTCTTTGTTTACCAGTAAGCGAAACTCCCGATGCTTCAGTTCTATTATGATGTCATCGATACTTTTATCAACCGCCAAGATTTCGAATATGCTGAAATGGACACAGATTCTGCATATCTATGTACTTCGTCACCATCCATAGATGAATTAGTGAAACCAGAGAAGAGAGTAGAATTTTACAAAGAGAATCACAAGTGGTTTCCATCAGAGTGTTGTGATTTCCACAGAGATGATTATGTGAAAACCAAATTAGAAGGCAAAGAATGGCTGTCACCCTCAAGCTGCCAAGAAAAAAAGCGTTTTGACAGGAGAACTCCAGGCTTGTTCAAGGTAGAATGGGAAGGAACCGGCATTGTTGGGCTGTGTAGTAAAACATATTATTGTTTCGGAGCCTCCAATAAATTCAGTTGTAAGGGAATCAGCAAACGCCACAATGATTTGACGAAAGACAGATATTTGCAAGTTTTGAAGACTCAACAAAGTGGACCTGGCATCAACCGAGGATTTGTGATGAATGACAACACTATGTATACCTACCAGCAGAGCACAGATGGACAATCATATTTCTACCCAAAACGAAGAGCTTTAGAAGATGGAGTTAGTACCATACCACTAGAGATTTAAAGAAGAAACAATTGAGTGAGTGTCATATTTTTCTACAACCTGAACCAAGTCTAGCTTTTGCCTACAAAAAAGTTCTATTTAGTTGACCAAAAAAATTCCTAAAAAAACCGAAATGGTTTTTGGGTGGTCTACTCAATCATATTAGGCTCATCAAATTTTTAAAGTCCTTTATGGCATTCTCTAAAGTCCTTTATGGCAGTCCTCATAAAGTCCTATATGGCATTCTCTAAAGTCCTTTATGGCAGTTTTTCTCTAAAGTCCTTTATGGCAGTCCTCATAAAGTCCTATATGGCATTCTCTAAAGTCCTTTATGGAAGTCCTCATAAAGTCCTACATGGCAAGTTTTTCTCAAAGTAAAAAGTCCTATATGGCATTCTCTAAAGTCCTTTATGGCATTCCTCATAAAGTCCTATATAGCATTCTCTAAAGTCCTTTATGACAGTCCTCATAAAGCCCTATATGGCATTCTCTAAAGTCCTTTATGACAGTCCTCATAAAGTCCTACATGGCAAGTTTTTTCTCAAAGTAAAAAGTCCTATATGGCATTCTCTAAAGTCCTATATGGCAAGTTTTTTCTCAAAGTAAAAAGTCCTATATGGCATTCTCTAAAGTCCTTTATGGCAGTCCTCATAAAGTCCTATATGGCAGTCTTCAAAAAAAAAATTCTAAATGGCAAGTCTTACAAGGCAATACATTTTTTCTAGTGTAAAGATTTTTCAATTTTTTTTATTTATTCTAATACAGAGAGTTTTATCATAATCATCATCATCATCATCATGTTCCTGATATACTTTAGTCTAACCCTATTGGAAGTGGAGGATACTTCTTTACTTTCATTCAAAACTTAGTTTCATTCAAAACTTAGTTTCATTCAAAACTTTTTAGTTCCATTTATTTTTTAAAAAATGTTGATTCATGGTATCTTTTAGGTTACACCTATTGGAACCAGATGATACTTCTTTACTTTTCAGTTTCATTCAAAATTTAGTTTCATTCAAAACTTTTTAGTTTCATTTATTTTAAAAAACATGTTGATTCATGGTATCTTTTAGGTTACACCTATTGAAACCAGATGATACTTCTTTACTTTTTAGTTTCATTTCATTTTTTTTAAAGTTGATTCCTGGTGTCTTTTAGGCTACCCCTATTGTATAACCAAAGGAATAAATCATCATCATCATCATTACTAAGAAATTCTCTGTTGTGAATATTTAAAAGAAATGACAAATTTTTATGATAGAAAAACTAAATTTCTAAGTTGGACATGTTGTTTTCGTTTTCTTTTTTGATGAACAAAAAAAAAATTCCCTCAAAGAGGATACGAACTGTAGGGGGTGGGAATGCACTCGAGCTATTTGACTTATCTCCATTGGACAGAGGTTTGTAGCTTGACCTGTCCCAAGCCAGTATATAATGCAGAGGGCCATATTCTACAGTTTAAGGATCAAGATTGCAGTTTGATCGCCAAACTGACCAATCAGATCGAAGTTAATCAACCAATCAAATTTATGTATTCTCAATGTGTTTCTTTCCCATTACTTTCTATACTAATTTTCTAAATTTTCCAACTTTAACCTATAATCCTATAGGAAACAAACACAAACCCCAACCAAGAATCAAAAACTCAATCAAAATTTGTTGAACTGGTGTGATGTTTTCAATCACGTCCGTCAAAGATATATAAGATTAGGCAAAGCATGGACTTGGCATCATTCACGATCGAACCATTGACCAGAGAAGATGTTCCGAATTGGCAACAAGCAGACTTATGCTAACGTCACCCAGTACCAGGGTGAACTGAAGATTCATCTCAGAAGATACTTTGAGGGAAAAGACCAGAAACCTTATCCTACGAAGACTGGTATTGCTCTATCTTTAGAAGAATGGAATGCCTTGAAATCTCAAATAGAAGAAGTAGATGCAGCCATCAAAACCCAACAACCAACTTTAACTGAAGACACTAAACCTACTAACCATGAAGACTTCAAAAAACCAAATCAAGAACCACCTTTGAAGAAGAAGATCACAGTGAGAATAACCCAACCACGACCATTGATCGTTGATGAAATTGATAGTGAACTCAGGCAAGTTCGCTTGCAGCATGAACTTTGCTTGGCATGCTCATTATGTCGAAGAGAACATTGACGCTGTAATGAAAGAAAATGCTTTGGATGTACAGTCGATCACCCAAGTCAGATTCAGCATAATGTATGCCTAATGATGTCTGAAGAAGAGAAGATTATAACATGTTTTAGTGACGCACTTGAAAGTGTTAACAAGAATGATGTTCATCTACTGTGGCACCATAATACTTCTGGAATGAATCCACCACCAGTACAGAAAGAATATGAAGATATGTTCGAGAAACCTCTCACAAATGAACAGAGACGTTGTATTATGGATTTGGTGATTGAATTTATGACCATCAAGAAACCTGATACAATTGGATTCTAATTGAAGATGTAAATAGATGTTGTAAATAGATGATTTTTTTATAAAAAAAAGAAAAAAAAGAAGAAAAAAAGTATAAAATGAAGAAACAAGAAAAAAAAGGTGGTAATGACGCTTAAGTTATTTGATGTTTATCTTCTTGACAAATATCAAACAAACTTAAACTGTCCCCGGCCAGTAAGTCAGAGGGCCACCAATTTTAAATATTTTTTGGATGACGGGTCATATTGACCACCTCTCCAAAAGGTATAAAAGGGGGAGTAGTCCCCACGTTCAGTGGGGGCCACCTCCCCAAAAGGTATAAAAGGGAAGTAGTACCAACATAGAACAACAAAGATGGATCCTCGTTGGAAGCGTCCATTCACTTGTTTATTGTGTGGTCCCACGGGTAGTGGTGAATCATCCTTTGTAAATCGGGTTATTCAAAACATTCAAAATATTATATCGCCTGTCCCAAGTCACATCATTTGGTGTTATAGTGAATGGCAACCATTATACAATACTTTACCCCAAGTAGAATTCGTAGAGAGTCTACCTAAGAATTAAAATCTGATAGTTTAGTCATATTGGATGATCTGATGCTCGATGCAGATGTTCGAGTGTCTAGATTATTTACTAAAGGTAGTCATCACCGTAACATTAGTGTGATCTACATTGTTCAAAATTTATTCGATAAAAATAAAGTCCATAGGACTGTAGCTCTCAATAGTCATTACATGATCTTGTTTAAAAATCCTAGGGATCGTTCTCAGATCTCAGACTTGGCAGCACAGATGTATCCTGGTCATTCCAAGTTTCTGAGAGAAGTTTTCGAAGATGCCACTTCGACACCATATGGTTACCTTGTAATAGATATCAAACAAGATACTCCTGAACACATGAGATTAAGAAGTCAAATTTTTCCTGGGGGAACCCGCAATGTGTACCTCCGAAAAGTATAAAAGGGGAGCAACAAGTCTGACTCGAGTCAGAAGCATGTCTGACCATCTCAAGCGCAACATCGCTCTTCTCAAGGTTCTTATTAAATCGAAACCCGCACTCGTCAAATCCATACTAAAACATGCAGACAAAGAATTGATAACTTGTTTGTGTGACTGTGCCTCGAATATACTGAAGGGAGCAGTACCTCTGACCAAAGCTCAGAGAACCAAACCCGTTCGTCAGAAACAACTAGTGAGGGCAGTGGCAAACAAAGGTACATCTGACAAAAAGAGGAGACAAATCTTGCAGAAAGGGGGATTATTGGGGGCATTGCTACCTCCTGTACTATTGGGTGCTGTTAAAGGTATATTTGGATGATGGAATATGCAAAGAAGATGGCTTTGGTAGAACCAAGGTTATTGGAACGTCTACAAGAGACTCCAAGACAGCCGAATGAACTGGCTGTTTCATCACTGGATAGAGAAATGAGAGATATTATCGATGCCCCTTTTCTTTCGGCTGATGAAAAGATGACTCAATATAATCAAATTTTACAAAGATACTTGACATTTCAACAAAAGGTAATGGCTCCTCGACCAATTAAAGTCGAATTCGAGAAAGATAATAAAGACGAAGACATTCTCAATTCTGTACCTATGACAATGAAGAGAAAGGGAAAGTTGTTGTTGAATCGTATTAGAAGTGACCCAAATATATCTTGGAATGAGAAGGGTGAATTAGTCTACAAAGATCAAACAGTGGTAGGGTCGAATGTAACAGATCTTCTAAACGATTTACTTAGAAGACGAAAATCTTTCCAACCAAAGGGATGGGAAATGTTGGCCGAAGCTTTGAGAGATAGTAACATACCCCAAGAATTAATTGGTCATAAAGAACGTTGGGATTTTATGAAACAGGCACCGATAAAGTCGGAACCAAAACAACCAAAGAAAACAGAAACGCCAAAGTGGACCGAAAAAAAGGTATAAATAGAGTTGACCCTTGAACAAGGCAGTCATGGAAGCATTGTACTATGATTCTGAAGTGCCTGGTAGTTTTGGTGGTGTAGACGCTCTTCGTAGAGCGTCCAAGAAAAAAACCAAACAAGTTGTAAAATGGTTAGAGACTCAAGACACATACACTCTTCACAAACCTGTTCGTCGTACATTTCCTAGAAGAAAAGTAATAGTTAGTGGTATAGATGCACAATGGCAAGCTGGCTTGGTAGATGTTTCAAACATAAGTAAATTCAACAAAAACATAAATGTTTTGTTGACATGTATAGATGTGTTTAGTAAATATGCTTGGGTGATACCATTACAAAACAAACTTGGTGATTCCATCGTGAAAGCTTTTAGTAAAATTTCCAAACAAGGTCGTAAACCAGAAAAATTACAAACTGATCAAGGCAAAGAATTTCTAAACAGAAAATTTCAGAATTTTCTCAAAGATCACAAAGTCGACTTTTTCACAACACAAAATGTGGAAACAAAATGTTCCATAGTAGAAAGATTCAATAGAACTTTGAAAACCAAAATGTGGAAATATTTTACCAAGAACAATACAATAACTTTTCCACTTCAAAACTTGGTGAAATCATATAATCATTCTCATCATCGCAGTATAGGTATGGCCCCCATTGCCGTGAACTTTGAAAATCAAGAAGAGGTTTGGTAAAGGTTGTATGGGCAACCCATAAAACACAAGACACCAAAGTACAAAGTAGGAGACAGAGTGCGAATCAATAAAGTTAAGAAAACTTTTGAGAAAGGTTATTTGCCCAATTGGACCGAAGAGTTATTCACAGTAGTAGCCATCAAGAAAGGACATCCAGTCACATACATGTTACAAGATGATAATGGAGAAATACTGAAAGGGTCATTCTACACTGAAGAGCTTCAGCGAGTCTCACATGAAACTATTTACAAAATCGAACACGTACTCAAGAAACGTGGTCGAGGTAAGAAAAGGGAATTGTTCGTAAAGTGGTTGGGATACCCAACTTCGTTCAATTCGTGGATCAAACAGAGTCAGCTCACCTATAAAAGGAAGTGAACCTCTGAAGTTTCTTCAAAATGGAAGAAGGATCGAACGGTTCTTGGCCTCTGTTTGGTAAAAAAATTCCAAGGAGCGAGATCACTTATTTTTCACAAATAATCATTTTGTATATCATCATCATTAACATTGTCGTTAATCTCACTCTCGAAAACACAGACAGCAAGTTGTGGACTGCTCTCTTGAGTAGTAGCATAGGATATTTGTTACCAAATCCAACCATTAAGAAAAAGTAATGTTTTATTTGACTCTACCAAGTAATAGTTCTATGAACGTGTTTCCAGAAAGCACGTTGACTACGTACACCACTCAGTTATCACAACCAGTGAATCTCACGGGAGAATGGGAAGTAGGTCTGGCAGAGATTCAGTATCCAAATACTTGGTTCAATATTCGTGCAGAAGAAGCTTTCGTTACAGTGTTCTGGTCTTCGAAAAAGAATTACCGACTTACTCTCAAGGAAGGTCGTTATTCGGATCCCATTGATGTGATACGAGCTATCAATGGTGTTAAAGAATTACTCTTTCCTCGTCACGATAAGGTAGCTTTTGAACTGGATAGAGTGACTGGTAAAGTTCGTATCACGGTACGTGATGGAGTCGTGGTCACATTGAGCCCTACTCTTCAAAATATTTTGGGATTTAATGAGTGTGTTTTTAAATCAGGAACTTACAATTCTTCCAGAGTTGCCGATGTCAACCAAGGATTTCATTCACTCTATGTATATTGTGACTTGGTTCGTGACCAAGTCGTAGGAGATACAAGAATACCACTTCTTCGTATCGCACCCGTGCGTGGGAAATATGGGGATATCATCTCTAAAACATTTGAGAATGTGTATTATGTACCAGTAGAACGACAAAATTTCAGTACCGTCCAGGTGTATATAAGGGATGACACAGGAGCCATAGTACCATTCGAGTTCGGGAAAGTGACAGTGACACTTCATTTCAGAAATCGTAGATCTCTTCATTTCACATAAACATGACTTACTGTTGTAAGTCCAAATTATACGAAGAATATTACACGAAACAAGCTGGGAACGGTCTACCGGCTTTTTCTGGAGCTCAAATACAGAGAGGATATGGTTTGGGAAGTACATTGGGAGGACTGAAGAATATGGTGTTACCTTTATTGAAAACTACAGCCAGGACCGTGGGAAAACAGTTATTGAGAAAAGGAGCAGCTTTTGCCGAAGATGTCATTGAAGGGAAAAATGTAAAAAAGGCAGCAATCAAAAGAGTCAAAGAGGCTGGTGCAGGAGCTTGGAATGAAGTGGTTGGTGGTTCAAAACCACCCGGCAGGAAAAGTATAAAAAGGCCCGCACCACGCAAAACTAGCAAATCGACAAAAAGAAGGAGAACTGTTCAGACCCAAGACCATCTCGGTGCATGATGTCTCTCATTAATGAAAAATCTTGTGAGTGTGTCAACAGCGAACTCGACTTGTTTTCCATACCACCAACACAGACTAGTGTGGAACATGGGCAATGGGTAGAACACAGGCCTTTGGCGACTATAGGAAACAGTGGTCCAATAGAATTCCACACTGCAGGATTAGGAGATGATTATTTGAATTTGGCACAGACATACTTGTATGTTAAAGCAACGGTTGTAGATTCCAATGGGGCATCAATTGCACCCGATGCCAAAGTGGGCCCAGTCAGTTTATGGATGCATTCCTTATTTAATTAAATCGATATCAGCTTGAATGAAAAACTGGTATCTCCTTCCAACAACACTTATCATTACAGAGCTTTCGTAGAAACTTTGTTGAGTTATGGACCAGCAGCCAAGAAGTCACAACTGACTAATGCATTATGGTACAAGGATACGGCCGGACACATGGAAGATTTGACAGATGATAACAAGGGATTTCTTCTTCGAAAGAAATTTATAGAGAAAAGTAAAATCGTGGACATGACTGGAAGATTACATTTGGACATGTTTTTCCAAACTCGTTACTTGCTGAATGGAGTTAATGTTCATGTTAAAATGAATAGAGCCAAAGATGCTCTCGCATTGATGGCCGATACCGCTACATACAAGATCAAAATTCTAGATGTATCCATGTTTGTACGCAAAGAGAGACTCCAATCACTCGTGAGAATGGCTCACGAGAAAGCACTAACAAAAGCAACTGCAAAATATCCTATCGATCGTGCGGAAACCAAGGTGTTTTCAGTGCCGAAAGGAAATCTGAGCATTACACAAGACAACTTATTTTTAGGCCAACTACCTAAACGCATCGTAGTGGGATGTGTAGACAACGATGCTTTCAATGGAAACTTTTCAAAGAATCCATATAATTTCAAGAACTACAAAATCAATTACTTGGCATTGTACGTGGATGGGCAGCAGATTCCAGCCAAACCATTACAACCTAGATTCGAACAACAAGAAGTGGCGAGATGTTATGCAACTCTGTTCCAAGGAACTGGACAAATGTATGAGAATGAAGGAAACCACATCAGCCGAGAAGAGTACATAAATGGATACACCCTATTCGTATTCGACCTGACTCCAGATCTATCACATGGACAACACTTCGATCTGGAGAAGAGAGGAAACTTGAGACTAGAAGTCCATTTCGAAAACCCATTACCAACCACAATCAACGTACTGGTGTATGCAGAATTCCAGAACATCATAGAAGTGGATAAGAATAGACAAGTAATCTCCGATTACTCAACATGAACACGTTGCAGTTAGAGAATGCACTTCGATCAGATAGTTGTTTGAAGAGAATATGTTTGGGTGTATTTTCAAGAAACAAATTACCAAGAAGATTACCAGATCACAGACCAGTGGCTTTGATAGCCAACACGGATCCAGCCCACAGAAAAGGAGAACATTGGGTGGCTCTCTTTGTGAGTCACCACAACGCAGAATACTTTGATTCCTATGGATTACCACCACAACACAGACCATTCGAGAATTTCCTGAAGAAGAATTCCAGATATTGGAAGTATAATACGAAACGCCTTCAAGGACCATTACCAGTGTGTGGACAATACTGTCTGTTTTACTTGAAACATCGCTGTCGCGGTGTACCGATGGAAACCATATCCAACATGTTTACCACTGATCTAACGGATAATGATCTGTTGGTTAATGACGTCATAGAGGAAACCAGCCACTAGATGTCTCTGCATTGAAGGAAAACTATAAAAACTGGTGCACTTGGTGTTCAGCTCATTTGTGTTTCGACAGCCAAAGAAGAAGGATGTCTACTAATGTGACCGTCTTCAAACTTAACAACGATTTACAGATTCAACTGTTCAAGAACGACGTTGGGTTCCAGTTTACCACCAGAGGTTGGGAACAAGTGACCAAAGCAGTGGATATTGCAAAGAAGAGAAGTCTTGAAATAGGAGAACCCAAACCAAAAAGAGAAAGAAATCCAAACAAGAATGAAGATAAAAAGGATTGAAGAATGTTCACTATTCCATGTTTGATCAGGATGGCACTGAATGATTATCAATCAAGAAACCAAGAAACAAGAAATCCAAGAGACTTTGTAGAGAGAATGAGCGTTTCATTCGAAACGTATTTTCGTGATGTTCCGCCACCAGTACTGGAGCAGTTATTACGCGGAGAAGAAAAAATAAGAAAGACACCAGAACAAAGACCACCAAAACACATCAAGTATGCATTGGAGGAAAATCGTCTCAAGACATTTCAATTCATGTTATAAAGTGAAAGTGTGAAAACCCCGAATGAACTGACAAAAGCTGGATTCTTTTATTTGGGGACAGGAGACAGAACTCAGTGTTTTCATTGTGGTATTATTGTTCGTTTCTGGGAAACAGAAGATGATGTTATAGAAGAACACAGAAAATATTCTCCAGACTGTCATTACATTCATAATTTACCACCTGATTTCATGGACGTTGAAAAAGAAGAAATGGCCATCAGAGAAGAAGAAGAAATGGACACATCATTTCAAGAAGAAGATTCACGGAGGACGAAATGTAGTGTGTGTTTATTAGCTGAAGCCAATGTCGCTCCGCGACCATGTAACCATTTGTGCCTGTGCAAAAACTGCTGTAAACCACTCAGAAGATGTCCAATCTGCAGAAAGACTGTTTATGAATATCTGACAATCTACATACCATAAAAAGATGTATTTTTGTTGTTGAATAAAAGAAATTTAAATTTATATTTAGTGTTGTTATTTTTTTAACTTTCCATCGAAGTACAAAGAAAAATCAAAATGAAGGATAGTAAATTAGACCTCGTACGACACATCTGTTATGTAGATCCTCATATGAGTATATGGTGGAACTTAGCTTCATGGCCTTCATGTACACATATGGGTCCTACTTATAATTTAAATAATGGATTCTGGGTAAATTTGTCCTATAGCACTACGTGCTACTCTTAATAGGGAAATAAAACGTCATGGGATCCAAAAAATGGGAACATTGCTCCTCTTCAAACGAACACACCCCCTCGGTATTACGTGCTACTCTTAATAGGGAAATAACACGTCATGGGATCCAAAAAAAAAGAGATTCTTAAAGAATTCGAAATAATACAACTTGACGGGTTTATTTGGGTAATTAAATGAGGATTCTGGGAAAATCCGAACCAGAAATTAACTCCACTTCAGTCGAATGCACCCCTTGTACCCCTTAGTACTATAGCACTACCGCTAAGCCGATAAAATGGGGAAATAAAGTCAATTTCGGTGATTTCGGGTGGATTTTGGTGATTTGGAAGGATTGTCGGTTTGTTTGTGGTAATTCTACAAATCGTGAAATTACACTTCTACAAAGGAACATGCCCTCCGAACATACCCAATTGCAGAACAATTGGGTAACATAGCAATCACGTGCTACCATAGAAACCAAGATGGCGGCCTCCAGTATACAAAATGGACGACGGAAACACGTATCACCCTAACAACACGCGCTGCGGATGCGCACTCACACCACGTATCACTATGGAGATGACGTCACAACATGGCCGCTCACGCGGGTTACCATGACAACACAACATGGCGCCACTACGTCACGTGACATGACGTCACTTCCGGGGTCCGGCAAACTACCCTCGAAACGTGCGAGCTATACTACTTACGTTGATTTTTCCTCTTAAATTTGGGTGCTGCGGGTACGCAAACACAGCCCATATTATCAAAATTTTGATGTTTGAGAACCTGCATAGGGTTAACAAATGCCTACTGGAATAGTTTGTACATGCAATTTGTAATGTCACACTAACATCTGAGAATAGCCAATGTTTTTATACTGCACCAATGACCCAGACTTAGCTGGTGCTAACTCTTAAATATTTAGGGCCCAACACAAATTTAGCACCCCGCCCAATCCCCAAAATTTGCATCAAAACCGAAAATAACATGTCCTATATGGTCCTCCATACTTTTACTCCACTGCGCACGCGCAGTGTCAAGGAGGTCTCGAAATTGGCGCCAATTGTCATTCTTTGTTTGGCCCTCAATTCAGTTACATCTCACTGATATTTGTTCTTGTAAATCTCAGTTTAAGATGCCAGACACATAATTATGAGAGAAATGGTGGATCTAAGGAGGAAATAGAAGGGTGAGAGGAAGAAACAGTGGCAGGAAATATTCAGGGCTGTAACATATAATTTTTTTACGAAATTATTTCATGTTGCCTATTTTCTAGGCATGGCCCTGATGTTGTCATTCTTGCTATGAATTTACCGTTGTTCAGCGTTTCCTCTCCCCCTTCCTTTATTCCCCCTAGCTATTCTCCCATGCTTTTGACATATTTTTTGTAATGTTTATTACTTAAATTTCTTGGGAGTTTTGGCTTGGTAACAGAATAAATATTCTGTTTTTCCCCATGCTTACGTCCTCACCCATGGGTGTTTAGGCGTTTTGGTCTGCATCTACCATCTGATGTTTTGCAGTTTCTTCTCTGGATGTCTCTGTTTTGCATCAGATAGTGTTTAAATTGGTAACTGATTTCGGGCCGTGTTTATCAGAGCCTGGAGTCATGTTTCTGGTTTTTGTACACTTTTTGTTTACGTTGACAACTGTTACTTCTGATAGTGATAACTTGTCTTCTGTCTAGTTCAGTTCATAGAAAGATACATTAATATTGTCCGTAAGTGTTACATTAATATTTTGAAATGATTTAAAAAAACTTGTCCACACTTAGGCTTTTTTGGGATCTATTTGGGCTCATTGTTCCCATTAGGAACTTGGGCTCTTCTGAAATTTTTTCGAATTTTTTTTTCTTTTTGAATTATTTTTTCGAAATGTTATAATGGGTTATTTTATTATGTATCTTTGTTTTCAAGGGTTGGTGCGAGTCTATGACTGTTTGTAATTTTTCACAATGAAAGAATATTGTTCAATTGTAATGCGAGGAAATCTTCCTCTGATTCTCATAGTTACTGTATTAATTGTAGTCAGTGAACTCGCACTAACCCTTGCTCAGTGTGTGTCAATTGGGATGACAAATGTTGGAGACGTGTGTCACGGTATGTTGTTAGCGGGGAGAGGTCCATGCCGGTCCTCTCTCCGCAGGGTCACTCTAGTTTTTCAACCTCTTTTTCAGAGGAACAAGAACAGGGTGATATTTCCGTGATGTCTTCGAAAAGTGTGCTTCCGACATGACAGTCAAATGAAGAGCTAGCGGCAAAAGTGCTCATGCAGATACGTCAATTGCGTAAGAGCTCCAAAGTAGGATCGACGGGTTTGGCGTCCGCTAGCTCACCCGGTGTAGCGACCATTCAACGAATGGCTCGGCAGCAGGGTTCGTCCGTTGCGGTCCAGGGAGGAGATTTGGGTGATGCGAGCACTATAAATATACAACGTGCACACCCAGTGACGGCGGATATGAGGATGGTAGGGAGGAAACCTATTAGTCCGGTTCCTAGCTCATCCAGCTCCGCCCGGGCTGCAAGCGAGAGAGGTCCCTCTCTCGTACAACAACATCTGGGCCCAGATGTTGTGGTACATAACGTTCCTCAGTCGGAGCATACGTCCACCGCTCGGGACGCTCCGTTATATAGACAGTCCTGAGAGACTGCTCTATTGGCTTCCTCATCCTCACGACAGCACACACGACAGCACCTTGGCTACGTGACCAGTGATATTCAGCCAGCCTCGCCGACCAGGGATTCCACGGCGACCAGGTCACGCCATCCGGTAGCCAGGGAAACGAGGCCTTCATACTCCGGGCGTTCGCATAAAAGAAGTATGCAGGAATCAACGTCCAAGGAGCTGCTTTCAGCGGCTAAATCCCGCAGCTCCACAAGCCTCCGTTACGGACGTGCTATCGCAGATAGCAAAAATTATCGCAGCATCACAGTAGCCGACAGAAACTCTGTCGCAGCAGGAATTATCCGTGGAAGCTAGGTCGGTAGGTTCCGCTGAAGGCTCAGGCATGGACTACCGAGATTTACAAGTGGTCCGACAGGATGGCGAAAGGGATACGGAGGAGTTGGAATTTTCCCTTTCGGAACAAGATAAAATTGCCGTAGAGTTCATCCGGCATTATCTTCCTGACGTTGTTCCTCCGGACCAAAATGCTGCGCAGTGGGATAAGAGACTGATAGCGCTACTGGACACTGAATTCTTTAATCGGTTTAGGGACACCGTCCCTGAGTTCCCGACACAGTCCAGAAATGTCTCACAGACACTTGAACTATTGAATGACGCTATATATAAACTTGCTACCAAAACGGGCAGGTCAGGTTTCTTATCGGCAAATGCTCTACATCTGCCTTTCATCATTTCAAGGAATAAAGATGAAGATCTAGAATTGTCTATACCGTCGTCTATGTCACTTCTAACCACGACGTTGGAAACGACAATATCGTTTAACTGGGCTAGCTTATACGCATTATCATACGCAGATCTCCTTACCAGAGCGTTGTCATTACGTCTCGAAGGAAAAGAATTCCAGGATGTACAGACCTCCTTAAGAGTTCTTTCGAGGGCCATAGCATTCTCCACGTATAACTCCGCCCTTTCAGTTGCAAATCTGGAGTTGGTTAGACGTGACGCGGCCTTGGCTAAATCCACGCGCATGGATAGTAAGGTGAAAAACTCTCTCAGAGTCGCTCCGGACTCCGGAGAGCTTCTCTTCGACGGCAAGCTTTCCTCAATCTATGATCAGATGACTAAGAAAGCTTCAGACTCTCTGCTATTTAAATCCGCTTCCAAAAAGTCGGATTCAGCGGAGAAGAGTAGGACAGGCACTTCTGGGGCGAATACGTCCAAGGGAAGTTCCTATAGAGGTCCTATGCGTCCTCTAGGTCTTACTCCAGAGACCGTCAAGGCAGCGACTCAGGTAAGGGCCGTAATACAGGCCGAGACAACCGGTCAGACGCCCCTAGGTCGACGGAACGAGGTGCGGGCCGTGGAGGACGTGGTTTCTCCTTCCGCAAGCCTCGCAAGTCAAGGAGGTGATGGTATACACCTCTATCGTGTTCCAGTGGGTGGAAGACTGTCGCGTTTCTCAACCAATTGGGAGTCAGTTACGGACGACCCTTGGGTTCAAGGGATGATTTCGGAAGGGCTAAAACTGTCCTTGGAAGGAAAACCTCCGTTGACTCGAAGTCCAGTTCATAGCAAGATGGACTCAGCTTCCGTCAAATCCGCAGAAGAGAGGCTCGCTTGTATCAGAAGTCCAGTCTCTTCTGGAGAAGAACACGACAGAGGTCGTAGAAAACCAGGAATCTCCAGGTTTCTACAGCCATCTTTTTCTGTTTCCGAAACCAGACGGCTCGTTCCGTACAGTCATAGATCTGAGCTGGATAAACAAGCTGATCGTGGCTCCAAAATTTTATATGGAGACCATCCGATCGGTCAGTGCTAGCATTCGGGTGAACGACTATGCTACGAGCATAGATCTCACTGATGCGTACTTTCACGTCATAGTACATCCGGTGTTCAGAAAGAATCTTCGCTTCGCCGTCCCAGGAGTCGTGTATCAGTTCCGAGCAATGTGCTTCGGTCTGAATTTAGCGCCCTGGGCTTTCACTCGAATAATGAACTCGGTAATGACTCATTTCCGAGCACATTCGTCTGCGGTAACGTCGGCCTACCTGGGCGACATTCTTTAGAGGTACGGCAACGAGGTAACGCTACAGAACGATGTGCAGAGTCTGCTTCTATTCTATCCGACGTCTCGGTTTCATAGTAAACTAGGAGAAGTCGGATCTGCTGCCGTCCAAGTTATTCACCCGCCTAGGAATGAACTTCCAGACGCACAACAATCTCGTTCGTCTGCCGTTAACCAGAGCGAAATTAATCAGTTGTTACGCTCGCTATTGTCTTCACTCAGACAAAGTTACAGCGAGAGAATTCATGAGACTTTTGTTTGCCGCGGATCTTATTCCGATGGGGCGGCAACGCACTCGTCCTCTCCAAATCTTTCTGACTCAGAATTGGAGGGTGAAGATTCATTCACTCGATACGGACATCCTCTTGTCAAATCAAGTGAAACAAAAGATTCAGACTTGGGCAGATATTCAGTGGTTAACTCAGGGAGTTCCACTGCAATTACCGGATCCGAGTTTTACGATTATGACGGATGCCAGTCAAACAGGTTGGAGCGCAACATTGAGCCCAACGGATTCGAAGTGCCAGGGTCTTTGGGATCCGCAGTTCCTAAACAAGCACATAAACATCAAGGAAATGATGTGAATTTGGTTTGCGCTACGTCATTGGATGGACATTATTCAGAATGCACACGTGCAAATTCTATCCGACAATACGACGATAGTAGCGTATATTCGGAACCAGGGAGGCACTCATTCCATTCCGTTATTCAATTTAACGGAAAGAATCCTTCTGTTTGTACTAGAACATCAAGTTCTCCTATCGGTTCGTCATATCCCGGGTCGTCTGAACGTATAGCAGACTCCCTTTCACGGAGGGGTCGCTTGTTGCCGTCAGAATGGACTCTCAACAAACGAGTATTCAATCAGATTTGCTACCAATGGGAGGGGCCAATAATAGACTTATTTGCGACGCATCTCATCAATCACTTGTAGACGTATGTGTCACCATGAACGGATCCACGAGCGTTTGCAGTAGACGCTCTATCGATCTCGTGGGACGGAATGATAGGATAGGCGTATCCGCCCGCGCCGTTGATTCAGCAGATATTGCTCAAGATAAAACAATGTCAGTGCAAAATTCTGTTGGCAGCATCTCTGTCTCCACGGGGACCGTGGATAAATCTACTCAGGTGTCTGTTGTGGGACATGCCGCGGAAGCTTCCTCCACAGGAGGATCTTCTTTCGCAGGGGAAATCGCGGAGACTGCCTCACAACCCGCAAGGTCTCAACCTTCACGTATTTCCGTTGTGCGGTCCTTCTAGCACGGCAAGCATTTTATAGGACGAGCAGTGGACGCGATTTCTAACTGTAGGAGGACCTCCTCTTCGCTAAACTATGCTGCTAAGTTGAAGGTCTTTTGTCGGTGGTGTAGGGATCATTCTGTAGATATTTATGATCCCTCCATTCCAGACATTGCAAATTTTCTAGTCTACTTGTTTGATGAGATCAAACTGCAGCCTGTTACCATTAAGGGTTATAGGTCTATGCTATCAGATACCTATGCACATCATGATAGTTTACAGATTGGATCTAATGTCTCTTTATCTAAGTTAGTAAGAAACTTTTCGATAAATAGACCTAGAACCTTTAGATTAATTCCTAAGTGGAATTTAGCTTGGGTTCTTCTTAAGTTAAAAGAATCGCCATTTGAGCCTCTTGACACGGTGGACTTCAAATTCTTATCTTATAAGACAGCTTTTCTCTTAGCCTTCTCTTCGGCTAGAAGAGTTAGTGAGCTTCGTGCACTATCTGTGGACGATTCTCACTACCGTAGTGTGGGAAATTCTGTTACCTTCACTACTAATGTTGGATTTTTGGCTAAGAATAGGCTCGTAATAAGTATCCGGAACCTATTGTTATTAAGGCTCTTCCGTCTTCAGACGGGCATAGGTCTTTACTCTGTCCTGTTAGAGTTATACGTATTTACAAACGTAGATCTGAGTTTATCAGAAAGAGACGTAAGCGTTTCTTTCTGTCTCTGATGCCTAATAGAAGGAACATTTCGGTCCATTCTATTGCTTGGTGGATTGAATTAACTATCCGTACTGCTTATAATAAATTATCTTCAATTCAGCAGTCTGTGCTTAAGATTTCAGCTCATGAAGTAGGAGCTCTATCTACATCTTGGGCTTACTCTAATAGTGTTGCTATTACAGATCTAATGAAGGCTGCATATTGGTCTCAGCCTTCCACTTTCACGAATTTTTATCTTAGAAATATTGAGTCCATTTCTGGACATCTACATTGTTTAGGTCCGTTATCTGTTGCTCAGAATGCCGTCCACTAAACAGTTGCAACTATAGTTATGCAGGTTTTCTGTTCCGGCAGTGACTCTGTCCTGCTGCCCTCTTCGCTCTGGGGTATTTGACCCAGGGCAAGGAAAGGGGGGGGGGGGGGGGGCTTCCCTTAGGTCACCTGCTTTATAATGGAAAGCAAGGGAATACCTCTTCTGGAGTCAGTAATTCTGAGTCTGCGTCGGGATGGTTTTAAAGTGTAAAGCTAATGTTTACTCATCTATGTAATATTTTTAAAGTGTAGCTCGGTGTGAAGCATTTGTATATGTCACGTGTCATATGGGCGTTAATGTACAATCCTCGGACACTTCTAATGAGTATAAAGAGTCTCATTTCTCCGGACTTCCTTTATTTATTGGTTTTCCTTTAAAAATAATTAGTATAACGGGTTATACTGGAGGTTAATAGAGATCATTGATGTTATTGTGCCCAATTACAGAAAGGTGTTGTGTCTTTCTTTTTTGATGCAAATAAGAAAGGTACATGTAAAGCCTATTTCTCCTTTTCTCTTCGAGGGGATAATTCTGTTATATGTAGTTGAGCCTATTGGATTTTCCTTTATGTCCTAGGCCCTCCAAACTTTTTACTATTCAGCTAAGTCTGCGTCATTGGTACAGTATAAAAATGTTAAAAAATTTATAGTAATTTATATATTTGTTATACTTACCAATGACCCAGACGGGAATGGCCCTCCCATGAGTTGGAAACCTTCCCGCTGAGTATATAACGCTTACAAGGCACTCGTTGTAAGAATGACACTTGGCGCCAATTTCGAGACCTCCTTGACACTGCGCATGCTCAGTGGAGTAAATGTATGGAGGACCATATAGGACATGTTATTTTCGGTTGTTGATGCAAATTTGGGGATAGGGGGGGGGGGGGCAAAATTTGTGTTTGGCCCTAAATATTTAAGAGTTAGCACCAGCTAAGTCTGGGTCATTGGTAAGTATATAAGATATATAAACTAGTATAAATTTTTTAACTTTTCTCGATGTGAAGTTTTTAGAGAAATCCTCGGATGACACGAATTTTTAACATTTTGAGGGGTATCTCTCTGTAACCAGCTCTAAATGGGTTAATGTTTGGTTTTATGAATACCTTCATTCCTTACAAAAATGAGCCTTGGTGAATTACACTTCCAACGTAGGAGGTTATGTTTAACTCGCAGGTACACATTGGGTGCAGTGGGTGCCAAGAACAGCCCATTTTCTCAAATTTTCTATGCTTTGCCGCCTCTGGAGGGTTAACAAACACTTACCGGAATATGTTGTCCAAGCAACTTGTAATGTCACTCCAAGACCGGCAAATGGTCAATTTTTCTTGAATACTTACTAGATTTTTTAGAGAAATCCACAGAAAATGGGAATTTTAAGCTTTTTGAGGGGTACATCTCCTTAACCAGGCGAAAATGGGTTAAGACCTCAATTTTTGAATACCCTTGCTACTTACTAATATTTTTTCCTATCAGTTTTGCGTCCGGTAGAAGAAGTTATGTTTATCTGTGGCATTCCAATTTTTTGTTGTTGATGTCCAAAAAACAGACTATTTTTTCGAAATGTTGACATTTAGCAGCCCATGGCGGGTTAAGAAATGCTTACCGAAATATTTTATCCATGCAACCGGTAATGTGACACCAAGACCTATCAATGGCCATTTTCTGTTGAAAACTTACAAGATGTTTGTAAAGAAATCCAGAGAAAACATGATTTTTTAAGCTTTTGATGGGTATCGCTATTAACCACCCATAAGGGGTTTAACGCTTGGGTTTTTGAATACCCTTATTACAGAAATGGTCCTCAGTGAATTCCACTTCCAACAAAGGAGATTATGTGTATCTCTCGGGTATACCTTGCGTGCTGTGCGTGTCCAAAAACTGCCCATGTCAACAAAATCATGATGCTTGGCAGCCTGTAGAGGGTTAATAAACGCTCATCGGAATATTTTGTCCATGTAACTTGTAATGTCACACAAAAACCTGCGAATAGTCAATCTCTCTAAAAAACTTACAAGATGTTTTTAGAGAAATCTACAAAAAATGGGAATTTTCAGCTTTAAAGGGGTATTGTGGCATAGCAGGGTTAAGTACCCCGGAAAAATGATCGTCTAGTGGTTTTTAGTTCGGACTATAATCGTGGCAAAAATGGCCACAGGACAATTTAAGTGTTCAGTCTTAAGAGGCAACCAGTTTCTGTAGAGTCTGCAACAATTCTTGATACTGCAGCCGCAGCGAAAGGGTGAATTCAAAAACACATAAAATGTACTTACAGTTTTCTACACTTTTATTAAAACCCTAAGTATAGTTCCTACAAGTTAAACTTTAAACAAATTCTCTCTCTGGTAAAAGTTTGAAAATATCAGATACGAAATGAGACTAAGTCGAAATTATCGCATCGCTCTCATCGCGTCCTGTGTCTGGAAATGTTGTCTGGCCTGGCAGCGTTCGGCGGCGTCCTTCCACGAGAATAGGAGAGTGACTTCTTGTACATACGGAAGACCAGAGAGAAGCACCGTCTCGGGTGATTCCGTTGGCTTAAATACGATTTGAATCGTGTCTACTCGGCAGAATTTACGTCACAAAACACCACAAAACACCACATATACCCCAAGATGGCGGAGAGGTATTTCTTAACCCCTTACTTCCATCCTGGAATAGTAGGGCATCCGGTGGGTATCCTATGCTAAGAGTATGCGTTCTCGCATTTAAAAGGATGTTGGCAATTAATAGGTGTATAATTACAAAACCATTCAAAACCGACGTGAACGTGCAAGATTGCACAATTCTCAGAGCTGAAACTGATACTGGGTGTGTTGAGGTTAGGTCGGGTCAGTATACAATGCTAAAACCTGTCAAAAGCATCCTGATGGGGTTATTATAGGTTAGGCTTTTACTAGCTCATATGCCAGTCATAATTGCAAATACTGTCAAAAACACCTTTTTACAGTAAGTGCATAAAGTACTTCTGTAGGTCAGTTGCACTGCTATTATGCAATGCAAATATACGAGGGATTGAATAAAATTACATAACTTGGGCTTGAAAACAGCGTTTACTTATTAAAGTTTATACAACAGAGAATTATTACCAAGTAGGACTTGGCCACTCTGATTAACACATTAACACTTCGGGAACCAAGATTCTCGAGTGCAATCATAAGACTCCGACGCACCCCACGGAGGTTAACCCGACACGCTCCGTGGAGGGGCTCCGTGGAGGGCGTTTCGTTACAATCCTCCCAACCAAGACGCGAGGTCCGGTAAACTTTTAGCGGAGCTCGAGTCTGGATCAGATGAATTCCAGAATTATCAATAGTGATCAGGTTAGTGACCAGGATCACCAGGATCACTGGCTGACCGGATCCAGGGAAACAGGATGACCAATCACCTGCGGTGACCAGGATGCTGTCAGCATCACGGTCAACACGGTGACGGGAATCCATGACCAGGATCAGTCACTACCGGTTTTAGGGAGAAGAAATGCACTACAGGAATTATTTATTACGGACTAATTACGGACTAATATTAGCGGAACGCCTCCAGACAACAGGAATCACCTTTTCTCCTAAGGTATTACATTCTAAATTCCTGAAAGTAATAAAAATAACAATAAACTCTACCTGATTCTGTTAGTGGGGAAAAACTGATAATTACGGGTCGTAAAATCGAAGCTATGCTTCTTCAAAGGAGTTCCCCATAGGAGGTCAAATCGACACAGAGGACAACTTTGTTTTTGCTGCATCCAAGTTAACCCACAGTAGAGATGTACTATCTGAGTACATTGAGGACAACGATATGCTTCACGGGGCCCAACAATGTCCACCAAGCATATTGCACATTGTCTCCCATCTCCATCAACTATATTTTGTCTGGCTTGAAAGATTCGAAGGCTTGCATACATTTCAAGCGAGTATTGTAAGACTTGATGTCTGTATTGTGCATTTTCCCATTCATAGGTATGTTCCACCTGCACATGATGGAACGTTTCACCAATTATCATTCGATATTCGCGAGGTACATCTGGTATGGAGATTTGACTATATTCACTAGGGCGAAAAGGACGGACCGGAGTCGATGTGATGAATAGATCGATCCCATTCTCCGATTGATAAGGAATTCGTTGATCATAATAAGTTCCGTCCCACCGTGGGTCATTCCAATAGCGAATAACACTTACACGGCTTGATCGTGCTGCCTCCCAAGGGGTTGCTAATCGAGCCTCATGTTCGATTACCACTATGTGAGGCATCACCAGTTCGCGTCCTATTTCCGTTGTATGGAGACAATACCGGTATAAAACTTGAGTTCGAATCAATTCTAAGTGACCGGTGACTTCGTTTAACTGGACCATATCCCACACACGGATTTTGCGCTGAAAAGCGGAAGCTCCGTTGTGAAAGATCATAGGTACAGGTATACGAAATCTCTGTGTCCAATACTCTAGTTGCTCCGGAAGAAAATCTTCCGAAGTTGGGTTAACTTTACGGTAGGCATATGCCGTGGCCATTTTTCACGGATTCAATATTACTTATAAACTAACTAAAAACGTGTTTCAACTTATATAAGATAAAAGAAACTGACTACAACAATTAAATATCAAGTGCAATAACCAAATTATCAAATTAAATGTGACTGACTATACTCTAAAACTGGAAAATAAGAAATAATTTCAAACCTTAAAAACTATTTTACACTATGCTACAGCTGTGCCGTATGAACAATTCTACTTTCCCCGTTAACGGTTCTTCGTTAGTTTTTAATCTGTTGTCGATAGTGACGAAACTAGGAGTCACGTCTAGAATGTCACTATATAATTTTGACAATAACTTTTTCGTTTACTTTACGTAGATACTTTGTTGTTTGCGCAAGAAAAATATTATACAATAATGTCCAAAGATGACAACAGTGCCCGACGGCACGCAGCTGTAGAGGTCGCCTTTTTAACTTCTGTCATGTCATACGCAACTCAAAACTGATGTGGATCCATTTCAGCTGGTACTGGAAGCTTCGGCTCGTTACCGATACCCCACCTCATGGGTGTACGGCAGTGCGGGCAAGAAGCTGGCTCAGGAGCACCGGCTTTTGATCTGGCCCATGCAATACCACAAGAGTAGTGGATTTGTTGTTTACATTGGCCACATTCAAATAAATCCTGCCAAGTTTTTGAAATTTCTGCTAAGCAGATGCAGCAAGGGCCCCCAAGACCCTTATAATGAGTTTGTACCTCCTGCGTCTCATTATATTTAATAATTTGGCTGCGTAAACTAAAACGTTGTAATCGTCTTCCCTCGTGTCGGATTAAAGCTTCACGAAGGAGCCGATACTGCTTTTGCTGTTTCTCCAATTCATAAGTTTTCTGTACATTGCCAGGAGGAAAGAATCGTGGAGGGTGCATTTGGTGCTGATAAAATCCATATGAATCATCAGCATCTTCACTGGCGGGATATGTACTACCAGGGAAGACCTCATGACTCCCGAATGGACGGACCAAGCCAGGATTGGCTATTAGGTCCAGTTCAGCATCCAATTGATTTCGCCCATGGTCATAATATCGGCCATTCCAACAGGGGTCAGTGACACAATGAATGACCTCGTCAGGACCGGGACCAGTGACGTCATGGGGTTCACCTTCGACGGAAAACTCTGGAAGATACAAGAGATGGGGAAATATTACTTTTCTTTCCTCAGAGAGATAAAAACGATAGCCAAGTTGGTGTTGCATTATCTCTGTCTGGCCATTGGCAGGATTATAATGTCTCGTGTTCCAAATACGAATATACCTTAAACGGCGACGTCTCCATAAATCTTTTGGAAAATATAGAGAATGGCCATGACAGGGAGCCGCTGCTTTATGAAAGGCTGCGCGTTTATGTTCTTCAAATCTTGCCCGTTCCTCATAAGTATGGCAAGGAGTTACAGCATGTTGGTAGGCTTCGCGTTGATGTAAATCGTACATGGCCTGTTCTTCGGCGAATTCTTCGAATTCCAAAGTAGTTGCTGAAGCCATACCAACAAGAAAATTAATCAAATATGAAATAAAATAAAACTATATTTAAAAGAAACCACTATGTTACCAATAGTATTATGTTTATACACTAAAATTTACACGTATAATACGCTCCCCTGGGTTCGTCTGTAACTTGGTGCACTCAATCAACACTCTTTCCACCAACTTTCAAATTTGTTTGCCTTGATACTGGAGTCCTGTGTGTAACTTATCTAATACACTCCAGGAACTCCGATTTTATAAAAATTGTTACACTGCAGTGCAGAATTACTAACTTTGGGAAATTTTTCACTAGTAAACAAGACAAACACAGACGACCCGTTATCGTCATGGATCAGGTTTCCAATGAAGGATTATACATAAATTGGGAAACCAGATTCATGAAAATCTTATATATATGTAGTAGTCTACGTAGACTTTTCTGTTTGTTGTTGCTTATTAAATTTTACACTTCTCAATCTTCACTCTGAAGGTTTTCATTTTGTGTTGGCAACTGATAATGCCGATACACAGTATTTGGGCCTGTTCGGTAATCAAACGTTGACCCTGTGAAATGTCCAACATAATCTGGGTGGTATTGACGATAGACAACAAAGGGTTGAAAACTCCTTGGTTGGCCATCTGAGTGATATCGTGCTCGTCTGCGACGACTAAAGTCACGATATCTTGCACAGAAGGGAGTAAACTCTGCTACATTTCTTCGCATGTGAAACCTATGATGTACACTACTGGTAGTAGCCACCCGGTGACTATAATACCGTAGAGGTTCACTTACCTCACCCTGTTCATTGATTTTTGGATATTGTAAATCAGGGCAATTGTATATTACTAAATATCTAGACCTATTTGCAAAAGTTAAATGAGTATCAACAGCACTGTCATAATAATATATCAACTCTCGCTCAACCTCTATATATACCATATTCAAATCCATATCAAAATATTGACATCCAAATACATCCTCAATGTCTAAGAGATCTGTATCTTTCATAAAGTCTTGCTCATATGTATTGGGTCGTATGATATCTCGATCAAATTCATGAGGAGAGGCCAACGGGCGAGGTGTTCTGAAAAACTCGCTCCTTGCCCACTCCCACGGCCTCGGTCGAATATCGATTATAGGTTCTGAGACAATATTAGTAGATAATGGAGCAATTTGTCTTGCTTCTACATCACTTAAAGGAGGGGTGTGTACGTCTAATCCAAGATCAGCTCGTGCAAGTTCATTTTGTATCACACTGATACCTGACTCTGCAACATCAGTGGTAGAATCACTAGGCAACGAATCACTTGTAGGTGTGGTCATACTGGAAGAAGTATGTGATCTCATTGTTATATCATAAACAAATCCACCGAGTCCATCTTGGCTCTCGGGGTCCCGATGAATAATTGCATCATGGGTTCTAATAGGTAATCTTGGAGGAAGGACTAACGTTTCCACTGTATCCGTAGGCGAATAAGGTGGAAGTCGTTGAAGTCGTTCCGGTGTAGATAGTAAAATGGAGTCAGTAGGAGTTTGAACACTACTTGGAGGAGTCGACAAAAGGTCAGAAGATGCTATAGAAGGTGATGGTGATTCTTCTATTGATGCCACTACAGATACACTATTGTCAGACGAATTGCTATTTATATTTACGTTTATACTAGATGAATTAGTGTCATGAAAAAGTTCTCGTGAAACAGTACTATTACTGTCAGTTCCAGTACTAACTGTACTTGAAGTTTCATCATCATATAAAGTGTCACGATCATTATAATAACTCTGGTAATCAGGGAAATCATCGAGCCCACTGTCAACACTAGAATCAGATTCTGCCATTTGTACACTGGTCACTGAAACAAAAACACACAGTGTGTGAACTACTGTTTTTCAGTCTCTTTGTCTATATCAAACATAGTTATGTGGACATTGGCAGAATCCACGTCATGTTGTACACGGGGATATATTGATTTCCTATTAGGTTGAGGAGAAGGTCTAAAGTTTTGAACAGCTTTTCTCATCATGTCTCTAATACTCTTAGGAGGTTGTTGTTGTTGTGCTCCAGTTGGATCAGCAGGAGCTGAAGGCTGTGGTCTAGGTCCCATACTAGTATAGATTTCATCATCGGCAAATGCAAAATTAGACATTTCACTATCATCAACAGCAGAAAAAGTCGGTTTACTTTTACGGTTTCTTAACCATTTGTATATCTGTTTGTGTCTATCGGCTCGATAGCACTTCCAAAGCAGATATAATCCTATTATTAATGCAACAGTCGCGAGAGCGTAAGCCCACTTAGGGACTTCAAATGAGTCCGTCATTTGTAAATTTAGCGAGTCAAGTTCATGAATTAAGTCATCCATGGGTAAGTCATCCAAGTGATCTATTCCTTTCGGTATCGTAAACGTCGATATGTTCACCCTCTCTATGACAGGTTTCCACATCTGTCGTTGTAACAACGAGAAATTTGGTAACACTGTCTTGGTAACTATCCGAAAAGTAGAATTATCCCTTTTATGGAAATAACTCGGTAACATTAATTGACCGCTCGATGCCATACATAACGGTTTTAATTCCAAAATTCCAATTGGCGGAAGAATCCGTTTCGGTTTCGGATTTCTTCATTTCGGACACGTAATTGAGAATCGTAGTGGGACATCTGTCGTGATGTACTACATTCCTTCATCGATTCTAGTACTGAACGGGAGGTCGATATTCAATCGAACTTCCGTTTGACATAAGTTCGGAATTTCTAATTTCATGTTTAAAAACAAAGCTAACATACAACTTGTCGTTGTATGTATCGTTCGTACGGCACCTACTAAAGGACAAAACAACTTATTGTTATCTACACATTGGTCATGTCCTATTTCTGGGACATACTTCGTCCTTTCTTTATTAATAATTAGTATGTCAGATTCAAGAGTATATATTGCTACTAATTTATTTGCAACTCGCGACGCATTCTTAGTTACATTGACAAAGGGTACAGGCAAAGCCTGCACCTTGAACACTTCAAATTGCAAGTTCGAATTACGTAAGGGGATCTTCATAAAGATCACCAATTTATCGTCATCATAAATGGCAGCCGTCGTAAGCAAATGATAATATTGCCATAACTCTGTTGTCAGATCTAGTGGCAACATGGACTTATCATCTAATTGAACTTTAATACTCATTAATATCGAGGTCAATAGTGAAGGATCCACTATTTTCGGTGATAACTTCCTATCGGCTAGGATATCCATTTGATCATGTAATCCCCGCAGAGTGGTTTCTGCGTCGATTATCATTGATTCTAATCGACTCATTACAAACTCAAGCTGATGATAAGCATGAGTGAAATGTTCAAGATATAATATTCGATCTGAATGATTCTGAACTACTTGATTTACTCGACCTTGAAATAACATCAATTCGCGCGACATATTTAACATAAATTCTCTATTTGTCCGAATCGCTTCATGATTCATCTTAATGAAGGTCAAACTTTGTCTTTGAATATGTTGAATCATTGCTTGATTAGTACTTACACGTCTTAAATTTTCTGTTATCCCATCTAAATCTGACTGGGATACAGTTCCAAAGAGAAAACTCAATCCTTCACCTACAAAGTCGAACAAACCTCGTTTCTTCCGAGATGAGTTTATTGTGTGGCCATGTAATCTGCGGTAATCGTTCAGATCCTCTTTTATTCGTTTAACACGATTATTTAGGTATCTGATCTCCTGGTGTTTATCCGTTATGATCGATTGTATCGCAACGGCAAGAGTAGAGTTTTCACCATTTACTTCGACAAAAGTTCGTCGAAAAGCTATGGTTGTAGCATTATACAAACCAGCGGTATATTGCATACTTCGATCAAGTCTGCGCACATATTGTATAAAAGGTTGGAGCTCATAAACAAACATTGTACTCCAATCACTAGTTACCATATTTACTTCTTTCACTTTCTTAAAAATCACATTATTTCTAATAATAGTATGTCCATCTATTATTGTAGTCAAAAGACCAACTAATAACATCCAACGCAACATCTTGCTCCTACAATGAGAAAGGAAGCAAGAGTTAGCGCAATGAGTAATACGCGATTCAATTACTTTCACTCTGACGATTCACTTCCCGGGTGTAAAAGGTCAGAAAGTTAATCCAACTACAAGAGAGTTTTAGTCAGTTCGCGAGGCTGACAAGAGTTCACTCATAGTTTCGTTCCAAACAAATCATAAGTCAATACAATTTTGTTACTCATTTTACACTTTCTCTCGTCTCTCTCAAACTTAAGGAGAGGCATGCCATATGTGTTACGTTTAGTTATCATTAGTCCTGTGGTAACATTTAATCACTAGTACTCCAGGCAGAGGGTACCATAATTGCTCCTAATTCTAATTTCTCACCTGGTTCTTTAATCTTATTATGATCTCGTAACACAGCTTGTATACAAGAGATCATCCCAGTTATATCTTTACTTGACTGTTTTGGTTGAGGCTCACTACTTTGGCCTTTTTCTTCAGTTATTTGCAATTGGTCAACTTCCATCGTTGAATCATTTACTCGATCATTTCGATCGCCAGCAATGAACCGTGATGGCAGCTGATCAGCGGAAGGAGCTTGTAGCTCCTTCATTCGTCTCTTGTAATCTCGTACCTGTTGTACTTGTTGTCTTAATTCTGCTAATGGAACACCATCTTCTTCTGAAGAAGAATGTTCTCGTCTTTGTCTTTTATTCTTAATGATTGACGTTAAGGGGTGTTTTTCTTGAATCCCTTGCATATCGTCACTTTCATTACTGTCACTACTGCTACTGTATTCAGTAGTCGACTGTTCTGATGGGGCAGCGTAACGTTGTATTCGTCGCGCTCTAACAGGTTGGACAGGTTGAGGCACCTCCCATTCTTGAGGCGCTTTACTAAGTCTTTCTCCATGACATTTAATTATTCTGCGAGTCAATTGATCTTGTATCTTGTAACTCACTGGACCTGTTCTCTCAATGACTCGAAATGGGTAGTGCCATTTCGATTCTAATTTTCCTTTAGATTTTCCTGAGGAGTATAAAACAGGATCACCTACTTCAAAGGTGATATCCTTTGCTGTAATATCATGTAATCTTTGTTGTTTTAATACTCGTTTCTTTTGTGCAGCTTGTTGTTTTCGAAATGCTTTATGTTGTTCCTGAATGGCTATCTTATGAGGTTCTTCACCTACATATTTTTCTCGAGGTTTAAGTATATTGTCGAGTGGTAAAACCACATCTCTGCCATACACCAGATAAAATGGCGAGAATCCAGAGGATTCACTACCATTAAACCTGATGGCTGCCATAGCTTGGTTTAGAAATAAATCACAAGTTTCTAATTCTTCTCGAGCTAGTTTTGCTAAGATGTCATTCAGGGTTCTATGTAGCCTCTCCACCTTCCCATTAGATTGTGGATGGAAGTAGGAAGTGGTCACATGATGTATCTTGAAATAATCAGTTAAATATTTCATCACTGCATTTACATTTTCAGATCCATTGTCTGTTAATATTTCTAAAGGACATCCAAATCTTGGAAAAATTTGATCTATTATCAAATTAGCAATTGTTTCCGCCTTTTTATCAGGCACTGGAAACGCTTCAGGCCAGCCAGAATAAATATCTATGAAGGTCACAATGTATTTGTTTCCTGATAAAGTCTCAGGGTGTGGACCACTCATATCCAATGCAATTTTAGCAAAGGGGTATGGAGGTCTATCAGTCTCTTGTAATGGCAAAGTGTGAGCTCTGGTGTTACGAGCTCGACACACAAGACAATTTTCTACATGTTTATAAATATGTTTATACAAATCTTTCCAATAATATTTTCTACTGATGTTATTGTACACTTTGTCTATGCCAAGGTGACCTAATTCGTCATGGTATTGTTTCAACACATCTGCATGTAATTGTTCGGGAATGCACAAGCGTACCCGTGGGTTATCATCAACTGTACTAATGTAATATAATACTCCCTCAATCATGAGGTATCTACTACTAATGTGTGCAGGGGTATTGTTTCCTTGATACTTCTTAATGATTTCTACAATCTTTTCATCTTTCTGTTGCTCTACCTTCATGTCCAAATCTTTGTAATTAATTGCTTGTGGTTCGGGCGGAACCTGAGGTTCATCTGTGATGACATGTACATATCTTTGAGGATCAAATTTGTTACTATTTATAATTCCAATTTGTAATGCTTTCTGATTTTCCACATTATCCATCTCGTACCCGGGGTCTGCGTTTGCAATTCCTTCAGGTAAACGAGAAAGTAGGTCAGCACATGTATTCTTTCTACCTGGTAAATATTCAATCTTACAATTGTAGCTAGCTATCTTTAATGCCCAGCGTTGTACTTTGGCATTGTTTTGCGGACTTTTCAACAAGTACTGCAAGGGGGCGTGGTCTGTCTTAATAACAAACTCTGCTCCCTGCAGGTAGTTATTGAATTTATCCAATGCATACGACATAGCAAAAGCTTCTTTCTCAAATGTCGACCATTTTTGTTGGGTTTCACCCAATTTATGAGAGAGGAAGACAATGGGTTTTTCATCAGGTACTCCAGGTAGTTGACCTGTTTCGTCATCACATGGTTGTGCCAAAACCGCTCCGACACAGCGGCCACTGGCATCCGTGTAAAGCACGTACGGCTTTCTTGGATTTGGATATGACAAATGAGCAACTTGAGTTAAACGATCCTTCAATTCTTGAAAAGCTTTTTGATGTGTGTCACGCCAATGAAATCTTGCATATTTCTTTGTCAGTTCTAAGAGTGGTTGAGCAATTTCGCTGAACTGAGGAATAAATCTACGGTAGTATGAGGTCATGCCCATAAAAGATCTCACTTCTGTTACCGTTTTCGGCGGATTTAATTTTCGAATGACCTCGACCTTCGAAGTCTCAGGTTTAATTCCGTCTTTACTAATTACAAAACCAAGATAAGATGTTTCAGATTGAAAGAAGGAACACTTCTTAGCTTTTAGCTTCAGTTTATGTTTTCTTAGGCGACCAAACACTTGTTTAATGTGGTCGATATGAGATTTTATGTCACGGCTGAAAATCAAAATATCGTCAAGGTAGGCCAGAGAAAAATCCTCTAGGCCCTCCAAGACGCTTGTCATGAGGGATTGATACACCGAGGGCACATTCACGAGACCAAAAGCCATTACATTGAACTCATAAAGGCCCTTATGACAAACAAAGGCCGTTTTTGGTCTGTCTTCTTCATCCATCTTGACTTGCCAGTAACCCGACTTCATGTCAAGAGTGGTGAAATATTGACATCCATTCAATAAAGTAAAGATGTCGTCAATCAATGGAAGCGGCCAGTTCGTAACTTTCGTGACTTCATTGAGCTTGCGGAAATCAATGCAGAAGCGTTTCGAGCCGTCTTTCTTGTCCACGAGTAGGCACGGAAAACTCCATGCACTATTTGACCTTCGGATAATTCCGGATTGAAGCATTTCTTCAAGTGCCTCATCCATAATTTTTCTCTTCAGTAATGGCAATCTATATGCTCTACTTTTGATTGGTGGCGCATCACCTGTGTCGATGCGCATCTTCACTGTATCTGTCTGAGTTAATTCTTTATCAGTTTTTGCAAACAAGTCTTTATTATTATTGATGACTGGCATCAACAGGTGCCATTTGTCTTCAGGCACCTGTATGTCAGCATCTGTGATCTGGTCTTCAGGTGTATTTTGAGTTAAAATCTGATTAATTTCTAAGACTTTTTCTTCCTGCTCTATTGGTTCAAGTTTTCCAATCAAACAACCCCTTTTCAAGGTGTAGTGTTTGTTGGTACTGTTCACCAACAGTACAGGTATGGTTTCATTTCCATTAGTGACTATACTATTACTAACTAAGAGGCCAGGCTGTTCAGCCACATGACCTTTAGTCAGTCCATGATGTTCTAAGTATTTTGTGTCGAAGACAGATTTTGCACCGGAAGCTTTTGCTGTACACAAACAAGTGGACTGTGGTTTAAGTTCCACCTGATTGATCAGTCGAGTAAGACAACTCACCTGTATGTCTTGAACAATGGGTATATAGTGACCATCTAATCTCAATTTATGAAATTCCCAATATAAATTAACTCGATTGCCCCTTATCCAATCCATTCCTAATAACATACTTCGATTCAATTCATTTATGACTAAGAACTCATGCACCTGATAAATTCCTTGAATATAAAATTCAAGTCTAACTTTTCCTCGAGGGAGGGTGTCATTCCCAGTAATACCCGCAATGCGAGGCAAAGAATTTTTATCACCAACTAGTTTCGGTCGGTGTTTCAGATTTTTCCAAAATTTTGTACTAATACAACTAGTCTGTGCCCCTGTATCTAATAAGGCACGTACTCGTTGTCCTTTGATGTTCACTAAGACACTATTCAAAGAAGCAGCCCCATAATTTATGGTTACTGTTTCCGGTTGAGAATTTCTAAGTTTTTGTTGCTGTTGTTCCTCATTTGGGTAATCATCATTGTTTACTAAGTTATTTCCCTTGGTTTCCATAGAGTGTTTCACTTCCTGTTGACATGGGTTTTTCCAATTACTTCCCCTTGGGTTTTTCCTGTTTTGTTGTTTTGGGTTTTTCCCAAGTGATTTCTCTTGGCTCCTTATTCTTGGATTCCTATTTCCTGATTCACTTACTGTCTGTTTCTGTTGATTTATTTCAACACAACCCTGCTTACCTGGTTGATTTATAATTTGATTTTCATAAGCATTTTTCATATAAATCATAATATCAGGGTCTACATCTACAATGTGTATCTCTTTTAATTGTTTAGGAGTAAAGTTTTGTAGAACTCTCACATAAACATCTGCACACTTCTGTTTAGGTACACCATATACCCCGCTACTGATGAGTGGGATAGCTATGCTTACAAAATTTTCCTTGTCACATACCTGTAATACTTTTTGTACAGTACTGTATAAAACATTGAGACATTTATTTTTATCACTGTAATCATTCCAGCGTGGTCCCACAGCATGTATCACTTTTAAACATGGCAACATTCCACAAGTGGTAGTCATATTCTCACCTACTGGAAGATTTCCATGCTGTTGAATATATTGTTGACATTCTTGTTCAAGGGCTGGACCAGCTCCAAGAGCTATAGCTCGAGCAATACCTCCGCCATGGGTTAATTGGCTATTAGCCGCATTCACCATAGCGTCAGTAGCTACCCGAGTTATTCCAGTCCTGTATACTTTTATTTCCAGACCACTGGTGGTCCGATAGCTGAAACAATTTTGTGAAGTAAATTTTTCTTGCTGACTGTCCCTTGCAGGGCAGCCATTTTGTGAGTTGGCCTTAGGTTTCTTAGGCCTAGGCCTACCAGTCAGAGGAATGGTTGTGAATTTTACTGTACAATTTTTCCTATTATGTGTGGTCTGACCACACTTTGTGCATTGAATGGTTTTACTTTTCACTGGAGGAGAACCATTTTCGGTTCTCCTTGTTTGAGACTGAATACTTGGCTTTATATTACATGTTTTATTACCCGTATGTCCACCTGTCTTATTATTTACAATTTTATTTTTACAATTATTCATGCATTTATTTGGTACATTATTTACATTAATTAACACTTCTCCCTGGTGATTTCCAGTTTCACTTCTGTTGGGAGCATGTGACTTCTCATTAACTCTGCTCATTGCCCCATATGGGCAGAGTTCCCTTCGTTTAAATTGACTCGGCAATCGCGAGCGAAGTGGTTTGGCTTCCCACAGCGAAAGCAGCAAAAGGTCGCCCCTGGTGACCTTTCACCTGCTGGCTGAATATCTAGTGTTCTCACCTGCTTGGTCAAGTTAACGCGGCAATCGCGTTTCACGTGGCCAACGCGGTTACAACGATTGCAAACCGGTCGTGAAAATCGTGTCGGTTTCTGATATCTGTTGTAATTTTGTCCTCCCCTATTTCTGTATGGACTATTGTACTGATTTTTGTTCTGATTCTGATATGGAGGTCGCGCATAACCTCCAGTGTAATTTTTCGTTAAAATATTCACCTTATGGCGTTGGCGTGCCACGCCTACGTCCATGGGAGTCTCGTCCCTTGTCTCCAGAGGGAGATCTACATGTTCTTCCTGTTCGTCGATGGAGTCGCGAAATACAGGGTCCCGATAGCGCTCATATTCTTCGTATTGTCGGTCAAATGCCTTCCCAAAGGGCGCTTTTCCTTTGGCGGCTTCAGAGCGAGCACGAAATTTGATTTTCGCAGCATTTTCAAATAATGCCTGACTAACAGCGTTTTCTAGCGTCTTGGGCATGCGTCGGATCAGTTTCATCCGAACATCGTTGTCATACAACCCGTCATAAAAGTAATCTGAGAGGTTTTTCTGAATGGTGGGGTTATCTATTTCCTGATCAAAGGCATCTTTCGCTAGATCAAGCAGTTGCTCAGCATATGAGACAAGAGTTTGATTTTTCCCTTGTCGCATATGGCGCAACTGATTGGTGGCCATGGAGTTATCCATTGTGGCGCTATAGCGACTTTTTAGTTCGCCATACAGTTCGGACCAGGGCATTTCAGGATTTTTCTTCATTGATCGTAAAATAAAATCAGCAACTACGAAGTCGCTGGTTTGGGCGGCGATTTTAGGTCGTCGCTTCTCTTCCACATCATTTGTCTCACAAAAAAGGTCAAGAGATTTTATCCAACCCCGAAAATTCAGGGGGTTCCCGTCAAATTTTTTAATATGGGAATGAATGGATTGCGCCTGAGTGGCGTTAGCTGTCTTTGCATTACTCTTTTCACTTTGGCGCACGGTTTTATGCAGGTCAATTATGGCAGAAGATGTGGGGTCTTTGGCTTTCCTTTCAGCCTCTGCCAATTTTTGTTGTATTTTTAGTAATTCTGCTTCGGCACCGACTTTGTCAGTAGCTAACTGTAGTTCCAAATCAGCTTTCTGCTGTACGAATTCTGCTTTAACCTGGTCGAGGGCTGCCTGCGTATGGTGAAGGGTTTGTTGTGAGGCAGCATGCTGCTGCGTCAAGCTATGAGCTTGCGAGCTCAGTTCAGTAATTTGCCGCTCATACTGACCCACAAGACCTTCCCTTTCCTGTTTTAGTTGAGTAATTTCATCAATGAACCGTTGCTCTCTTTCTGCTGGCGTGGCCATTTTTAATGAGTTTTATGAAATAATTTACAATTGAATTGTTCTGCTGTTAACGAACGTAAAATGAAGAAAATTGCACCTACCTTGCTAGCACTATAACTGTTGAAACACACGCGGCTGTCGTTTCAGAATTTCCTGGAATTCCTCGAGATTTTTCACAGTTTCCTGAGTTTCCGTTTTTCTCTGATGTTCAGTCAAAAGTTCGATATATCTGATGAGCAACGCTCGAGCGTAGTTTGGATGTGATAGCAATTGGCGGTCGGCGTCAGTGTAAATAATGGCACGTTGGACATGCAACCAGTTCCACCATGGAGTTGTACCAATTTTAGATTCAGAGGGCGCTGTCTGCGTCAGCTGCCTTACAAATTTGAGCTGCCAGGCGTTCAATTTACCAGTAAAATTAAGGGATGTCTGTCCCTCATAAATAGTTAGCAAAAAGTTCTCACAAGTTCACTGTGCTCCCCAGCGGCAACGTTTTAAGTCAATTTCGGCTTCACTGGGTCTGTTAGGGTTAATACATGTTTCTAGAATGTTCACCCGATCGTTTCAAGAGAGTTAAAAGTCAGAGTCTACATCCTGACGAGCGGCACCATATAAACTGGCCTGTGGCATAGCAGGGTTAAGTACCCCGGAAAAATGATCGTCTAGTGGTTTTTAGTTCGGACTATAATCGTGGCAAAAATGGCCACAGGACAATTTAAGTGTTCAGTCTTAAGAGGCAACCAGTTTCTGTAGAGTCTGCAACAATTCTTGATACTGCAGCCGCAGCGAAAGGGTGAATTCAAAAACACATAAAATGTACTTACAGTTTTCTACACTTTTATTAAAACCCTAAGTATAGTTCCTACAAGTTAAACTTTAAACAAATTCTCTCTCTGGTAAAAGTTTGAAAATATCAGATACGAAATGAGACTAAGTCGAAATTATCGCATCGCTCTCATCGCGTCCTGTGTCTGGAAATGTTGTCTGGCCTGGCAGCGTTCGGCGGCGTCCTTCCACGAGAATAGGAGAGTGACTTCTTGTACATACGGAAGACCAGAGAGAAGCACCGTCTCGGGTGATTCCGTTGGCTTAAATACGATTTGAATCGTGTCTACTCGGCAGAATTTACGTCATAAAACACCACAAAACACCACATATACCCCAAGATGGCGGAGAGGTATTTCTTAACCCCTTACTTCCATCCTGGAATAGTAGGGCATCCGGTGGGTATCCTATGCTAAGAGTATGCGTTCTCGCATTTAAAAGGATGTTGGCAATTAATAGGTGTATAATTACAAAACCATTCAAAACCGACGTGAACGTGCAAGATTGCACAATTCTCAGAGCTGAAACTGATACTGGGTGTGTTGAGGTTAGGTCGGGTCAGTATACAATGCTAAAACCTGTCAAAAGCATTCTGATGGGGTTATTATAGGTTAGGCTTTTACTAGCTCATATGCCAGTCATAATTGCAAATACTGTCAAAAACACCTTTTTACAGTAAGTGCATAAAGTACTTCTGTAGGTCAGTTGCACTGCTATTATGCAATGCAAATATACGAGGGATTGAATAAAATTACATAACTTGGGCTTGAAAACAGCGTTTACTTATTAAAGTTTATACAACAGAGAATTATTACCAAGTAGGACTTGGCCACTCTGATTAACACATTAACACTTCGGGAACCAAGATTCTCGAGTGCAATCATAAGACTCCGACGCACCCCACGGAGGTTAACCCGACACGCTCCGTGGAGGGGCTCCGTGGAGGGCGTTTCGTTACAGTATCTCGTTTTATACTGTCAAAAATGGGTTAAGACTTCGACTTTTGAATACCCTTACTACTTACAAAAATGTTTCCGTATAAATTTTGCGCTCGATAAAAGGAGATACTTTTCTTTGTGGCGCACCCATTGGGTGCAGTTGCTGACCACAAACAGCCCATTTTATCACAATTTTGACCTTTAGCAGCCCGTGGGGGGCTAACAAATGCTCACCGGAGTATTTTGTCCATGCAACTTGTATTGTCACTCCAGGACCTGGGAATGGCCAATTTTTCTTGAAAATCTACAAGACTCATTTAGAGAAATCTACAGAAAACATCAATGTTTGAGCTTTTGAGAGATATTGCAGTCTAACCAGCCCAAAACGGGTTAACGCTTGGTTTTTTGAATACCCTTATTACTTACGAAAAAGATTCACGGTGAATCTCACTTCCAATAAAGGAATTTATGTTTATCTTCCATGTGTCGTCTGGGTGCTTTAGGACCCCGAAAACAGCCCATTTCATCAAACTTTCGATGTGTGGCACCTGTGTAGGGTTACCATATGCATCGCCTAATATCTCTTGTATATGAATGGTTGTGTCACATAGAGGTCTAATAATGATGAATGTTTAAAAAAACTCTACACGACGTGTTTCGAGAAAGTGCCTTTAAAACCCAGTTTTGGCTTTTTTTAAATCTGACGAAATATGGGTTAAATCGAAAATTCCGCTTCGGTCCATTTTTAGATTTTGTGACCGTCGATGAGTATGAAAAATTATGTGAAAATCGGTTCGAAAATGGCTTCTGAATCGTGCGGTCAAAATGTGTGGAAAAAGAAAACCTGAAAAAGAAAAAAAAAATAATCCGTAGAAATCAATAGTCTTTTCCAGAGGGAAAAGCCTAAAAAAAAAATTAACTAGACTTTATGATTCTGGAGAATCATGGCTTTTCCCGATAAGATTCCATGATTTTTCATGACCCCACAGTGTTTGATGAATTGTTTTTAACTGTCTCACTGAAGTTCCTTTATTGATGTTATGAGAAATGTGAGTATAGTAATCTCAGATGACTCAGTTTGATAAACAAATTGTTTAGGTAAAAACCATCATTAACAGTGGAGTGAGTTAATGCCAATATCGTCGTCCAACAGGTCAATGACGATAAGAGTAGTTACGTTTGTTTGACACATACTCACTGAGTGTTGTGTCTATTTGAAAATGGTCCATTTTATCTAATATGTATCCAAAATATGGATGACTGGCAGCCTGTAGAGGGTTAACAAGTGCTAAAAGGAATATTAATTCATGCAACTTGTAATGTCACACCAAGAACTGCGAATGGCCATTTGTTCTTTAAAATCTACAAGATGTTTTCAGAGAAATCCAGGGAGAACATGAATTTTAAGCTTTTCATGGGTATCATTGTTTATCCAGCCCAAAACGGGTTAAGTGTTGTTTTTGGAATACTCTTATTACTTCCAAAAATAATTCTCAGTAAATTCTACTCCCACTTATTTTGATCTCTCCTCTCAACTTCGGGTGCTGTGGGTACTCAAACATAGCCCATTTTATCAACATTTTGATGTTTGAGAACCTACATAGGGTTAACAAATGCCTACAGGAATATTTTGTACATGCATCTTGTAATGTTCCCCTAAGATCTGAGAATGGCCATTTTTTCTTGAAAATCTACGAGATGTTTATAGAGAAATCCTCGGATAACATGAATGTTTAACCTTTTGAGGGGTATCGCTCTCTAACCAGCCCTAAACGGGTTAAAGCTTGGCTTTGTGTATACGTTCATCACTTACAAAAATGATCGTCGGTGAATTCCACTTCCAATGAAGGAGGTTATGTTTATCTCACAAGTACACATCTGGTGTTATGGTTGCCCAAGAACAGCCCATTTTCTGAAAATGTCTATGCTTGGCTGCCTCTGGAGGGTTAAATGCTTACCGAAATATTTTGTCCATGCAACTTGTAATGTCACTCCAAGACCACCTGCGAATGGTCAATTTTTCTTGAAAATTTTGTTTCCCTGTCAGTTTTGCGTCCAGTAAAAGAAGTTAGGTTTCTCTGTTGCATTTCCATTTGATGTTGTTGGTGTCCAAAAACAGACTATTTTTTCAAAATTTTGACATTTAACAGTCCGTGGAGAGTTAACAAATGCTTACCAAAATAATTTATCTGGTAATGTGACACCAAGATCTATCAATGGCCATTTTCTCTTGAAAACCCTACCAGATGTTTGTAAAGAAATCCAGGGAAAACATTTTTTAAGCTTTTGATGGGTATCACTATTAACAACCACGAAAGAGGTTAACGCTTGTTTTTTGAATACCCTTATTACTTATAAAAATGCTCCTCGGTGTATTCCACTTCCAACAAAGCAGATTATGTTTATTTCTCAGGTACAGTGTGGGTGCTGTGCGTATCCGAAAACAGCCCATTTCAACAACATTACGATGCTTGGCACCCTGTAATGGGTTAATAAACGCTCACCGGAATATTTTGTCCATCCAACTTGTAATGTCTCACAAAGACCTGCGAGTAGTCAATTTTTCATGAAAACCTACAGGATGTTTTTATAGAAGTCCACAGAAAATGGGAATTTTAAGATTTTAAGGAGTCTCTCTCTTTAGCCTGCCCAAAATGGGTTAAGACTTCTACTTTTGAATACCCTTACTACTTACAAAAATGTTTCCGTATAGATTGTGCGCTCAATAAAAGAATACACTTTTCTTTGTAGCGTACCCATTCGGTGCTGTTGGCGTCCAAAAACAGCCCATTTTTCCACAGTTTTGACCTTTGGTAGACCGTGGAGGGTTAACAAATGCTCACCGCAGTATTTTGTCCATGCAACTTCTATTGTCACACCATGTCCTGGCATTGACAAATTTCTCTTGAAAATCTACAAGACTCGTTTAGAGAAATCCACTGAAAACATGAATTTTTTAGCTTTATAGGGGTATTGCTGTTTAACCAGCCCAAAACGGGTTAACGCTTGGTTTTTTGAACACCCTTATTACCTACAAAAATGATCCTCGATGAATTCCACTTCCAATAAAGGAAGTTATGTTTATCTCTCGTGTATCGTTTGGGTGCTGTGGGTGCCTGAAACCGGCCTATTTCATCAAAATTTCGATGTTTGCCAGCCTGTGGAGGATTACCATATGTAACGCCTGATATGTCGTGTGTATCAAAGGTCGTGTCACAAACAGGTCTAATAATGATGAATGTTCAAAAAATATCTACAAGACGTGTTTCGAGAAAGTGCCGATAAACTCCAATTTTGGCAATTTTTTGCCAATTCTGACGAAATAAGGGTTAAATCGAAAATTCCGCTTCGGTACATTTTTAGATTTTGTGCTCCTCTATAAGTGTGCAAAATTTTGTGAAAATCGGTCCGAAAATGGCGTCTGAATCGTACGGACAAAATGTGTGGAAAAAAAAATAAACCCCAAAAAACAAAAAAGAAAAATAATAATCCGTAGAAAAACAATAGTCTTTTCCAGAGGGAAAAGCCTAAAAAAAAAAAAAAATAATAATAATAAACTGTAGAAAAGCCATAGTCTTTTCCAGAGGGAAAAGCCTAACTAGACTTTATGATTCTGGAGAATCATGGCTTTTCCAGATTAGATTCCATGATTTTTCATGTCGCCAGTGTGTCTGATGATTTGTTTTAACTGTCTCACTGAAGTTCCTTTATTGGTGTTATGAGAAAGGTGGGTATCGTAGTCTCAAATGACTCAGTTGACAAAAAAAATGTGTAGGTACAAACCATCATTAATGGTGGAGAGGGTTAATATCGATATCGTCGTCCGACAAGTTAATGACCAACAAAAGGAGTTATGTTTGTTTGACACATACCCATCGTGTGCTGTGGCTATTTGAAAATGGTGCATTTTAACTTTTTTATCCAAAATATTGATGTCTGGAAGTTTATAGAGGGTTAACAAGTGCTAACAGGAATATTTTTCCACGCAACTTGTAATGTCACACCAAGAACTGCGAATGGCCATTTTTCTTAAAAATGTACAAGTTGTTTTCAGAGAAATCCAGGGAGAACACAACATTCCATGATTTTCTATGCCCCTGTAGTGTCTGAAGAATTGTTTTTAATTGCATCACTAAAGTATTTTTATTGATGCCTTGTGAAAAGTGGGTATAATAGTCTCAATATACCCAGTGTGATAAAAAGAAAGTTTTGGATAAAACATCATTGTCGGTGGAGAGGGTTAATATCAACATCAGCGTCTGAAAATTAGCGTCTAATGCAAATAGCCCATTATATCTCAAATTTATCTAAAATTTTGATATTTGACAATTTGTGGAGGGTTAATGAAGACTTGCGAGAATAATTCTTCTCCACAGTTTATTTGTTCTTGAAAATCTGTGAGAACCACTTGAAGATATCCACAGAAAATGTGAACTTAAAGTTCTTAAGCATGTCATGTGTAGTCCCTGTATCAATTATCTCCTATTAGACCACAGTTGTAATGCATGATGATGTCATCTTTTCTCACCTCTTGCAGTTATTGACAACAATGAGAAACATGAAGTAAAAGACAACAATAATTACATATATAAATAAGAAGTGTTGTTCGTACATCTCTGTAAATAAAATAAAATATAAGCTGGGATGGAGGATGGGCAGTATAGCCATCTTACAAGCTAGTAAAAACCTAGCCCCACTGCTGGGGAAATGTTGGCGCTACCACTGCATTTGATAACCGCCTTACATAGTATTAAATATACCTGCACCCTTTCCCATGTTGGGGAACTCCCCCTTTTATTGTAAGGTTCCTTAGGCACAACATAGCATCTGTTAGATGGCTATATACTGCCACGTCGCCACCCTGGGTGGAGGATGGGCAGTGTATAGCCGTTTTACAGATTAGTATATACCTGGACCCACTGTCAGTGAAATGCTATAGGGTCAACACTGTATTTGATATTATAAGTAACTGACCCCATTGTAACTAACGTTATTTGCTGCTTTTTTATCATGCTGGGGCAGAGAAATGTGGCGTTCTGGTAATCGATTCTCGTCAAATCACCGAAGTTAAGCAACGTCGAGCCCGGTTAATTATTGGATGGGTGACCGTCTGAGCGATCAATTCTGACTCCCGCGTTGTGTCATTGGGCAAGGCACATAACACCGATTGTCCACATGGGGGCAAGATGCCACCGTGTACTAAGGCGTACTGCACGTCGATGGTACGCATGTCTTCAACCAGTCTAACCCTGCGTGTGCTGCAGTGCGGAGTTATGATGTTGGGGAGCTGGCAGCTGCTCGTGGTTCTCTCCGGACACTCCGGCTTCCTCCATCCGTAGAACTGTCACGGTCATGATTAGCCATTATGCATAAGTATATGGCCTTAAACACCAATAAATAAATAAATAAATAATATCATGCAGTGCAGTGTGGTATATGAAGTGAGGCGTACCTTTCAATGTGTGTTTGGTTGGAGAAAGAGGGGGAGGGGGAGGGGTGGTAGATCGGTAACTTTGTTGGGATAAATCGACCGATGGCGTGGGACACCGTGGAACTGACCGATGAATCGGGACACAGTGAGAGTAGAACTTATGGGCGGTTATTCTTCATAATAAATAAATATACACTTACTTTTGAGTTCATGTTGGAGAGGATTGACTGGAAATCGTATATCGACCACCGATACTTCTCCATTGTACGCTGCTCCCCATCCTCTGAATTGCACTTCAGACTTCACAAATCTAGCCCCATCCCCATCATTCCCCGCCAGAATTTTGGCTCGCAAAAAAATTATTTTTACTTTATTCTCCCAACATCTAACATAACGACAAATAGGGGTGCTTAGCAGGGCCATCGGCAGCACGAGCGGGGAGGGCAACCCATATTTTCTGGGTTCGTTTCCTAGGGCAGTTAGCCAACTATGCTCGCAACAACGCCCTCTCCTCGTCGGCCCGGTTGATTCTAAAGATAGAAAGGTCAATGGGGAGGGGCCCGTTAGCAAACAAACGGGGGCAGGTGTACTTGGTGAAAAAAACAGCGGTGGGGGGGGGGGGGGGGGGGGCTCGTGTCCTAGGTAAAAAGTAAAAAAAACTGCAGGAAGCAGGTGCTGCCCTAGGTAAAAAAAAACAGCAGGGTGATGAGGGGGAGGGGGGGGGGGGGGAAGACGTCCCCGCTAATTAATTTTAATATTAGACAGTTGTTCATGGCAGGTGTATCCCATTGTCCAGTATTCCAAATTTTCTATGATACTTGGCCTTGTCGGAAACAACATTTTAACAGGAAATACGGGAAACCTATTTGCAGTAACCCTCAAACATGAACTTGATTTTAGGACCATTCCATGGACAGTTTAAAGCCTACTTCTATATCAGCGTTCCTTACTCTCAACCTTTCAGTGCATTACCGCATTATTTCACCCGAATCGAGTTCTGACGTCATGCAAGTTTGGCCGACATGCTTTCAATTTTGTTATTGCCAACAACATATTTATAATTTCATGATTACTGATTGGAATTTTGAAAATGACACACGGAATTGCGACAGAGTTTTCTGAAAAACTCGATTCTGCAAAAGGTTTTAGTGAAGTTTGATTATTTTTTTATTTTAAATTTCGATGGCTCTTGTCGAAAAGGTGTTAATGTGTTAATTCCTGATCGTCCCAAACGAGATCAAAGATTGACGCCGAAGATTAATAACAGACAGAGAATCTTCTAAAAATATACATGTGCAATCCTAAAATGCAAACAAATCAAGTCTTTTTCACGTTTTATGAGAGAAATATGTCCAGTCGTATCATTGAATCATTTTTAGGTATATGTGGGTGAGTAATTTTGTATACGGACAAAATGCACACTAAATAAAATATTTGGCATTATTTTCCGATGACGTATTTTTATTTTGCTTCTTGTGGAAATCCTTGCTGCTAAATACGACGAAGGAGTGTTACCTAATGTGGTCGGGTCTGACACCCCACATCACAGTAGATTTATTGGGGGTGTCGATTTTACACGTAATGTAGGCAGCATACATGGCATGGACTGTCTGTCTTTAATCCGGCAAAAACAGGGTTAAGGCTTGATTTTTTGAATACCCTTAATACTTTCAAACATTATCGCTCGTGAATTCTGATTCTGATAAAAGAGGATATGTTTGTCTGTTACATACGCATTTGGTGCCCGAAAACAGCCAATTTTATCAAAATTATGACGTTTAGCAGTCTGAAGAGGGGTTAGCAAACGACTAGCGGAATATTCTATCCATGCAACTTGTAATATCACACCAAAATGGGTTAAGCTTCATTCTTTTAAATACCCTTACTACATACAAAACGGATCCTCTGTGAATTCTACGCACAGTGAAAGAAGTTTTGTTCAGCCTTTACATACCCATTAGATGCTATTGGTGTCTTAAAGCAGCCCATTTTATCAAACTTTTGATGTTTAGCAGCTGGTGGAGAGCTAACAAATGTTCACCGGAATATTTTGTCCATGCAACTTGTAATGGCACACTAAGACCTATGAAGGACCATTTTGTTCTTGAAATCTATAAGATGTGTTTAAAGAAATCCAGGGAAAACATGAATTGTTAAGCCTTTGATGGGTATCGCTGTTTAGCCAGCCCAAAACGGGTTAAGGCTTGGTTTTTTGAATACCCTTATTACTTACAAAAATTATCCTCGGTGATTTCCTCTTCCAATAGAGGAAGTTATATTTATTTTACAGCTATCGGTTGGGTCTTGTTGGGGGCTGAAAACAGCCTATTTTATCAAAGTGTTGATCTTTGAGAGTCTGTGGGGGATTAACAAATGCTTATCAGAATATTTTGTCCTTGCAGTTTATAATGTTACACCAAGATCTGCTACGGACCAGTTTTTTCTTGAAAATCTACTTGACATTTTTAGAGAAATCCACGTAAAACATGATTATTTAAGCATTTGAGGGAATCACTCTTAAACCACCCCAAAACGGTTTTTTGAATACCCTTATTACTTACAAAAATGGTTCTCGGTGAATTCCCCTTCCAACAAAGGAGATTATGTCCATTTCTCACTCAGGTACACATTGGGTGCTGTGCGTGTTCGAAAACACCCCATTTCAACAACATTACGATGCCTGGCACCCTGTAATGGGTTAATAAACGCTCACCGGAATATTTTGCCCATCCAACTTGTAATGTCTCACAAAGGCCTGCGAGTAGTCAATTTTTCATGAAAACCTACAGGATATTTTTATAGAAATCCACAGAAAATGAGAATATTAAGATTTTAACGGGTATTTCTCTTTAGCCTGCCCAAAATGGGCTAAGACTTCGACTTTTCAATACCCTTACTACTCACAAAAATATTTCCGAATAGATTGTGCGCTCGATAAAAGAAGGCACTTTCCTTTGTGGCGTACCCATTGGGTGCTCTTGGCATCCAAAAATAGCCCATTTTATCACAATTTTGACTTTTAGCAGTACGTGGAGGGTTAACAAATGCTCGCCGCAGTATTTTGTCCACGCAACTTCTTGTAACTTGTCACACCAAGGCCTGGGAGTAACCAATTTTCCTTGAAAATCTACAAGACTTGTTTAGAGAAATGCACGGAAAACATGAATTTTTGAACTTTATGGGGGTATTGCTGTCTAACCAGCCCAAAACGGGTTAAGACTTGGTTTTTTGAACACCCTTATTACTTACAAAACTAATGCTCGATGAATTCCACGTCCAATAGTGGAAGTTATGTTTATCTCTCGAGTATCGTTTTGGTGCTTTGGGGGCCCGAAACAGGCGTATTTCATCAAAATTTCGATGTTTGCCAGCCTGTGGAAGATTACCATATGCATCGACCAATATGTCGTGTGTATCAAAGGTCGTGTCACAGGCAGGTCCAGCAACGATGAATGTTTAAAAAAAAATCTACAAGACGTGTTTCGAGACAGTGCCGATAAACCCCAATTTTGGCAGTTTTTTGCCAATTCTGATGAAATAAGGGTTAAATTGAAAATTCCGCTTGGTACATTTTTTAGATGTTGTGCCCCTCTATGCGTGTGCAAAATTTTGTGATAATCGGTTTGAAAATGGCTTCTGAATCGTACGGACAAAATGTGTGGAAAAAAAATAAACCCCAAAACCCCCCCCAAAAAAGTAATAATAATCCGTAGAATAACAATAGTCTTTTCCAGAAGAAAAAACCTAAAAATAAAAAAAAAAAAAAAAAAAAAAAAAAGCCCCCCCCCCCCCCCGCCCCCCACTCAAAAAAAAAAATAATAATAATAATAATCCGTAGAAAAACAATATTCTTTTCCAGAGGGAAAAACCTAATAAGAAATTTGGATATTGTGTGAGTTGGTTTAAGGGTTAATTGGATGTAATCCAATCTTCAGTGCCTGTACTGATATGTCAAATTTTCGGTGATAAAACATCATCCATGTAAATTTTTATGGGGTCTGATTGTGATTGGTTTCAAATATATTTGTTTGTGGAGGGATTGGAATCGCATGGTGATGCTTTTCTTGTTTCGTTTTGTTTGCATTGAGACAAAAATTTAATATAAAGTCGGCTTTAACCCTTTACCCAACGCAGACGATGTCAAAATTTATTATTTTAAATATCATTTTTTCAAATTTTTCAAAACATTTCAACAAAACCATATGTGACCACTCATTGGAACGAACTCAATGAGATCGTTCCAATGAGAGGTCACATGATATGGTTTTGTTGAAATATTTTGAAAAAATTTAATTTGTTCAACTGCTCAATTTGCATATTACGCGGGCGGATGCGGGCGCTTCATGAGGTAAAGGGTTAAGACACCACAGGCACTCTCCAATAATATGTAATAAAACAAATTTATGTAATCAAAATATTATTTGTGTTTGACTGAATATGAAATATGAGCAAGGAAAGTGTTGGCTTTTGCTCTAGTATCCACATTTTTTGAAAGCCATGATAGTGGCTTCTAGCACACAACCAGTTAAGTAAGTCTTAACATTTGGCCCAATGGTTGTCACTGAGCACTATTCGGGTGAAAATAGGAATTGAGGTTAAAACTTTAAAAAATCACAAAATAATAACAAATGACCACAAACTATCAATGCGCTGTTTGATTTCAACGTCATAAGACGTACAAAAGTATCAAAGGGTTAAAAAAAATAATCATGTAATTCTAGGAAATTCAAACAGGTCAAGATACCTTATAAGTAATATGGTAACTTTGCATTCTCCATATAATGACAGTCTGCAGAATGAAGGTGATCAGTCTTATTACATTTTGCACAGAATTGTGTATTGGTGCTTTTTCAGCCCTCTTGATCTTGACCTAAACGTAAACAAATAGAAAACACAACAAAACCAAACATTTTAGAATTTACCACACAAAGTTCTGTCACTGCATTTCGAAACATTTTGATTTTCTAGCTTTGTTCTTGGATATCTCATGAAATATCATTTTATTATCAGTTCTGGTACAAATACAGTAGCAGACTTTCTGGGACTATTGATGCCTGCTAACAACACTGAGTCAATTGCATATATTTATTTCTTGTTCTATACAACACAGCCTTCAATTTGAAATATAATTTGTGTGTATTTAATTTATATTTGTGGCATATCAGACTTGGGAATTTCAAAATACATGTAAAGTACTTTTCCAACTTACATAGGACATTAATTCATATGTGCAATAAGAATTGAGGGTGGTGTTGCATCGGAAGTTGTTTACTGACAGACAGACAGCTTTCTTGGGGGTTGATGCACTGCTGTTCACTTAGACAAAGCATGCAATTACACAATTTTGTTTTATTTTAAGGTGTTTCCATATGGACTGCCGTGGGCGGCCTTGGACTACACGAGTGCATGGTTTTAGGGAATGGTAAGTACGAACTATTTTTATGAACAAGCACGGCGCAGAGGTGGCAACTCAAAGAGTTTAACCCTTTACCCAAATGAATCGCCCGTATCCACCGCTTAATATGCAAATTTAGTAGTTGGAAAAATTTTATGTTTCAAAAAAAAAATTCAACAAAACCATGTCATGTGACCCCTCGTTGGAACGAGCTCGTTCCAACGAGGGGTCACAGGAGATGGTTTTGTTGAAATTTCTTGAAAAAAAAATTAAAAAATGATATTTAAAATAACAGATTTTGTATCGTCTGCGTTAGGTAAAGGGTTAAGAAGAGAAGCTACTTCCTGGCCAAGACGTCAATAAATTAGAGTGGGGGGAAAGAAAAGGGTATCCTTGGGGGTATAAGATGATAAATGCTCATACAGAAAGTTGTGCGAGTGGGATGCTGCAATGATTTATTTATTCATTTTTGTAGGGAATTCTATGTCACGGATCACCCACCCATTGCTAACTCTGACTTAATAAGAGAATAAACTATCCATTGCGAGCCTCGTACAATACTTGTTGTGGAACTTCCAAACTAGATGAATGGAGGACGAAACTACTGAATGAAAAAAAGATTCAGTTCATTTTATTGAAATGGGCGACAAGATTTAGATTCCATTTCTACATGTATGTTTAATTTTTACAAATCTATTTTACCTTAATGATGATTAAGCATTTGAATTCTGATGGTATGTTCCATGTCAGTTCAATGGCAGTAACAGGAAGAGTCCATACTCATTATTTCGGGTAGACGGATTAATATTTTCAGCGTGCAGCCAATATTAATTGGTCTTCCTCTCACCTTCACTTAGCAGCCATCTTACTTAATGAAGTAACATGTTCCTGGACTGGAAAAGCTGCCTCTTGTGTTCAAAGGGTTGATAGGTGACTACTCCTGGGGCATGGCCAGGACAAATGAAGTGGGGGACAATATATTTTGTGTGGTCAATCGCTGCAGAAAATATTGCACCCCACCCCACCCACTTCAGTTTAACTTGTGTTGGGTTAAAGTGGTGTATTCCCCAAAGGTAAAGGCAAGGGTCTTTCTCATGGGGGGGGGGGGGATAACAATTAACTTCCCGTGCGATCTGGAGCACCATTGATAAATTTGGAAGGCTTAAGTAATTACCATACTAAAATGCCCCAAGAAATGTGAGGATGAGAGTACATGAAGCAGTTTTAGAGATTTCAGGCATGAGTGTATATAAGATTGCCATTTTGATATGGCCACTCTCTGTAGTAGGCCATATTATGGTATGGCCATTTCCATCTGCCTGTTTGTCCAATGTAAACTTTTGCTTGTCCACGCAATAACTTCACGAAAAAATGCACCTTGGATCCTGTTTTTGTGGTGGATTGGTGGTGATTAGAGGAAGGTTCCTTTCAATAATCAGTTTTCTGCCATATCCAATATGGCCACTATGGCAGCCATCTTGGATTTTTTGTAAATTTTTGATTGCGTAACAACTTGAAAATGAAGTGCAACATGGATCATATTTTTATGGTGGATTAGTGGTGACAAGAGTAAGTTTCCATCAATAATCAGATTCTGCCATATTCAATATGGCCACCTTGGCACCCATCTTAGATTTCTGCTTGCCCATGCAATAATTTAAAAAAATAAAGACCAGTGGATCCAATTTTATCTGATGTCATTAATGGTGATTGTAGGTAGTTTCCTTTCATAAACCGGAATTCTGGCAAATACAACATGGCTGTCATGTCCGAGCAATAATTAAAAAAAAATGACTAATGCCTCCAATTTTTCTAGTTTCCGAAAACAAGTTCAGTTTTATGAAGTATATATTGCATTGCAAATGACTGAATTTAGATTAAGCAGCTGTATAATGATGCCACCGTCCAGCGGTGCTCTTGTTCAGAAAAAGTGAGGGCTGTACTACCCCCCCCCCCCCCTTCTCTTGTGTACCATGTGGCTACAGCACTGGACTACATGGCAATCATATCTGACAAATTTGTGGATTGTTTTTAGACAGTAAATCTTCTATATGTTCATTCTTGACTAAGTTTGTGGTATAAGTTGGAAATTTTTGGATGAATATTGCTGTAAAACCATCATATGATTCTGTTCTAGTCGACGTTAAAAGTGTTGACATTTTAAAACTGTATCTTGACTGTGGGGTTCGCATTTGTTAACGTTTCTTTTTCCAGACGGTTAATTATTGGGTTACTGTGCCATTCTAATGAAAATTCAGACATCTGTCTGATATCAGGGAGTGGATGTTAATATTTAAAAATTACAAACTTCTCAATACGTTTTCACATTTCTAGAATGTAGTACTGTAATCGCAAATACCGTCTCCTTTTCGATCAAATCACATTCAGACCACTGGAATGAAATCTAAAAACGAAGTTTGATTAACAAAACTAAACAAATCTGAGATGCAATGTTTTGTTTGGACACCTGTCATGCTACAGTGTTGTGCGTGTGCAAACGGACAGAAAAAATCAACCCGATCGCGGCCCAGTTTTATGTAATGGCAGTATTGCATTATCAGATGAAATTTACCCAGGGACGTAGGAACCAGGGAGGGGGGGGGGGGGGAACAGAGTGCATAATTGTATCCACAAATAAGTGAAAGACCAGAGAGAGAGTTTAAGACAACCAGAGGTGACGGTAGCTCGATAAAAGTGGAGGGGCACAATTTTTCAAGGCTACCATAGTTCAGCGTAGTGGGAGTAAAGTTTCAATCGTACATCAGTAAATGAACTTTGACATACTATAGTCGCTCGTTTTGATGAGCATGCCGTATTGTGACCACCATCCTATCCATTTCTGCCAGTTCAATCATCCTCCAACCCAAAGGCTAGCTAGGAGAAGAAACGGACCCTCGCGACCTAAGGTGGGTTCTTTGGCTAAATGTTGTTTGGATTCGCAAATAATATATTACAGGAACGCTGGTATATTGACACGTTTGCATGCTCTCATTGTTACGCTTTATGTAACTGCTTAACATGTCTGTGGAAAAAAGTGGAGGGGTACGTGTCCCCTGTGTCCCACTGGTACCGTTACCCCTGAGGTCAACATTATCTTCATCAACACGTCATTGCAGTCCTGTATGAAATTATATGCAGGGGCACTCAGACTCTACTCTGAAGACATGAGAAAAGATTCCCTCGTTTTATTTGCCTCTACAATGGACATTAAAGGCAAGAGAAATGCACATTTTGGCATCCGTTTTATGAAGCCAGAAATGTGCATCTTCCTCAATGTAGAGGTACATGGTTCCCAAAACATTGTTTTGTGTATTGTTTTCCTGCCATGCCACTTAGGCACATAGACCACCACTGATATATACTAGTGTGTGGCTGCCCTTAAATGGATCAAGGAATTCCATAAGCAGTGGTCCAGGGAAGAGCTCTTTAGAATTACAAAGGGAACCTGTTGAAATGATGTTCGTAGGATTCTTTTGTTTAGCCCTAAAAAACATGAAGCTATATTTGCAGAAGCCAGTATGCTTTCAACGTTAAAAATAAAATAACGAATGAACTGACATGTAAAATAAGTTTTAGGACCATATACTTGTCTGACACAGAGATAGGGAAAGTAACAGTGTTATGCATTTATCGAATTAAGTGATGTCAGTAAGACGTGTCCTTTTTAGCTCACCTTATTGAAAGTCAGTTGCAGCATCCGTAGTCCGACGTCCATCATTATCCGTCGTATGTTAACTTTTGAAACTTGTCTTCTTCTTCAAAAGCACTGGGTCGAATTCAACAATGTTTGGCACATACCATCTTTGGAGTATACCCTTTCTACTTTGTTCACAGGAAGCTGCTGCCATCTTCGAGCTGTTGCTGATGCCCAAATAGCCTGAAAATCTTTAAAAATCTTCTTCTCATGAACCACCAGAGAAAATACCTTGAACTGTTTGGGGGTGGGGTAGAGAGAACCACAGAAGTCAAAAACAAAATAAATTTGTGCGGAAACTTTTTTGAGACTTCACAGGGCTTTGTTTTTACCTGATAAGCTTTCCTAGGACCAGCATAAACAAATGGCCGAAAAATTGCCTTTGGTTGAGTCATGGCAAATCAAAAAAATGTTCTTGATGTCCATCACTTAGTGACACACTCCTCTCTTTTGACAACTTGAGCCAGGTGAGCATTCCAGGCTCACTTGAGCCTCTAGTTTAATTTTCCTTTCTTATTACATGATTAAAATATTGTTTAAAATACTCAAAACTTGTTTAATATTGATGGAACTATGGACAGAGAAAATAAGTCAAACAAAAGTCCCCCGTCAAATACTCGAGTGCAGTTCTGCTTTTTTGTTAATCCTTTTATTATAAACCTACCCCTTCAGGTATTAGTTAACCCTTTACCTAACATGAAAAGCAGACGACACTTGCAAAAGAAATTCTTGAATAACTAATTTTTTTCATTTTTTGTCTCAAAAACATAGGTTATGACCCCTCGTTGGAACGAGCTCGACGAGCTCGTTCCAACGAGGGGTCATAACCTATGTTTTTGAGACAAAAAATGAAAATATTTTGAAAATTAATTGGCGATTTTTGAGAATAGCGCTGGCCGGTTTTGGCCTTTACGTTGGGTAAAGGGTTAAATAGTGTGCCCACTATGAGAATTAAGTGAAAAAAGAGGAAATCCATTTTTGAACGAAAGCAGGCGACAAACATTTCTTTGTAGTTGTTGATACGGCGTGTTCTCCATCTCCATTCTGGGCTTGGTGGAGTCGATCTGCCTTATTATCTCGATGTGTCTAGAATAAATCTAATACAAGTTCAACATTTGTTGCAGATTGAAAAGATGCCTTTGTACAACAACGAAGGTGTAAAACATATATTAATTAATTGATGGTTTGCGGATTTAGAGCATATTTTATTGGGTAAGGTGGAAGAAGAGGACACATGTACAGTTCTCACCCAGTTTTGTTTTCGAGAGCTTGTGACAACAGTTACTTATTCCCAGTTCCTCATTCGACATTCGTGATCAACCGATAAAATCGGTTCATTACGAATGTAGAATAAGGAGCTGTGAATAAGTAACCCTTGTCACTAGGACCCTGCGAAGCTTTGAAAATTCGATTTGATTTTAAATCTTAAGCAGCTATTCAGTTCTATTCGACTTGGCTGCACGATTCATTTCCATTCGAATCTTTCCCTGGAATATAGCTTGGCATCAGTCATCTCATCGTTTCACAATACGTACAGTTCAGGTGGAAATTGTACATAAATAATATTGAAAATAAAGCCCGAATGTACTTTCCGCTATCTAAACAGAAATAGCATTTGCTCCCATGCCACCAGGCATGCTAATTCCAGTCTCACTAGACAGTTGAAATAAAATTTAAAGTTTCCAGGCAATATCAACGATGAGCTCTTGCGAGCGGCTAGACCCATGAAGTGTCTGCTGCCGATGATTCTCATTTCTGTTTTTGAACTATAATCCTTACTGAGTAATATTCCAACTACATCACAAGGTATGCCTTCAACAATGGTATGCCATAGTGATCAGTCCTGGAAACGAGACGGGTGCGAGTGCAATAGTTCCCGTCAGCACCCATGTTTTCTATTTTACGGGAGCTAAAAAATGCACTCGTTGAATACTGTTAGAGCATATAAATGTGTGTTGTTTTGAAAAAGCAGCACTTTGTGGCCAGTGGCAAGTTACTGTATTCAGCAGCTCCTTATACATTTAGCTTCTTGAACCCGATCGACCGCTTTTCTGGCCAGGAACATGATCCATATGCGCAATAATGTCATTAAATAGTATGGCTGTTCAGTAAATGTGTGGGGTAGAGCAATCAATATTTTCAAAGTGCAGCCCTGAGGCTGCACGTTGAAAATATTGATTGCTCTACCCCTAATAATGAATATGGACTCTTCTAATTGCTGCCATTGAACTGGCATGGAATATACCACTAGCGTTCAACGGGTTATGATTTCTGGTGTTTGGTGACAGTATCCCCTCGAAAATTCATGTACTAACATTTTACGGGTGCAATTTACTCCCGTCTCTGAATTCACGGGAGCTTAAAACTGCACCCGTCAATTTTGTTCATTTCCAGCCTTGAGTGATGTAGTTAGAATATTTTATACTTGAGCCATCACTGTCGGAATAAATCAGGTTTACAGCACCCTGTTACCCCAGTCGACCACCTTCAAGACACCCCTAATTCGATTTGATATTCGATTCGAATTCGAATAATAGACCCGATTCGATTCGAGATTCAATTCGACGAGGAAATGGGTGATTCGCAGGGGGTGTAGTTGTCACATCTGTTAGTAGTATGTCTCGTACCTTTCACCCCTAGGTTGGGGAATTTCATCGGGGGATCTCATGTGACGTCATAGTCACGTGTCTCAGTGGCGCCATGTTGTGTTGTCATGGTAACCCGCGTGAGCGGCCATGTTGTGACGTCACAACATGGCCGCTCACGCGGGGTACCATGACAACACAACATGGCGCCACTGAGCCACGTGACTATGACGTCACCTGAGATCCCCCAACCTAGGGGTGAAAGGTACGAGCTATACTACTTCTGTTGTATTCTTCAATTCTGCAGTATCACGCCGCATGTGTTTTCCCAGTATCGGCAGTATCATCTGGCATTGCAGGAAAGACTTGATGGCCAAAGTTATGTCCGTATATAAGAAATGCATATTATCACGATTATGTTTCTCTATAAAATGTTGCAGCAGAGTCAAGCTCTTGTTTTTAAAGCCATATCATAACGAGTCAAAGACGAGTCGAGCTATAGCCTTAGAAAAAAAAAATTGAGATTCTGATACAGTGGAGCCCACTTAATTGGATATCTCTTAATTATATATCCCTGTTAATTGAATATAATTTTCAAACACAAAACCATTTACCATACCTTCAGTACAAATTTGATCTGTTAATTGCATATGGGTTGTAGAGTAAACTCATGTTAACTGTATATAAATTTTTGTAATATGTCGAAAAAAATACTGTGACACGCACCAAATTCCCCTTATTTATCAACCTTTTTTACTTCACTACATCCAATGCAGGCATTTATTCTATTATATCTTGTTTGACAGAGCTCTATGAGATCTATCAAACAAGATATAATAGAATTAATGCTCAGTTTACTTCCAGAACACAGGAAACTGACCAAATCCCTGTTAATTGTATACTCCTGTTAATTGAATAATTTTCATTGGCAAAATGAATATTCAATTAAGAGGATCCTACTGTACAACATCTTGTGCATAAACATGATGGTGATGAAAGATTTATCTTGCACATCTCAACTGTAATAACTTGATTAACCCTTTACCTAATGAATCGTCTGCATCATCCCACATAATTTACAAACTGGGCAGTTTAAAAAAACCCATTATTTTTCGAACATTTCAACAAAACCATATCAAAGGACTCCTCATTGGAGGGGGCATACGATATGATTTTGTCGAATTTTTTTAAATCTGTTGCCTGCACGTGGTGTTTTAAATGCATTGGAATTCGCAAAAATTTCTGGGAGGTGAGAAATTGTATAACATGGAACATACTTCTCTCATTTCAGCGGCCGGGTATGGATGGAGAGGTTACCGTTGTTTGTCATTGCAGAAAGCAGCAACACGAGGAGGTGCTCTTAGACCCCATGACTTTTCCTTACCGACAAAAATGTTTATGATAGCCGTTGAATATGTGAAGGAAAAAACACAGAACAAGTATCACAGTAAAGGCCATAATTTGACCTTGAAACTCAAGGAAGCTTATGACGAAGTTCTCAGCAAATATGACGTTATTATCATGCCAACAGCGACTGCAATTGCAACTGAATTACCTACTAAGAAAACATCAGTTTCAAGTGAGTTTCCTTCAGAAAGCATCATTGTTGACCAGCCATCACTTCCTGGAATTAAATTGTTTCAGTACCGCTTCTGTGGGAGTATGCGGTTACGGGATTCAAACAAATACCAGGGTATACCGGTATCTCAAAAGACTGTTCAAATATCTGAACATATGTACCACTATCGGGACTTGAGCCAACACTGCCTTGCCTTGATGATGCAGTATGAATGACCCTTTATCCAATGCAAACGATATTAAAATGTATTATTTGGAATATTAGTTATCAAATGTTTCCAAAGATTCCAACAAAACAGTATCACATTGTCACAAAATAAATGTATAAATTAGTAGGGAAATGGATTGTTAGGTGAGAAAGGGTAAATGCACGTTGAGAGTGTGTTGGTACTAGTTGAATGTACAGGCTTTGAGTATGATGTTTGTTTGTGCGTTCTAAATAGATTGTATCTTGGTCAAGTGTGTGGTCCGAGTGTCCCGAGAATTTCGTTAATTAACTAAATTGCGTTGTTCATTCGAAGTATAGTGGACGGTTGTTTGTCGGTGAGGGCATTCTGTCGGGTAGATCTCCGGTGTACAGACACACACAAAACTGTTTGATGTAACGTACGCGAAAACATATAAAATGCATATCTGTGGTTGGAATTGAAGTGCATCTGCAAATGGAACTCTTGATGTGTCGTGTATGACCAGTTCCTGCATGGCGACGGGTAAGCTGGTTCTATGTAAATGAGAAACGGAGATAAAGTGACTTGTACGGACGTTGAGTTGTTTATGAACTGTGCGTACGTCCATCCGACAGTAAGAACTGTATGTATGTTTTATAACTGCAGAAATTTCGTTGATAATTATAGACTGTTAGTATCTACACTTCTACAGACGTCCGTCCAATCAACCGTACAATGAGCATATCTATGAACAATCTGTGTTATTCGCATGAAATTGTTGCAGCCGAAAATCTAGTTGCCAGTTATTTATAAACGTTGGATTCCATGCGCCAGATTTAGCCAAATTATTTCCGTATCCAGTGATATTTGTTCCTACGACATTACCGTGTGATGAACAGTGTTTGTATGGCAAGCCAGTAGTGCATTCAAAAGATTTTGATAACTTTGTCGCGTTGTGGTAGTAGTGACTGAGCGATATAGACTAAGTGTCTTGAAATGTGTACTTACTTTTGGGTAGTAGCAAATGCACATACAAACAGCAGTACAAATATATACACAAGCATATTTGGTAGCGTACCCAGTCCAATCGAGGTTATGAAGTTATAGTATACTTGGTGCGCAACTTTCCCACTGTTGATAATTTATACTTATTGGTCTTAGTGGTCTTTGTGGTCTTTGTGGTCGTATCTCCGTAATAGTGTGATTTCTGTGTGGTAGCATTACGTGAGTACGTGCATTTTCTGTGTGGTGACAGTGAGGAGAGTGTGTGACTTCTGTGTGGTTTGCCCTTGGTTATTGTCCCAGGGTGTTGGTCATATTTTGCACATTGTTTGGTGCTTTGCATGGTTTAGTATTAACCCATATCGTGTAGAATAGATTGGATTGGCATTACTCGGTGGGACACTTACACGACACACACACGGGGATTTACTTGCAGAATCAAATTTATTGTATATTCATTTGTAAATAAATCATGGAAATTATTTCATTTTCTTTCACCGGATCTAAAAAGAACCCTAGTCACCCCAAATCGTGACATATGGCGAGGCTACCAGGATCCGGTGTTGCTATTGTATTTATTTGTGTTGTAGTGCTCAGTATGGCTGATCTTCCATCACTGATTGAGAGTGGGAAGCAGTTGGGTTTGAGTGGTGAGACATTGATTGAGTTTGTGAAAGAACGAGAAGATCGACAGAATAAAATTGAGCATGAAAAGAATGAACGAGAAGAAAGACAGAGAGAGCGGGAGTTTAAGAAAGTTGAAATGGAAAATGCAATTGCTCTAAAGGAGAAAGACGTTGAATTAGAAAAAGCTAAACTTTCGAACGAAAAAAGCGAAACTAACCCGTCTCTAAAAATGGCACATACAGATCGTGTAAAAGCGCCCAAATTACCTCCCTTTAATGAGAAAACGGATAATATGGACGCGTATATCCGTCGGTTTGAACGTTTCGCGGAATCGGCCGAGTGAAAAAAAGATTTGTGGGCAGTAAACCTTAGTGCTTTGTTACATGGGAAAGCCCTCGACATGTATTCACGTTTGTCATTTGCAGATGGAAACAATTACGATATTTTGAAAGAGGCTCTCTTGAAAAGTTTTCGTTTAACTGAAGAAGGTTTTAGACAGAAATTTCGAAACGAAAAACCAGAGGTAGGTGAGACCGCCCAACAATTTGTTGCACGTCTAGAAAGTTATTTAAAAAATTGGATGGATATGGCTCACGTAACTGTGACTTTTGAAGGGTTAAAATATCTTATTCTTAGGGAACAATTAATGAGTTCTTACAGTAAGAATTTACAGTTATTTTTGAAAGAACGAAACATTTCGTCAGTACAGGAAATGGCTAAACTTGCGGATCAGTATTTTGAAGCCCATGGGCAGTCCGAAATTGTAAAACAAAAAACATATCACAAATGTAACGAGCAAACTGTAAAATCTGGTGAAGATGTATCTCAAGGTAAATATCGTGAAAGGCGATGTTATGTTTGTAAGTCCCCATCACACTTGGCTAAACATTGTCCCCAAAAGGTCAGCGGGGCAGGGAACTTTTACAGACCAAGAAATTTTGACAAAAGTAAGTCGAGAGATGCTATTAGTTGTTTAGTACAAAAGGGTTTGGAGGATTGCTGTGTTATAGGGGATTCAGTTACTTTGAAATGTGGCCACAATTTACCGCTCATGTCAGCCTCTTGTGATTCACGTAATTTTAAAGTTTGGAATATGCCAGTAGTAGAGGGATATGTAGAAAATAAACGGGTTTCTGTTTTACGTGATAGTGGATGTTCTGGTGTTGTAGTATGCTCGAGCTTGGTTGAACCTGCAAATTTTACAGGTGAGACCCGTGTATGTGTGTTAATAGATGGAACTGTTAGGAAATTTCCTGTGTGTAGAATAGCCGTAGATACACCATACATTTCAGGTGAAGTAGAAGCGCTATGTGTTGAAAATCCGCTCTACGATTTAGTGTTGGGGAATATCCCGGAAGTTAGAGCTCCAAATAATCCCGATTTAACGTGGACTAGGCAAAACTATAAAAGTAAAATAGGTTTAGTAGGAGCCGTGCAAACTAGAGCTCAGAGAGCTAAGGAAGGTACGGTCCTACCTCTCAAGGTAAGTGAAGCAATTGAGAATATTGGTGTCGAAGATATGAAATCGTTCCAGTTACAGGACGAATCTCTTTCGCAAGCGAAAGCCTTATGCGAAACTGGTGAACGAAAAAAGACTAAGGATGGTGGTCAGGTCTGGTATGAAAAACAGAAGGGATTATTTTATAGAATGTTTCAATCCCCACGCTGTGAAAATGGCAAAGTGTATAAGCAGCTCCTAGTTCCGCGGCAGCTGAGACAAAATGTCCTTAACATAGCTCATGATAATATATTGTCGGGACATTTAGGCCGGAAAAAGTCTTCCGATAGAATTCTTTCTAAATTTTATTGGCCTGGTGTGTTTGGCGATGTCGCCCGTTACTGTATGTCTTGTGACATGTGCCAGAAGACATTTCCTAAAGGAAAAGTTGGTAAGGTTCCCATCGACCAAATGCCTTTAATTGATATTCCATTTTCAAGGGCAGCTGTTGACTTAGTGGGTCCAATACATCCACCGAGTGAAAAGGGAAATAGATTTATATTAACACTTGTCGATTATGCTACTCGATATCCGGAAGCGGTGGCCTTAAAAAATATCGATAGTGAGACTGTTGCTGAGGCTCTTGTAGGAATGTTTAGTCGGTTTGGTGTACCAAACGAAATTTTAAGCTACATGGGAAAGCAGTTTACTTCTGATTTAATGAAAACGTAAGTAGATTACTGTCTGTCAAACAACTTACGACAACTCCTTACAACCCTGCTTGTAATGGATTAGTTGAACGTTTTAACGGAGTATTAAAAAGTATGCTGAAGAAAATGTGTAATGAACAACCCAAGGTGTGGAATAGATTCATAGCTCCTTTGTTGTTTGCATATCGGGAAGTTCCCCAAGAGAGTTTAGGATTCTCACCATTTGAGTGCGGGGCCCAATTTCAATATTGAGAGAATTGTGGACTAACGAGGATCAGTCTGAAGAAATTAAAACCACTTACCAGTATGTTTTTGATCTTCGAAATAAACTTGAGAGTACTGTTAAATTAGCACAGGAAGAATTGTCTAAGAATAAAGGTAGGTACAAGAAGTATGCTGATAGAGGTAGAAGAGTAAGAAATTTAAATATTGGTGATAATGTATTAATTCTCCTACCAACTGATAATAATAAATTATTGATGCAGTGGAAGGGACCATGGGTCATAAAAGAAAAGGTTAACCAATTTGATTATAAAATTGAGATAAATGGGAAAATAAAGATTTACCACATAAATTTGCTAAAAAAATATACTCAAAGAGAGAAAGGTAAGTCAGTAGATAGAGAAAGTTTAATTACTACAGAAATAGGTGTTGCCGTTGTTGATGAATGTGAGGATTCGATAAATACAGGTAAAAGTTTGAGTAATGTTTTTCCTCCTGAGTTAGTTGTTGAAGTGCCTAGTGTGTCACCTACTGAAAGTGTTAATGATGTGACAATTAGCACAGACCTGTGTAGATCAAGACAGGCAAGTTTGAAAGATTTAGTAGATGAATTTCCTGACGTTATAACTGATATACCTGGTACGACAAGTCTGATTGAACATGATATAAAATTGACAAGTAATGAGCCGGTTCGCTCAAAACCGTACCCCGCACCTTATGCAATGCGTGACATAATTAAACACGAGGTTGAAGCAATGCTAAAAATGGATATAATAGAGCCAACTGAGTCTCCATACTCATCTCCAGTTGTTATAGTTAAAAAGGCAGATGGCACAAATCGATTCTGCGTCGATTATCGACAATTAAATCGAATCACGGTCTTCGATAGTGAACCAGTCAATGACATGGATGAAATCTTTTCTTGTTTGTCAAAGGCAAATTTCTTATCAAAATTAGATTTGTCAAAGGGATACTGGCAAATCCGTGTGAAGAAAGAATGCCGCCCTTACACGGCATTTATAACCTCGGAAGGTTTGTATTCTTTTAAGAAAATGAGTTTCGGTCTCATAAATTCGGGAGCCACGTTTTGCAAAATGATGCGAATTTTGATGAGAGGGTTGAAAAATACTAAAAACTTTATTGACGACATTGTAATATTTACAGATACTTGGGAACTCCATTTAGAGTGTTTGAAACAGTTGTTCTTGAAACTTCGAGATGCTTCTCTCACTGTTAAGCCCAGTAAATGTATGTTGGGATATACTCAATTGCAATTTCTGGGGCACATAGTGGGAAAAGGTGAGTTAAAACCAAATCCTGATAAAATAAAATGCATAAATAGTCAAAATGTGCCAGTAAATAAAAAGCAGGTGAGATCTTTTTTGAGATTGATTGGATTTTATCGGAGGTATGTCCCAAATTATAGCACAATCGCGGCACCTTTGACCGATCTCACGAAAAAGGGAAGCCCAAATAAAGTAAAATGGACGGCAGAGGCCGACAGAGCATTCAAAACATTAGTTAATGTTTTGAATAATCCACCCATTCTACGCCTTCCAGATTCAAGTATAGAGTTTATACTGAGAACCGATGCATCAGATGTAGGGTTAGGTAGTGTATTGTTGCAGATTCATGATGGTATAAAATACCCCGTATCGTTTGCGAGCCGAAAATTGCTTGATAGGGAAAGGAGATATTCAGTAATAGAGAAAGAGTGTTTGGCTGTTGTTTGGGGTATTCAGAAACATCAAGTGTATTTGTATGGCCGAGAATTCATACTTGAGGTTGATCACATGCCCTTGGTGTACTTGAATAAGGCTAAAGCTAAAAATGATAGAATTATGAGATGGGCATTGGTTTTGCAAATGTATAAATTTCGCATTGTTGCTATAAAGGGCAATGAAAATATTGGTGCTGATTTTTTGAGCCGCCAAACGTTTAACGCAGAATAAGTTTGATATAACGTTTATTTTGACAGTGTAAAATGATAAAGTGTAAGCTCCAATTATCATCTTAGTGGGGGCGTGTGTCACAAAATAAATGTATATATTAGTAGGGAAATGGATTGTTAGTTGAGAAAGGGTAAATGCACGTTGAGAGTGTGTTGGTACTAGTTGAATGTACAGGCTTTGGGTATGATGTTTGTTTGTGCGTTCTAAATAGATTGTATCTTGGTCAAGTGTGTGGTCCGAGTGTCCCGAGAATTTCGTTAATTAACTAAATTGCGTTGTTCATTCGAAGTATAGTGGACGGTTGTTTGTCGGTGAGGGCATTCTGTCGGGTAGATCTCCGGTGTACAGACACACACAAAACTGTTTGATGTAACGTACGCGAAAACATATAAAATGCATATCTGTGGTTGGAATTGAAGTGCATCTGCAAATGGAACTCTTGATGTGTCGTGTATGACCAGTTCCTGCATGGCGACGGGTAAGCTGGTTCTATGTAAATGAGAAACAGAGATAAAGTGACTTGTACGGACGTTGAGTTGTTTATGAACTGTGCGTACGTCCATCCGACAGTAAGAACTGTATGTATGTTTTATAACTGCAGAAATTTCGTTGATAATTATAGACTGTTAGTCTATTCAGTTTTAATCGTATCTACACTTCTACAGACGTCCGTCCAATCAACCGTACAATGAGCATATCTATGAACAATCTGTGTTATTCGCATGAAATTGTTGCAGCCGAAAATCCAGTTGCCAGTTATTTATAAACGTTGGATTCCGTGCGCCAGATTTAGCCAAATTATTTCCGTATCCAGTGATATTTGTTCCTACGACATTACCGTGTGATGAACAGTGTTTGTATGGCAAGCCAGTAGTGCATTCAAAAGATTTTGATAACTTTGTCGCGTTGTGGTAGTAGTGACTGAGCGATATAGACTAAGTGTCTTGAAATGTGTACTTACTTTTGGGTAGTAGCAAATGCACATACAAACAGCAGTACAAATATATACACAAGCATATTTGGTAGCGTACCCAGTCCAATCGAGGTTATGAAGTTATAGTATACTTGGTGCGAAACTTTCCCACTGTTGATAATTTATACTTAGTGGTCTTAGTGGTCTTTGTGGTCTTTGTGGTCGTATCTCCGTAATAGTGTGATTTCTGTGTGGTAGCATTACGTGAGTACGTGTATTTTCTGTGTGGTGACATTGAGGAGAGTGTGTGACTTTTGTGTGGTTTGCCCTTGGTTATTGTCCCAGGGTGTTGGTCATATTTTGCACATTGTTTGGTGCTTTGCATGGTTTAGTATTAACCCATATCGTGTAGAATAGATTGGATTGGCATTACTCGGTGGGACACTTACACGACACACACGCGGGGATTTACTTGCAGAATCAAATTTATTGTATATTCATTTGTAAATAAATCATGGAAATTATTTCATTTTCTTTCACCGGATCTAAAAAGAACCCCAGTCACCCCAAATCGTGACACACATGCCCCCTTATTATAACGAACTTGAAGAGCTCGTTCCAATGAGTGGTCACATGATATGGTTTTGTTTAACTGTTTTGAAAAATATTTTTTCAACTTTCAAACTTGTTTTTTTTTTGCTCATGTGGATACAGCTGATTCATTGGGTAAAGGGACAATGTTTTTCATTCTGGATTGCAGTTAAAACTCAAGACATCTTGAAAATTAAATTGTGGGTAAATAAATAATGATGATAAACCAATATTTTTGTATTACACCGGTATTCACTCGATACTGGTTTGAATAGCAGTGTTTATCGGTTTATCGACATACCGTGATGCCCTAGTTGAGAATGACATCTGTTCTCTTCTACCGTAAATTTTAAAAAAGATACCCAAATAATTAATTCATGTGTTGTGGGCTTTAGATCATCCTTTAACTAGCATCACCAACAAGCCATTCAAACCGGACAGGCTCTTATTTAGGCTTTATTGATAGGTGATGCTACAGCAGTTCTTAGTCTTAAAACTTGTATGAGGGGAAGAGGGTTGGGGGGGGGGGGGGGGGCTTCATATTCACATTGATCTGTGGAGGCGGACGGGAGTACCCGGCTCGCAAGTTACAGTTAACAAGAGCAGAGTTCATGGTCGCTCAGTGGTTAGTGCGTTGGACTTTAAATGGAATAGTTGGCAGTTCGAACCTGTCCAGCGGTAACTGCATTGGGGCCTTGGACAAGACACTTAATCCTCATTACCCACATGGTGGAACAGATGGTGCACATGCGGATGGTGCACATGCCTTCAACAGCCGTGGTCTGTGTTTGTGCAGAGTTACTAAATTGGAGAATTTGATAGTTACCTTTCGTTGCTTGGTGGTTCATTCTGGATTCTCCTCCATACTTCCTCCACCCGTAAAACTGTCAGACACGATGTAGCCCTGGTTTTTGAAATGTCATTAAACCACAATAAACAAAAACAATCTATTAGCTTCCGGGGAGGGGGGGGGGCACCAAAAATTGGCGAGACGTTATGTGTGGGGTGGGAAGTCTCATGGGTGTGCTAAAAACGTGCGTTTTCAAATTATACAATTTTTCATAATTTTTTGCAATATATAATTATTTATGTTCCAAACCACTGAGATAATGCTGTAAATCAATCCTAATATGTTAACTGCAACACAAGGAGCCTTTATAAGTGTTAATATGAGATGAAATCTGAACCACATGTCACCAATAATACATGTTGGTGAAGGGATGGGTCTTTGCTTCTCAGTGTAGAAAATATGTCGGACAATTGTTTTGGACAAATACTTTATAATGCACCAGATACAGCATGAATTAATGTAAAAACGTGCTAGTATCAGCTAATATTGTATTCACTTCAAGGGCTTCACTTATTCACTATAGTTTGCTATTATTGTGTTTTAAGATTTTACCACATGTCATTGGTAACTTGAGATTTTGGAAAATTGGAATTAGGCAAAAATAAAAAAAAAATAAAAAAGACAAACTAACAAGGTTAGTACTTTGAGTCACTTATGAAATCAATTATGCAGACTCCTGCCAGAATCAAGTAAAAATTAAATAAATGGATCAGAATGGATTGAATTTTTTGTCATTTTTAGCTTATGCCCGTGTTGTTTATGTCAAATCAGGGAATATGATTGGGCATATCGTAGGCCATCATTCATACTTTCATGGACATTGAGCTGTACTGGATAAGTTTTTTTATGATTTCTGAGACCTCATTTTGCAAACAGGAAGTGAAACTAACCTTACTGGGTAATAAAAAGATGTAATACGTACTGCAAATCACTGGTGGAATCCAATTAATCAGCGAACTATACTTCTTTCCATACTTATTATGATGTTTGTCGAAGCAATTCGTAATTTCAATGGGAAAGCGGGGTAGGTGTCTGAAAATGGCAGTAGAAAAATTGCACAAGGTGGTTGGTGGGTGTTAAAAAGGGCTAAACCGAAAAATGAGAAATGACTTCTGCAAATTGTCTTCTGCTCCCTCCCCCCACATCTTCCACTGAAATTGTTATTGCCTTTCAGATTAATGTTTCTCTTTCAAATAGCAGAAATCGTTGAGTTTGTCCATAGTTTCTGAAACCTATTCTTTTCTATTTTCAGAACGAATTGAGAAGGCACTTGGTCACTTTGAAAATACCGCACCGTTTAATATTTCGGGGCATCCCGCCCTGACTATCAACTCAGGATTTGTAGAGGGCTTACCAGTTGGAATGATGATCATTGGTAAATACTATGATGAGCTTACAGTTCTCCAGATAGCTAGAGCATTTGAAAAACTGGAGTAATGGCGACCAGAAAAAAGAAGGACAGATCTCAAACCTCTGTAAACTCCCAATATTTAGCGTCCATGCAGGGGTGGTGGAACCTGGAGGAGAGCCCAGGGCATGTTGCTAGGGGTCTGCAAAACATCTAACTTCAGTTTGATTTGAAATCGTGCCAATGGTTCGATTTGAGTGAAGTGGGTTCGGAACTGTTTGAATCTTCGAAAGAAATGTTCGCAAAATCGTGTCCAGTACATCCTCTTTAACTCTTCTTTTATCATCAGGTCATCATCATCATCATCATCATCTTTAACTCTTCTTCTGTCATCAGGTCTCCTGTACAGGAGACCTGATGATAGGAGAAGAGTTCAAGGAGGTTCCGCTTCCAGAACTACGTTGATTCCATTTCTTGAATATTCCATTTTGTGGACTGATTTGCCTAAACGGTTGAGTCGCTGTTTATAACAATACTCAAATAAAAATTGATATAATTTGTTATATTTCACCCCGTAAGAAGCTGCAGTATCTTCTACAAGTGGACAAAATGTGTGGTTCGATTTGAGATTTGATTTGCTTCAAAATACTCAGCACTACCTGATTCGATTCGTGGTTTGATTCAAGTATGATATTTACAGTGTCACACATGTGGGAAACTTTGGGTCTTAGGATTACACATTTCGTTGGAAGATTCTGGAGTATACAAGAATTTCAATACCCAAGCATTCCTGTGACATATTACAAATATATTTGCATTTGGCAGATAAATACCTTTAGCAGGCATATTGCTTGATTCAGACTATTTCTCCTATTGCAGCCACCTTTCAACCGGTTTTAAGCTGGCTGATGCGGGTGCGTAGCCAGGATTCTATAACAGAGGGCGCTGTAGCCAATTTTTTTTTTTTTTTTTTTTGGGGGGGGGGGGGGTGGGAGCAATATTTGATATTTGAAAGGCCATTCTGTGGGGTTTCGGGGCCTCCCCTAGTCCTAACTAGGACCACATGGTCGTTGCCCTTCCTCCTACTTCTCTGAAGGGAAGTGGGAGGAGAGGGCAATGACGGGAGGTGACAACCACCAGAGGGTACTAATTAAGACATGCAGTATGTCTTAGTACACATCACCGACGTACAGTATGTCTTAGTACACATCACCGACATGCTGTAAGTGTCAGTAATCAGCACCACCGTACCCCCATGTGTGTGATCGGGATTAAGTGTCTTGTCCAAGGACACAGCACAGATGGCACCATCCTATTTCTCTGAAGGGAAGCTGGTGGAGGGGGCAATGACGGGAGGTGACAATGACTGGAGGGTACTAGTTAAGACTAACCCCCACCCCTGAGAAAATTTTGAAAAAAATTGTTGCTTTTAGAGTGGATTTGTAGAGTGTGTAGCCCTTAAAATGGCAACCATTTTGGGGCTTTATGCTGAGTGAAACTTGCATTGGACCAATGTTTTGGGGGTGAGCAAAAATGAGCTCCTCCCCTCCCCAGTAGCAATATGCAACTGGGCTGATGTATAGAAAAAAAAGAGACGAGGGCGAGTTTTCATATGTTCTCTGTTATTCGTTTAATATAACGACTGTTTCAAAATGTAGGCCATGCCATAAGTTGCAGTTTATTGGTTGCCTGATGTAACTGATACTTTACTGACAAGGCTTTAATTAGATTTGAATCTCAAATGTCAGTTCGAGTCAAATCAGACAGGGAGTTTCGAATCAAATGTGGGACTGTAGCTCAAGTTCTTTAAGTTATAGATATTCCTCCTCCTTATACCCGTAAGTATTGTCAGTTTCCACTCAAATTTTCAACGTCGACTCGTCTCTCTTGGTAAATAAATAAAATGGCGGAATATCCGTAACGGAATAACAGTAATTTTGGAAGCAGCACCCCCTTGAACTCATCTCCTACACAGGGGACCTGATGATAGAAGAACAGTTTAAGTGGAGACGCGCAGTAGGATTTTATGAACAGCTCGAACTTTCAAAAGGTTCCGAATCAGCTTAACTCGAATCATCGGAACGATCTGGAATCAAATAGAATTTTGAAGCTTTGTAAGATTCTAGACCATGTATTCTACACATTGAATTATCATTATTATTGTGACTGTTTTATCGATTTTAAAATTCATACTTTGAGAATCTCTACTCGAGGAAGCCGAATATTGTAGATGGGTGTGGACAAGCATAAGCTTTACTGAGACTATGATGGGGAAAATATGTTATCACTAGTGTTTGCCAGATGTGCTGCTATCATTGGTTTGTTTGTATATAAGAGTTTAACGAGACTTTCAGCAGCATGACGTTTTACGGGTGAAAGCTGCAGTAAAGGGTGAGAACCACCGATCAGTGGCAAGGAATTGTTAGGCTCTCCAAAATTGTTACCCTGCCGCAAGCAGAGCTAATAGCAGTTGAAGACCAATGCATCACCGACGTGCAGTATTTCTTAGTATACATCACCGACGTGCAAGTATGTCTTAGTACTCAGTGCCATCGAACCCTCATGTGGGTGATCGGGATTAAGTGTCGTCTCCAAGCACACAGCACAGATGGCATCAGTCAGGATCTACCTGTCAACATTCCGGTATAAAATCCGATGCGCCAGCCATTGATCCACCGTACCGTCTCCATATAACTACGATGCACATGTAAAATGTTTTCAAAGTACGTGTTCCAATAAGAAGTTTGTATGAAAGTGTATTGTTGAATGAACTTGCCTCAAGTCAGGATGAAGTATTGTGATCACTCACCGTTCATCGTCTGTGAACATGGTGTTTGCACCTGCTCCTCCTAAACCGCTGAACCAATTTTAGATAAATCTGCGGTGATTTCTTGTTCTGACATCCCATTTTGTTTGTGCTTAAATCAACTTGCCCAGCCTCACAGGGAGGGTGTGGGAGAAATGCTCAACTTTCTTTTTTAAATCTTCTTCTCATGAACCAGTGGGTACAATGGCTTGATATATGGTATGGGCTTCCTTTTGAGGTGTAGAATCAAGTTTGTTGAAATGAAGTTCGTGGGGCAATATTTGCCTTTTTAGTGGGAGGTGCAAGACTTTTGGCCGCCTCCCAAATTTCTATTTTCTGAACCACTGAGCCAATTTGAACCAAATTTGGTATGTGGTATTATTGAGTCATAAGTACATGATTCATGCAAAAAAATGTTCCATCGGCTGAGTCAGGGTGTTCTGTAGGAGGCATCGGGAAAAATGCTGAGACAGCATATTTGCTTAATTTTTTTTAAAAATTCTTCCCCAGAACCACTTATCAGAATCTTTTGATATTTGGTATACAGCATCCATAAAGGGGTCATATACATGTTTGTTAAACTTTAAGCCCCTCGGTTCATATTTGGGCTCAATACAGGGGCCTCAATTTTGACTAAAGGCAATATGGGGAATAATCTTTAAAAATCTTCTTCATCAGACCCACCATTTAGAATCTTTTAATACTTGATATACATCAGTGTGAGACGGGGCAGATGCAAATTTGTTCAAATCAAGTCCTTCAGTTAATATTTGGGCTTTTAACGGGGGCCCAACTTTTAACTTATTGGGAATAATCTTTAGAAATATTCTTCTTCAGATCCACAAGTCAAAATCTTTTGATGTTTGGTGTGCACCATCCTCAGGAAGGTTAGATCTGATTTTGTTCAAACCAAGCCCCTGAGTTAATATTTGTGCTCCCTATTGGAGTCCAAATTTTAACTTTGTCTAATATGACGAATAATCGTATACTCATCTTCTCCAGAAAAACTAGTCAGAATCTCTTGATACATGGTATACAGAATCCTTACAGGGGTTGGATTCAAATTTGTGCAACTCAAGTCCATTGGTTAATAATTTGGCACTCCTTGGGAGCCCAATTTTTAACTTAGTGCAATATTGGAAATAATCTTCAACAATCATCTTCTTCGGATCAACCAGGCAGAATCTTTTGATATTTGGTATACAGCATCCTTGGGGAGGTCCGATCAAAGTTTGTTCAAATCAAGTCCCTGTGTAAATATTTGTACTCATCTTAGTCCGATATGTATATAGGTATAATCTTTAAAACTCGTCTACTCCAGAACCATAGGTCAGAACCTTTTGGTGTGTGGTTTCCAGAATCCTTACAGTGGTGAGTATTAAATTTGTCCAAATCAAGTCCATAGGTTAATAATTGGGAGCTCTATGGGATCCCAAATTTCAGCTTGATGTAATATGGGGAATAATCTTTAAAAATCTTCTTCAAATCCACCCTTCAAAATCTATTGATATATTGATATTGTGTATACTGCAACCTTATGGGGTGTCATATTCGAGTTTGTTCAAAACAAGTCCCTCAGTTAATATTTGGGTTCCCTAAGGGAAGTCAAATTTTAACTTAGTGCAACATGAGGAAGAATCTTTAAAAATCTTCTTCAGATCTTCCAGACAGAATCTTTTGATATTTGATACACAGCAACCTTAGGGAGGTCAGATCGTTGTTTGTTAAAATCAGGTCTCTGAATTAATATTTGGGCTCCCTATTCCCAATATAAGGAGAAATCTTTAAAACTCGTCTTCTCCAAAACCACCAGTCCGAATTTTATGATATATGGTATACAGAATCCTTACAGGTATCCGATTAAGTTTCTTCAAATCAAGTCCATTGGATAATATGTGGGCTCTCTATGTTTGGGCTCCCTATTGGGGCCCGAATTTTTAATTGCTGCAATATGAGGAATATTGTTTTCAAATTTTCTTCTCACGAATCTCCCATTCAGAATCGTTTGATACATGGTGTACCCTATACCCCTTTCTTATGGTAGTCAGATTCAAGTTTGGAAAAATCAAGTCCCTGGGTTAATATTTGGGCTCCCTATTGTTAACTTAGTCCAATATGAGGAACAGTCTTTAAAATTCTTCTTCTCCAGAACCACCAGTCAGAATCTTTTCATATGTGGTATATATGGGGGTCTGATTCAGGTTTGTTCAAATCAAGTCTTTTCAAAGTACTAATTATTATCAAATGATGATGATTTCTTTTAGATCTGCTCACTAGAATAACCATACAATGATCCATGAAAGAAATTCATCTACAGAAACAATGTTGTATTATATTACTAATACCTGTAATAAAAAACATCTGTATTACTTATTACTTTATATTACTTTCAAAATTGCAATATATTATATTATATTACTTATTACTTATTGTATTACCTCAGCCCTGGTCCTTTTATTACTACTTGGGCTCCCTATTAGGGTCCAAATGTTTAGTTGGTGCAGTATGGGGAATATACGAAGTGAAGTGGAAAAATTGAAGCTCATTGCTATCAATGTTATTTCGTGAAACTTCAACATAACAGCACAACGTCAGAGCGATTCATGCATATTTAAATGTAAACTGTAGGGCCGGCTAACGGAAGAATGTTAATACACAAATCCAGAAAGTTTAAAGGTCATTGTCAATGTCAACTTTTTTCACAGAAACAAATACGAAACGATAGCTCTCATCTGGAGGTCTCACCTAATCAGCACACCAAGTTTGAAAACAATCCTATGATAAATGAGACCTGTAGGCAATGCCAGAGAAGAATGTTGATGCACAAATACACCAAATTCAAAGGGCGTTGCTAACAGCAACAGTTTTTGATGGAAATGAAAAGAAAATCTTCGTAAGAAAAAATTAAGATAAGCTCCTATCTTTGTCACTCTGAATAAGCATACCAAGTTTCAAAACCATCCGATAATGAATGCGCCCTCTGAGGCGTGCCAAAGGAAGATGTTAATGCTCAAATGTACTACATTTGGCGGTCGATGCTAGAGGCAACTTTCTGTTCTTTTTGTAGAAATCCATAAATATGCTCTGCGGTGAGTGCAAAAGGGACAACTAAAGGGATAGGTTGCTACGCAAATGCGCTTACGTTTTTTGATGGGAATGAAAGAAAAGCAAAGTGTCCATCTAGAGGTCACTCCGAACACGCATATCAAGTTTCAAAGCGATCTATTCATAAATGTATCTATAGAGAATGCCAAATGAATATGTTGATGCACACATGCGTCAAATTCAAAGGCAGCTGCTGCAGTAATGGTTTTTTTGGAGAACCTGAACCAAGTTTCAAAGTAATCCATTCATAAATGTGCCCTGTAGGAAATGCCAAAGGAATAAGATGATGCACAAATGCACTAATGTTAAAGGTCATTGCTGATGGCAGCGCTTTTCTTTGACGGAAATGGAAGGAAATCGATAGCTCACATTCAGAAGTCATCCCAAACTTACATACCAAGTTTCAAACTGATCCATTCATAATTTCTGGGGCGCGGTGGTTCAGTAGGTAGAGGTGCAGGCTGCAAACCGAGAGGTCCTCGCCTCGAATCCCACCTGCGGCAATGTTGCGTTGTGTCCTTGGGCAAGACACTTCACCCCCATTGCCCATGTGGGGGCAAGGTGACGTCGTGTACTAAAGCGTACAGCACGCCGATGGTGCACTTGTCTTCAATGCTAACCCTGCTTGTGTGGAGTTAGTATGTTGGGGGAGCTGTCAGTTGCGCGTCGTTGCTTGATGGTTCTATCCGGGTACTCCGGCTTCCTCCACTCGTAAAACTGTCATGGTCATGATTAGCCATTGTGCAAAAATATGTGACTATATAAAAATAAAAATAAATAATATTCATAATTTCACCCTGCAGGACTTGCCGAAGGAAAATGTTGATGAACAAATGCAATGAAGTCAAAGGTCATTGCTGACGGCAACATTCAGCACGTTTTTTCGAGAGAAATAAAAGAAAATCATATTAACTCACATCTAGAGGTCGCTCCAAACAAGCACCCCATGTTTCAAAGCGACCGAATCATAAAAATAAACTATGTGGTGCTCCAAAGAAAATTGTCAACAGACAAAGTGGTAAAGTTGAAGGTCTTTGCAAAAGGCAACATTTTTGATGAAATTGAAGAAAATCTATAGCTCTCATCTAAAAGTCACCCGAAACAAGCATACCAAGTTTCAAACCAGTCCATTCATAAATGCACCCTGCAGAGCGTGCCAAAGCGAAATGTTGATGCAAAAACGACAAAGGTCTTTGCCAACAGCAACGTTTCTCGACTGTATAGAAAGAAAACCAAAAGCTCGCATCTAAAAGTTGCCCCAAACCAGCACACCAAGTTTCTAGACAACGGGATCATAAACGTTACTTGTGCAGTGTGCCAAAGGAATATGTCAACGCACAAAAAGGCAAAGTTGAAGGTCGTTGCTAACGGTAAATTTTTTTATTGGAATGAAAGGAGCTCCCATCTGGAGGTCAACCCAAAAAACTACCAGTTTTCAAAGCGCTGTGTTCAGAGGCTTAATATGCTTTTCAGAGAGATATGGCATGTCATCAAACAGTTCGTTTCCGGGTGTTGAGACGAGAGGAGAGAGAGTGAGGATAGGGAGGTATATGGGAGGTTTATGGGAGCATAGGGTTAATCATGGCCATGTTACATGAGAACTGCGACAAATCGGCGATCAACCAGAGTTTTTATTAAAATCGGCCTGAGTCGAGGTTTACCGAGGCTCAGATATTTATTTATTTATTTATTTATTTATTTATTTATTTATTTATTTATTTATTTATTTATTTATTTATTTACGACACTTTCAACAGCCAGGGTCCCATCGTGTCGGATAGATTTACAGGTGGAGGAAGCCGGAGTACTCAGAGAGAAACACCCAGCAACGGCAAGCAACTACCAGTCTCCCCAACGTACAAACTGCGGTCATACAGGGTTAACATTGGTTGACGACAAGTGTACCATGGACGTGCAGTAAGCCTTAGTACACAGCGCGACAGTGCCCCCACGAGCGCAATCGGGATTAAGTGTTTTTTTTTTTTTTCCAAGGGCACAACGCAGTTACTCTATATATACTATTCAAAAAAGGAGGGGATATCCAAACTGATGTTGATATTTTCGGAAAATGGTATTGGATACGCGTGTCTGAACACATCAGTACATTACCAAGATTAGTGTGGCTCAGAAATGCCACCAGTCCATGAACACTTCGTGCTGGTGTTTCGCACGATCGCCGTGTTAATGTCTGTGGGGTACGTTTTGAAATTTTAATTTGTACTGTACAGGCTTTTTCGGAGGTCTCATCGTTCCTTTCTTGGTATAAACTCGTTCATCAATAGTTTCTGGTCGAAACGTAACTTTTGAGGTATGCGAAGACTGACACGTGACGAACGTTTATGTGCCGTTCGCATGTTGGAAGCTGGCAACAGCCAATGCAGTGGCTCAAATTCTCAACGTTACTCAAATCGGCGATTAACAGGTTGTGGTGACGCGACGTCAGACGGGCAATGGTCATGACTGACATCGGTCAGGTCGTCCAAGGGCGACATTTGCTAACCAGGATCGTTTCATTCGAACCACAGCATTACGTAACCGCAACTAAAGTGTCTCATAAACTGGACGGCAGCAGCGCCGAGCAACAGATTTGCAAGTCAATGATCAGACTATCCGAAATCGCCTACACAACTGGTATTTGTACACTGACGACCTCGAATAATTCCACGTTTGACTAAACGTCACATCGCAGCAAGGCGTAATTGGTGTGGTGCACGACATCGTAGGTGGAGCAACGTCATGTTTTCCGATGAATCGAGGTTCACTCTCGACTTCCACGACAGGTGAATCAGAGCGTGGCGGCGGCGGAACGAACGATACCATGACGTAACCGTTAGGTAGCACGATCGTTTTGGTGGTGGATCGGTTATGGTGTGGGGAGGCATAACCATGGCAAGCAGAACAGCATTACATGTCATCCAAGGGCGCGTCACAGGGCAGTACTACCGTGGCAACATGTTAGTAGCTCGTGTGGTGCCATTTGCGCGACGTAACGGCCGTCTATTCCTTTTCCAAGATGACAATGCAAGAGCACACAGGGCCCATGTCGCTACAGAGTTCACCCACGAGCAGAATATCACAACACTGCCTTGTCCAGAACTAAGTCCAGACCTTTCACTAATCGAGCACGTCTGGGATGTGCTTGGCAGGCGCTTACCGTAACGCAAACAACTTCCTACCAACTCGCCGCTGCACTGCAAGAAGAATGGAATATCGTCTGTAAAGCTGGCATTGGGCATTTGGAGAGGAGTATGCCACGTCGGATCTGCGCTTGTCTCGCAAATCGAGGAGAGGTATTGGGGTCTTGGACTGAATTTGGTAAATTCTCTGACTCATGTCTTCTACAGCTCAGTGCGTGGAATATGTGCTTGTCAGACACCCAACGATCGTTGAACTCATCCACCACATGTCGCAGTGCAATGCCTCAGCTGTCTTTTTGATGAAAATTTAAATATATTTCTTCATATATCTCACCTTTATCAAATATCCCCTACTTTTTTTTAATAGTATATTAAATTTTTATACATTTGTGATATATGGGAGCTATATTTTATCCTCGCAGACTATTAATGTGGAAAAGGGTGACAATCAGCTGTTGGGGTTCTTACTTCGATTTGAAGCTAAAGAAAGGTGAATACCGCCGATTGATCGTTGAAAACTACCAGTTTCTTTTGAAAAGTGTATAAAAGAAAGAAACTCTCGTATAATTGTGTGGATATCGAAAATTATCTCATGAGTGACAGAGACAAATGTTTAAACATTTGTCTCGGTCAACCCTGAGATTATTTTCGGTATCCACTCAAAAACGCTAGATATCCTCTATTTATTCTAGTTCATTGTTAGTATCTCTGGCTCTTTCCAATAAGATATATCAAATATAATAATATGGATGCCACGTAATGTTGCTTGAATGTCAAAAATGCACTAATAAAGAGTGTAAAACTGTTAGTACTTCCCCTTGTCTTCCATGCTATGGGTTCCAATACTGAAACCAATTGATTAACTAAGTCAAAATAACGCTAATTGTTTGGAATGTTGTTCTTACCTGTCCTATGACCCCCTCCCGTCACAGCACACACAATTTCTCAGAATTCTAGACACGTCAGTGCCCAAACACATACTAATAATGCTATTACACAAGGTGCTAAATAAACTAACACTAATCGTCTATTGGTACAGGCTGTCATTGTATCAAAGTGGTCCATATATATCTGCATGGATAAAGAATATTCGTCAAATTTTTAATGACTGTGGTTTTTCTCACATCTGGAATAATCAAAACTGTAGCAACCAAATTGGCTTAAATATATTATTTTCCAGACTTTTTGATCAGCCTCATTGGAACAACGATGTGAGGTTCTTCTCAACAGATAGTCTTTATCGATTTTTCAAATATTCTTTTGGGCTGGAAGCCTACTCTTAAAAGATGACATTTCCGAGTTCGATTGTCTTATTGAAATTCAGAACTTCCCATCACTTCCTTCCAGTGGAAACTTGAAAATGCTGTAGAACAGAAAGACAGGATAGAGTTTGTAAACTCTAAGATCGGGTCGGTTGGCGACGAATATCACTTCATCTTGGAATGTCAGTGCTTTCATCTTACCGAACGAAATACATTAAACAATATTTTTATATCGCCTATGGCAAGCAGAAATTCCACCGTGCACAGGCCTGGCACCGCGTCACTGGTCTGAAAAGTTTTTCGGAAGGTGGCCTCGACTGGAGTCGATCCCAGGTCCACGGCACCCAATCGATCGACACCCGTCGAAGCCACCTTCTGAAAAACCTTAGTGGAATTCCTGCTTGACATAGGTGGTATAAAATTAAATTCAAGCAGTTGCATGTTCACGGATCTTCAATTAATTGCGATTCTTGTGTTTAAAAGCTGGGACCATAGACAATTTAAAAAATATTTTGTATATACCCAAGCGTAGTAAGATTTAATGACATTATGTCTTCCAGTTACCCTATAATTCTTAATAGATTGTGCATGTTTATTAAAACCATTAATAACAGTGTAGCCAGGAATACTCAAACCACTGATAGCTATATTATTAAGTTCGAATTGGTGATATATTTAGAAGCGGTTGTCCACATAAAAATCATAATTGTATTTTATCCGTGTCCTCGGGCCGTGAATTGGCACCGCTGTTTATGAAGTTAGTGATGCTTTACTCGAATGAAAGTATTTCCTGTTTTAGTTTGAACTGTAGAGTGGACAAACCAGAACTGCGATATTGTTTTGATTGAGAAGACACGACAAAATCCTAGCAATATGCGGCCTCGCATTATCCTGCTGCAACTGAAGGTTACTCGCACGGATAAGTGGAAAGTCGATATCTTACGGCTGTAAGGTTGCCCTGGATGACCATGAGAGGTGTTTTCACGCATGAGAACCCCTCCCCCCCCACCCCCCACCTCCCCCCACACACACACGCAAAACAAAACATTTACGCACGCGTCAGGATATTGCTCACATCGATATCGATAGCAACGTTGTGGTCCATACGACCTGTAAAGTGTGACCTGAGACTCGTCAGTATCGCACGTCTCTAGTGTGCCAAGTGAAGCCGATTTGGTGCATGTGCCCGCAGCTAATACAATCGACGTTGACGTCGCCTGGCTGTGAATTGCTGACCAACGTAGGGACGCCGTGGCCTTAAATTGTACTCCCGCAACCGATACCTAACTGATCTTGAACACAGTCTGCGACCATGAGTGACAACAACCTGACTCTCCGTCTCCGTCGCCGTAAGCGGTTACGTAGGTGTGCGAGACGTATGCCTCTATCTTGACGTGGCGACGTAACGCGTTGACGTAGGATCCTGGGACGGTCAGCTAATCTTCCTGTGCCTCTGAGACGCCCTACTAAATGCGCTATCGTTGACTCATGGACCCAAATTGCTGGACGACTAGACGTTGCGATTGGCCGTGCATAATTAGAGCAATACCCCTACCCCTATCAAATTCGGACATTCGCGGCATTTTGCTTTTCAACTGAGTTGAAATGAAATGTAACGCAATCGATGTGTACAGTTCAAAACTTCGATTTGGTGTGGTTTTCAAGTCCATAGCACGTGGGTGTGCCCCGGGTGCACACCTCGTCGAAAAATCTGTTGAAAGCATGCAGCGCCGCACATGGTCATGGTTGGCTGAATTGTAACCAAAGACTCTTCAGACAGCACACTGAGGTAGCTCTGTGTCAAATTTTATAACATTTGGTCTTGGGATAAGAACATTATATTACCAAAACTGAACTTGCGTTTCTTTTTTCCGTCAGTATATGTTATCAGGACCTTAACTGAGATAACACTTCGAACTCTACTATCCGGTTGAATATGGCGTTCGAAAAAATGACTTTGGCTCCACTTTTTTCTGACCGCTTGAGCAACTGGTGGTTATGAGCGCCGCAAATGACCGGAAAGCTAGAGATCAGATGGAGTTTTCTCATAATTTTCACATAGAGCCGAACTCCTTCACTCCCAACGAATTAGTAGCCATCAGTGGCATCGCCACAGGCAGGGCGGGGGGGGGGGGGGGGGCACGGGGCCGCTCATCCCACCTTTCCCTCACCCCCAAGATCCAACTTCAAATTGCTATTTAACCGTGGTTGTCCCACCAACTATCACATCCGCAGCAAACATCACACAGCAATACACATCAGGTCAGGTGTTGTAGAAACGCTCAGATATCGCTCCCAGGGCGTCCTAGTATGATTTTTTTTCCTGGGGACATCACCCAGACCCCCCACCACCACAAACAGGAGAGGAACACCCTCCTCTCTAGTTCAGCGGTCTGTCAGATCGCTGAACTACCTCCCCCTATAATCCTCTAGCTCAGACGTTCGGGAGATGCATTCGGCATCTCGACCTTGAACTCCCCCCCCCCCCTCTATCTTACTTAGCCCCCAATCCTAAATTGAAATGCTTGGGCCGCCACTGGTAGCCCTTGCATTCGTTGAAACCTAACATCGTTATTTTATCTTCAAACAGGAGTATCGGCCGACACTCGGTCGGTTCGGAAATGTACGAAAACGACATGAAGCCGAATTGTCTCGATACAATGGGGTTTCCAGGGTGGATTTGGCGTTGTTTTGGGGTGTCGATAAGTCACTCAGCAGAGCCATTCCCTGCAAGAACTGTTTTTCAAGTCTTTACAATAATTTCCCGTGTAAACTGGATAGTGCGATATGCTTTTATATGACTTTGGATGATAAAACATGCTTGGATATTTCACATTCACACTGATTTCGCGATAAATACATTGCTGATAATTTTCGTCATTGGGAGAAATTTACAGGAATGTTTTAACCCTCCTAAATAACCAGACACATTCAGTAAATTTAACTCTCGTGAATTTGTATCATCGATGTGCGCATCATTCCACAGTAGTAAGGCATTTTCCTGTAGTGTAGTATAAAATACAGAAGCGGGTTTCTTACAATTGTTCCTCCAATCAGTTGGAACGTTTCACTATTTTTTTCTGTTGAAACCCATTTGAAAAAGAAAACGATGTTTTCACCATCTTTTGATGTTCTGTATTTTTTCTGTCCATTTTGTCAACAGTGCGCACATCGTAACATATAATACAAACACTATCCTTTCCATTAACCCTTTACCCAACGTAACGGCCAAAACCGGCCAGCGCTATTCTCAAAAATCGCCAATTAATTTTCAAAATATTTTGATTTTTTGTCTCAAAAACATAGGTTATGACCCCTCGTTGGAACGAGCTCGTCGAGCTCGTTCCAACGAGGGGTCATAACCTATGTTTTTTGAGACAAAAAATGAAAAAAAAAAAGTTATTCAAGAATTTTTTTTGCAAGTGTCGTCTGCTTTTCATGTTGGGTAAAGGGTTAATATAAAAGCATAGAAGGTCAGATTTGCTGATTCTGTCTAGGGAAGAATAAAAACTATCAAATTACTGTAAAAACTATTCGCTAAAGAAAGCGCCAAAGTGGACAGTTTAGTGTTGGTGGGTGAAAAACTGAGATATCCTTTATGATTGATTAACTGTGAACGAGTTGCTTCTAATAAGCTTGCCATGAAAAAGCCAAGTTTTTCTTTTGTTACTTTTAATAATCTAAAACAACAGACAGCTCTCAGACAGCTGTCGGTTGTTTTCGTTTATTATAAGTAAAAAAGGAAATTTGACTTTTTTTCTACTGATGTCATATGGTTTTCTCAATAATTACTTGCTCCTCAATTGGACCTTCCTCGCTCGTCTAATAATTCCAAAGGCGATAACTTGATCGAATGTCGATTTTCGTGGCGATACAAGTCCTAGCTCATAGAACTGCCTCACTTCGTATGATGTCTAGATGCATGAGAACGCCCATTTTGGTCGCGATCGGTCAACCGTGACGGCTACGCGGGACCGAAGCTCGAAAACCTTCAGCACCATCTGCAGGTCGTATTTATGAAGTGATTTAATTGTAACTCCGTAGGATGACTCTGTATGGTGTCTAGACGAAAAAGACCCTTTTGATCGGGTTCAGTCAACCGTGATGGCAGCAGGAGTGCGTTGTCTTGATTACTTTGGTACAGTTTACAGCTTGCATTTATAAAGAGATTTCATTGTAAATTTGTAGGATGACTCAGTATAATGCCCAGATGACAACGTTCTATTTTTGCCGTTATTGGTCAACTGTGGCGATCACACAGGCCTGTAACCTATATTTGTTTAGCACAGTCTACAGTTCATTTTTACGAAGTGATTTCATTGTAAAAGTGGGGACCTCTTACAAAAGGGCTAAACAATTCTTACAAAAGTGGGATATTTTACAACTGATGCAAAATCGAGAAAACTCGCGATTTCCGTTCTACCTCGTAATGGCGAGCGCGAATCTAGTCAAAAACAAGCGATTGATGCAGAAAAACAGACATCGAAATTTTTCGCCAGTATTGGACAAGTTCGATTTTCTGATCAAAATTCTTTATGTCCAACTCGAACCCTCTTGGCAGGTATCAAATGTTATGAAAAAAAAACTTCGATACTCATTAAAATCATGTTTCCTGGTTAGAAGAAGAAATTCTTACAAAAGTGCTAAAAAAAAATATTACAAAAGTGGGGTCCTCTTACAAAAGGGATAAAAAATTCTTACAAAAGTGAGGACCTCTTACAAAAGAGCTAACATTACGTGTACGCTCCATGTAAAACACTGCCAATCGACTCCCCACTAACTGCTCTATGAGGTGGGTATCAAAACCCAACCACGTGACTTCAATAAGACGTACTATCGGCTATAATTAGCACGAGTGTTTCCCAGTGTTGTGACAAGATTATGCATCCGACCCAAAATAGGACCTCCAAACATAATTTCTCTGCAAAACGGCCGTTGATAATTAGGGAAAAAACCGCATCCCTCCCAAACTGCGCAAATAAAAATAACATCGTTAAAATTTATTTCGAAATATCGTACAAAATGACTTTTGAGGGCAGTTTCGATCTCGCATGAATATTTGTGAAGACCTTCTCGTTTCTTTTTGTCGATGTCGGTGTTTCTTTGATCCCATAATTTTTGGATTCCAATTAGCACATTTTTCCAACCAGTCGAGCAAATACTATTTTTAATATCACAGGGAAATTTCAAAAACGCGTTTCGTTTCGAATATATTGAGTAAAAATCAGTGCGATTTCGTCCTTGAATTTTTACAATCCGACTATTATTAGCGAAGTTACGCCAAACATGGAACCTTAGTTAAAGTAGAAGACAACAGTTGTCAAAATATTTTTTGCTTCCAAAACACAGCTTATGACCCCTGATTGAAACGGACGCTACGCGCTCGTTTCAATCAGAAGTCATAAGATATGCTTTGGAAGCAAAACATTAAGATAAAAACCAAGGTGGGTGGGGGGGGGGGGGGCAAAAATTTGCAAGACGTGACGTGGGGGTGGGTGGGTTTCTTGAGTGCGCCAAAAATGTGCATTTCCAACTTGTGCAATTTTTTGAACTTTTTAAAAATATATCAATATATCAGTTAGTATATACCATCATTTGTGTTTCAAACCTTAAAGATGATGTTGTACATCACACTCTTAACTTAAATACAACATCAGGAGGGTTTATATGTGAGAATATTGGGCCTAATCTGGGAAAATGTCACACGTTAGTAGGGGGTGGGTGTCTTGTTTGAAATGTAGAAAATGTGCAGACAATATTTTGGGAAAATTCTCTCTGATGCACTAAGTTCAACCCAAGTTATTTATTTATTAATTGATTTATTTATTTATTGGTGTTTAACGACACTTTAACAACCAGGGTCATATCGTGTCGGTGACAAGTTTACGAGTGGCGGAAGCCAGAGTACCCGGAGAGAACCATCGAGCAACGACGAGCAGCTGTCAGCTCTTCAACATCATAACCCACGACTGTACTACACACTGCACAGCGGTACTGCATACTACACAGCACAGACAGGGTTAGATTGGCTGAAGACATGTGCACCTAGGCGTGCAGTACGTCTCCTCACACAGCGTCATTGTGCCCCCACGTGGGCAATTGGGGTAAGTTTATTTTGAATTTTAATGGGAGAGTGGGAGTGGGTGTCTGAGAATGGTAGTAAAAAAGTTGCACGTAGTGGGTGGGTGGGTGTAAAAAGGAGCCGAATAAAAAAGTAGGACATCACGTCTTGCACATTTTTAGTGCCCCCCCCCCCTCCCCCACACACACTTGTAAAAACGTAAAAAAATGGGAATGACAAATTTCGTGTATAGTGCTGGTCGATTTTTACAGTTATGTCACGTGAAGTGTTAAATCCAAAAATGAATATTCCACAGTAATTAGACTTGAATATTTCTCCATTTGAACTTTATATGCCAAGATTATTTTAATGTGATTTTTTGTTTTTGTTACAAATTACAATTAATTGAATATATTGATATATATGGGATTCCCATTGAATTATAACAAAATACAGAATAAATTTCAAAAAGATATTTAATAACATTTGATAAATAAAAGTTGTCAGAAAGGTTTTAAACAACATCTCCAAAGTGTTATGCTTTATCAAAAGTGTTATGCTTTATCAGACCAGTGCTGAAAAACCCCATTAATTAGCTCCGCCCACTCATAAAAAGTTCCTCTATAAATAGACACAGAGACCTCAATTGAACCGGATTAACAGTGACTGCATTATGTAATCATATGTAACTGGGGTAATTTGGAAGACTACTTTTACAGGGACTGTACACGTAATGAAAAATTCTTGCAAAAGTGGGAAATTTTATATTGATGAAAAATCGAGAAAATGCGCCGTTTTGTTCTAATTCCTAGTCCGGAGCGCGAATCGGTTCAAAAACTAGTCATTGACGCGGAAAAACAGACATCGAAATTTTCCACCAGATTTGGCAAAGTTCGATTTTCTTTCCAAAATTCTCTATGTCCAACTCGACCCTCTTGGCAGGTATCAAATGTTATGAAAAGAACTTTGAAACTCATTAAAATCATGTTTCAGTCAGAAGAAGAAATTATTACAAAAGGGCTAAAAACTTTTACAAAAGTGGGGACCTCTTACGAAAGGGCTAAAAATACTAACAAAAGTGGTGACCTCTTACGACTGAAAGGGCTAAAAAAATTTTACAAAAGTGGGGGCCTCTTATAAAAGAGCAAATTATTACAAAAGCGGGCGCAATATAGGACTGTTACGGTTACGAGAACTGCCAAAAGAAAGAAGAGTTCGGACTGCCAATCAAACGCTGTAAGTTACAGGTGAAAAAGGGCCCGAGGAAAGGATAGGAAGGCGAATAGAAGAACGTTAGTTGCAGCAGGGAGCATCAATGTACGCGGAATTAATAAGGTGGGTTGTGGTCCCAACAGCTCGAATCGGACTGTGTTGTTTTTCCTGGGTTGAAGGTATGGTGAAAAAGAATAGTTATTCCAGAATTTTGTTTGCAAGTGTCGTCTGCTTTTCATGTTAGGTAAAGGGTTAAGGTGCAGGATGGATGGTATTGTGGCGTGCTTAGGATACGTGATGTTCATGTGGGGTCCAACAACGTCAGAGAGAGGAAATCAGTAAGACTGATTTAAGACGTACAGGGATTTAGTAAACTGCGCAGAAGGACTGAAAGGGGAGTGGTATCGGGGGATTCTTCCTGTTCTAGGGTGGTGATCAGCGGAATTCGAGGATTATGGAGTTGATTGAGCAGTTGTGGGACTATTGTGTTAATTTGGGAATATCGTTTATTGTCCACTTGGACAGATAATGGGTAAGGGGAACATGTGGGGGCGAGACGGGCCGCATCTTGGCACGATGGGGACACAAGTGTTGGGACATTCTATAGGTTTTGGAGTCGAGCAGTATGGGTGGCCAGGAGCAATAGCACGAACTTGAAGGGACACAACTGGGGAAAACAAGAGAGTGTGGGGGTGGGGGAGTTAGTAGGAGAATACTGAGGTAACCACCAGGAAACAACGGTGTCAATAGCGAGAAGGTCTGCTATTCTAAAAGTGGAGTACAGCAACATCTAGGATCTACACGGGAAAATAAGTGAAATAGCTACATTGATCGAGGTTGTGGAGGGGGACTTTCTGTCATTGGCTTAAGCGAAACGTGGTTAAGGCATGTTGAATGGGTAGACCAAGTAACGGGGTTAGTAAAGGTTAGAAAAGGAGAGGGGTAGGCATATACATTAATGGGGATTTAAAACCGTCGTTGATCACAGATCTGGTAGATGTCAGTACTTCGGCTGCGGTGTCTAAAATAATTAGGTGGTTAAAAGTTAATCTAAAATACAAAAGTATTGTGAGTGTGCACTGTGAGGTGGAGGGAAGCAAACCTGTGTAGAATAACTCAACATGCTCAACACTTAGGTCAATTAGAAAACAGGAGACTCCTATCATTATTCTGATTTGAGTATTTAATTAACACATATATCATAAGGAAGAAGGTATACAGGGCGGGGATACGAAAGTCAACAGGAATGAAGGAAACTGTTGGACTTCACAAATGAGATCGGTTTGATGTGTGTAAACTGGTGTAAACTAGTGTTCCAGAATGCATGGACTTCAAATACACAGACAGGGTGGATTCAGCAAGTGAGGGAGTTGATAGAGAACAATTCAGTGGAGATCTCTGACTTAGACGTGATCACAACCTAGGGTAAAAAACACATTATAGAAGGAGTTATTGGGGATTGTAACCGAAACTGGCGGGGTGGGGGTGGGTTAAAGCCAAAAAGTCTTAGGGTGGCCTGCGTGATAAAGAGAAGCCAGATTTTGAAGAGTACATTGATGGCACCTTTGAGGGATCCCTGCCGTTTAAGCTGAGGTAGCGGAAGCTTTTAGGGGAAATTGAGAAAGACAGTAAAAAGCGGTACCAAATGTGTAATTTAGGAGTAGTGGACTCCTTTGAACACTCTCTATCAGAATGACCAAAATATCCGTCTAACAAAATAAGATTCACCGGGAGTATAATGGGAAAGTGGGATGGGAGGGAGAGTGGAGAATATTGGATGATTGGGTGGGGGAGTATGCTTATCAGAAAGATTGGGAAGAATGTGGTATGGCATGTCATCATTCGTTTTCGAGAGTTGGGGGGGGGGTAGGGAGGCAAAGGGCAGAAGCGGCGAAAGCTCGATAAAAGTGGAGGGGCATAAGTTTTTAAGGCTACCATGGTTCAGCCCAAAGGGAGGAAAAGTTACAGTCGCATATACTACCACTAAGCATCGCGTCGTCCGACGATGGTGGTAAGAGAGATCTGTTGTATGGAATTCGCGAGGATTCGAGCGGGAGGAAATTCGTGGGCGACACTGAAGAGCAAGTGGATGATGAGGATTTAATCGTCGGTTCGAATCCGTATTTCGAGGTTCAGATTTGTCGGACGTTTTCGAAACGATGAAAGACAAGATGTTGACGTCTCTCGCGAATTATCAACACGAAGGTAGTAATTGGACGTTAGAAGAGGTGTTGAATCTCGAAATTCATCTAACTAAAAACGATTTGTTGAAAGCGTCTTCCTACGTGAAATTACCGTATTTCTTAGCTGTGGTCAATGTGAGAAATAAAGATAATCAGTGTTTTAAATGGGCAGTCACCTCCGTTCTATACCCCGTCAAAATCCACCCTGAGAGAGTTTCTCGTTACCAGGAGACTTGTAAAAATCTCGATTGGACTGGAGTGACTTTTCCAACTCCGTTAAAAGATATTCTAATACAATTACTATAAATCTCGAAATTTGATTGGTTAATCAATAAAATTTGCGACAGTAAAATCAGCGTAACCTGTCGCAAATTTTATGTTGTCGAAAACTATTTTAGGAAGTCAAGATGTATTCGTGGGCGTTCTATTTTCGTTCCATTTGGAGTCATTGACTACCGTATCCAATGTAAACAAACGCTATGAACGCGTTGACTTGCTGTGAAAAACGTTCTCTATCTTTCTTGTAATTAACTGTATTTAATACGGATGAAGTTGGAAAGTTTAATATTAATGTGGAATAGGGTTTTGCAGAGACTGCTGAGTAATGAAATGAGTGTTAAAAAACTGATTTCGACGGTCTTAACGGAAACCGTGTGGAAGCAGTAAGCGATATGAAAATATAATTTATAAATAGCCATTTTTCGTACGATGAAGAATTTATGGACGCTATGTGCGAAATAGAAAACCAAAACTCCGAGAACTGGCAATAATGATTTTAATTGTTCAAGGCCAAATATTTCTGACAGATCCGCTAGCGATGTTATAACATCAACTTCAAGTGCAAGCGGTCCTTTCATTTTCTAATTTGTTACCTGCGTTCGTGGCACCACATCACATGTACAGCTAGACACTACAGAAACGCATTCACCACTACTCAAGAGAGGTGAACTATTCGTTCTGTAACAATTATGTCAATAGCAGTAGCCCAATTCCACAAGACATCACTTCCCAGAAACAGTTTGAAATGAACAACTGTTCTGTAACCATAAGTAATTATAAACAAGGGCTTCCAATCAAAGATATCAATTTTTTTAACTTCAAATTCAATGGGAAATCCTCGAGTGCTTTTCGACGCCGACTGAAACATCACAAGGTGAACTCCAAACTTTGAATTGAGAAAGCAGCCGGCGTATTTTGTTTTCAGATTGTCACAAACATTTAAACATGATAAATGTTGTCAGTACAAATATAAATATATTTTGTTATTGGTGATAAAATGACTAAAACGTTTGGAATTATTTGTATTGTGGCAGCGTAAAATATATTTCGTGATTTGGTTCGGAACTCCCAAATGACGTCACGAAGACTGTATTTTTAGTTTTAAATTGTTGACAATGTTGTCTTCAACAAGGCGTTGTTTTATAGTTGGGAGATCAAATCTATCTCCGTTTTCAGCCGAATTATATTAGAATGGCGATAACTATGTTGTATTTGATTGTTTGGGGCCGTAAACGATGGTTTTACTGTCGCAAATATCCGTTTTACCGGCTCCGCTAACGCGTCGCCGGCAAAACTCAGTTTGCAACAGCAACCCCATCGTTTACGGCCCCAAACAATCAAATACAACATAGTTATCCCCTAATTACACGCTTTGAGACGCAAAATCCCACCGTAGCGGTGAACGTCGTGGGATATGACGAGGAAAAACGAACGTTCTGTCCTCTCAGAGAGACTTCCTATCTCGGAAGATAAAAGACGATTATTTTATTATTGATTTCGAAAGGTGACAAGCGTCATTATTGTTGGGTTAAACATCCGAGACGATTACTGTCGAGCCAGAGTAGTAAACATAATGGTGATGTACCGAAGTGTGTTGACTTCGGACTGGTCTTGTAAACTATCACACTCTTAGACCTTAATAAAAGCCCATGTAATGTACCGATAAAATATCACACCTTTAGACCTTAACAAAAACTAATTGGTAATGTTGAAGGTCGCACGATTTTTGCCAAGTCGTTGTGTTGGAGTGACACACTTGGTGTGTGTGTAGTCCGTGCAGCAATGGATACTGTTGGGAGTTTGCATGGAAATGTTGTTAAATATGCAAACGCAGAGGGACAGTGATTCACTTTCTTCTTTGGACGTCGTGTGGTGAGTTGTTATTCACTTCGATAGATTTTCCATCCATGGGCCCTCGAGCAGAATTATAATGGAGTTTACGTTATTCAGTGTGAAATGTGAGTTTTGACGGCTTAGTATTGCGCAGTCGAATGTTGAAATTTTGAAATGTTTGCGACAAAATTTAAGGTCGTTAATAGCCTTTGAGAAGTTTGTGTTGAAGGCTCGCACACTGATGTGGTTTGCATTGAAAATTGGAATATTTTGTTCCACACGACTCAGTTTCTGAGACGAGTGACACAAAATGTTCTCTTTTTCCGTGGTATTCAATGTCATGTTACTAAGTTTGATGTGTGGAAACTTGCGTCTAAAACTTTAGTAATTTCGTGAGAAATTATATTCTTATGTGAATTCGTTCCTATGGTAGCCCGGTAGCACCAATTGCGATTCGTATCTGGCCATATTTTACGTTAAAGATATTTTCACCTCAGGCACTGGATTGTGATCCGGATAGTGTGACCTATTCGATTACGGAAACCTAGTTGCTGAATTTAGCGTATATGCTGTATTTTTGGCATGTTTTCCACAATTTAAGGCCGTTAATAGCCTTTGAGAAGTTTGTGTTGAAGGCTCGCACACTGATGTGGTTTGCATTGAAAATTGGAATATTTTGTTCCACTCGACTCAGTTTCTGAGACGAGTGGCACAAAATGTTCTCTTTTTCCGTGGTATTCATTGTCATGTTATTGAGTTTGATTTGTGGAAACTTGCGTTTAAAACTTAGTAATTTCGTGAGAAATTATATTTTTATGTGAATTCATTCCTATGGTAGCCCGGTAGTATCAATTACGATTGATATATAGCCTATTTGACAGCGGATGGAGATTGTGTGAGCACAATTCTGGTTGTGGAACGTTGGTTTTGTTATAGGGACTTTGAATGTTGCGTATATGGGAATGGTTGTTGAATAAAATGTCATATCATTGTTGATTATTAAATCTATCATATTTTTATGAATAATGCAGACCAGAGTATGGTGTTCCCTGTTTAGACCCTTCGCGTATACAGTCGTGGGTAAATATCTCAGATAATTTTCCAGCCAGAGTTATACCTAGTAAATGTATTATTTTAGGAGGGGGGGGGTTACTTACCTGTGTGGGTGGTGTCCCAAACCCCGCTTTCTTAAAGCTTAACGATACCCTTCTCTTGGACCTGTGGGACACTTTATATTTTCTTTTGACGATTGGTCCGAGTTGGGACGTTACAGTGAGATATATTTATGTTGCAACTGCATGAACGCGTTTCACAGCGAAAAATCGTTAGCGAAACACCAGAAATATTGCAACGAAAATTAAGGCGTCGCTGTCGAAATGCCCAAACCCAACACCATCATAAGCTTTCACCATCATAATAGAAGATTAAAAGTACCATTCGTCGTGTACACCGATTTCGAATGCTTCACCGTGAAAATGAGTTCCTGCCAACCCGACGTTCTTCAAAGTTACATCGATAGATATCAAAAACACATGCCTTCAGGCTATTGCATTTACGTGAAATGTGCTTTCGACTCGTAACACGGCATGGGTCCCTTCACCTACACGAAATGGTGTGAAGACGACGACGTGGCTCAAAAGTTCGTGGAAGAGTTAGAATTGAAAATTCAAATTTTATATGACAAATTCAAAACTCCGACGAAAATGATCATCACGCGAGAGCAGCAGGACGAAAATAACAGAGCCATCGAATGTCACATATGCAAACAATCGTTCGACGAGAATTCAGAGGAAAATAAGAAAGTTAGAGACCACGATCCTTACACAGGTCTTATCGTGGTCCAGCTCACAGCAAGTGTAATTTAAAATATCGAGACGCCGCTTTCTATCCGGTGATATTTCGCAATCTTTCAGGTTACGACAGTCATCTGTTCATGAAAAATCTCGGCACCTCCCATGAAGAATTAAACTGCATTGCGTACAGCGAAGAAAGATACATTTCCTTCACGAAAAAGAAGGTCATGGAAAAGAAAAGAGTAATCAATGGAGAGACATTGGAAAAAAAAACGAAATCCATTCGTAGAGACATACGTTTCATCGATAGTTTTAAATTCATGTCGATCGCTCTGGAAAAATAAGTCGATAACATGAGCAAGGATAAATTTAAAATCATGAGCGAACACTTTGGAGAACGAGTAGATGTCATGTTGAGGAAAGAGGGCTATTCTTATGATTTCATGAACGATCTAAAGAGATTCGACGACACTGCGCTACCTTCGAAAGAAGATTTTTATTTGAAATTATACGAATTAGACATTTCCGACGAGAATTATGAACACACCAAAAACGTGTGGAAATCGTTCGATATGAAAACCATGAGAGATTATCATCACACTCTTTATCTGAAGACCGACGTTCTGCTCCTGGCAGAAGTGTTCGAAAATTTTTGAGACGTCTGTTGTCGAAATTACAATCTGGATCCGGCTTGGTATTTAACCGCACCTGGTCTGGTATGGGACACTCTGTTGAAGACCACCAAAGTCCAATTGGAATTATTATCCAACGTGCACATGTTGCTCATGTTCGAAAAGGCCGCGAGAGGTGGCGTCTTGATGATCTCCCACAGATATTCTGAACCCAACAATCCCTACATGAAAGAAGGTTTCAATTCGGAATGACCGAATAAATACATACAATATTGGGATGCTAATAATTTGTACGGTTGGGCCATGAGTCGTCCTTTGCCAATTGGAAATTTCAAATGGGTGACGGAACCGAAAGATATGCAAAAATGGAGAGACTATCCTTGCATTGTAGAAGTCGATTTGAACTATCCCGAAGAGTTACACGATCTGCACAATGATTATCCCCTAGCTCCCGAATGAATGGAACCGATCGAAGGAGATGACGAAAAACTAATTCCCAATTTATTCAACAAACGTAAGTACGTCATCTACAGTGAGAATTTGAAACAATACGTCGATCACAGGATGAAATTAGTCGACATACATCGCGTCATTCGATTCAACGATGAGTCTTGGATGAAAAAATACATTGATCTCAACACGAATCTCAGAATTCGAGCCGAGAACGATTTCAAAAAAGATTTATTCAAACTCATGAAAAACTGCGTGTACAGTATATCGATGGAAAACATCAGGAAGAGAATTGACATTCGACTCGTCACGTCAGAAAAGACCTAAAAAATTAGTGGCGAAACCCAATTACAGGCACCGAACCATATTTGACAAAAATCTAGTGGCCATTCACATGAAGTTCGACAAACCTTATTATCTCGGACCGATCATCTTAGATATCAGCAAGTGATTGATGTACGAGTTTCACTACGATTACGTCAAACAGAAATTCGGTGAGAAAGCCAAACTACTGTTCACCGACACGGACAGTTTGGTTTAGAGATACTGATGAAAGACGTCTACTGAGATATATCTCCGGACGTGGCCACGTGGTTCGACATGAGCAATTATCCTGTCGATCACCCATCCAACATTCAATTGAATTACATCAAGAAGGTGTTGGGTAAATTTAAGGACAAGAGCGGTGGTAAACAAATCGACGAATTCATGGGTTTGAGACCCAAACTGTATGCTTATCATCTAAAAGGTGAAGAGATCAAGAAGTGCAAAGGAGTTAAAGCGTGCGTGGTGAAGAAAAACATCTCTTACCGAGAGTATAAAGATTGTCTGTTCGGAAGTGGACCAGTGTACAAGACTATGAAATCGATTCGAAGTGACAATCACGACGTGTATACTGAAATAGTCAACAAGATTTTGCTGATGGCTGATGACGATAAGCTATTTGTGTTAGACGATAAAATAAACACGTTGGCACTCGGACATTTGACTTTGGATATGATTAATGAAGATGTTTATTTATTTATATTTATTGATGTTTAAGGTCACATATTTCTGCACAATGGCTAACCATGACCGTAGACAGTTTTACGGGTGGAGGAAGCCGGAGTACCCGGAAAGAACCACAGAGCAATGGCGAGCAACTGTCAGCTCCCCAACATACCAACTCCACACAAGCAGGGTTAGCATTGGTTGAAGACAGGTGCACCATCGACGTGCAGTACACCTTAGTACACAGCGTCACCGTGCCCCCACGTGGGCAATGGGGGTGAAGTGTCTTGCCCAAGGACACAACGCGGTTGCCACAGGTGGGATTCGAACCGAGGACCTCTCAGCTTGCAGCCTGCACCTCTACCAACTGAGCCACCGCGCCCCATTAACGAAGATAGGATTCCAGAAAATCAAGACTAATTAGACGGATTCAAGATTATGGAAGTCGATAGAGACATCAAAAGAGTTAGTTTAAAAAAAAAAATAAAAAAATAAAAAAAATAAATAACGTCATTTTAGTGAATTATAATAAAATAAATAAATAAAAAAAAATATACACATTTATGAATAAGAAAATACAGATATCCGTAGTAGGTTTCGTTTTACCTAACAAACCTCTATCCAACATCAATCTGTCAAATGCGGCGAAGGATTTGAAAATCAAAAATGTTTTCCAGAGATGCCTTGCTGAAGAGAAGTCTTCAACAATCGGAATTCGGAATTTTAAATCTGGATGATTTATCGGGTGAAGGCAATCACTGTGTGGCGTGGTTCAAGAACGGGAAGAAGAATAATTCTTTCGACAGCTACGGAATCTCACCGCCAAAAGAAATCAAGAACTATTTTGACGAATCGATTGTTCGTTACAACACAGAATGAGTGCAATTGCCGATCAAGTGTTTTGCGGTCACCTGTGTCTCTGCGTACTCAAGAGATGGTCAGAAGGAGATCGGGTTCAAGACATTCTCAACGATTCACATTAGAGAGAGATTTTTTTTTTTTTTATAGTATATATAAAGGTAAAAAATTTATTTGAAAAAAACTTAATCGAATAAAACAAAAAAATAAGAATAAGTGAAATAATTCATTTTTAAAAAACTGCATTGAAATATATTTTTTAACACAAAAAACCTCAAAACAACATGCCAGTCGATAAATTTGGTAGAAGTGACGACGAAAGTCGACCCAAAAAGAAGAGGAAGACGCTCAAAGTTGGCAATGGTTATGACATTGCCAACTTGGACAAACGTTACGTTTGGAGATATGAACCTCGAGAGGAACCTTTGAACATGAATGATATGAAGCTCTACAATCTTCCCGAGCCGATAGATCTTGCAGATGCGACGACTAAAAAATACATCGACAGGGGGAACGTGGATTTTGGACGAATCATGCTAGATAATTACGTGGATAAAGCCATGACTGACGATCTCGATCTGAAATCCAAACGTTTGGTGAATGTCACGAATCTCATAGATTCCACTGATGCCGTGACCAAGAAATATGCAGACGACTCTCACACATGATTCAGTGAACATCTGAGAAGTAGATACGTTCAGAAAACGATTCAATTGGAATTGAACACCAATTCTAAGAAGATAACGAACGTGGGCACTCACACGAATCCCAAGGACGTGGCGACCAAACACTACTTAGATCTGGAACAGAGAAAGCCTGACAGATGAAAAGGAAATCGGATCTGAATGCGGTATTCAACAAGATATTGAATCTGTCGAAGATCGACGATGCAGACGCGGACTCCACCACAGTCAACAATGGCTATGTGAATTCCGCCATGATACGATCTCAAGAATACATAACATCACAAGTAGACGATCTCTACCTGAACAAACAATCTGGTGGAACCATGGCGGGCGGCATCAACATGAATGATCAGAATTTATTCAGTCTCCGTAGCGATCCCGAATTCGATTCCAGCACAGTCAGCAGACAATAGGTGGAAGACAAATTAGTCTCGAGAAAGGGCGACATCATGGAAGGTGGATTGGACATGGGCGGACACGAATCTACCGGATCCCGTGCACATGTCCGATGACTGCACCCTGATTTCAGTGGTGGAGAAAGTCAAATACTCTAGGCAATTGATCACCGTGTAGGTCAAGGAGAACGGTGCATTAGAGGAGGGAAAAGCTGAGTGGTCTTTTGGAAACGGAAGTAGCAGATTGCAACACGGTGAGGTGGGATATCTCATGCCGTTGGGAGGTGAAATCATTCGAATGGGTCTAGCTTCCACAGATTTGAATAACAGAGCAGTCGTCAATCTCACGGTGAATGGAGTAGAGAGCGATAAGAGATACAGTGTCGAAAAGACCGAGAATCAACACTCGAATGTTAGCACGTTAGGCACACCTCTCAAAGTGAACACCTGAGACAGGATTAGTTTCAAAACGAAAACCAATAATCCCGAAGCCACCACTTCCGTGGTGAGCCTACTGATCGAACTGGATCCTCTGAACAAACAGTGAACGCGTGGAAATAATTATTTAAAAAAATAATGAATGATTATTAAAAAACAAAAAAACAAAAAAAATACAAAGTAATGAGATCTAGAAAGATGTTCAATCTCTCTAGATCTCATTACTTTTTATTTTTTTTTGTTTTTTTGTTTTTAATAATTACTCATTACTTTTTATTTTTTTATTTTTTTCTTCACACATACACGTCTCTCATCGAACAATCAACATCTTATTTTAATCCAATTTGAGTTGTAATTCTCTCTCAGACAGGACTAGGGCGAAGGCTTCGGTTTTTCTCAGCACATTCCTTTCGAATTGCATCTTAATCTGAATGTCTAAGATGCTACTCTTGAGTCGTTCGCTCTGTTTACTGACATCGAATACGAACATGGGATACATTAACTTGTATTCTTGAATACTTTCATCTTTCACTATGCTTTGTGTGATATCTAGTATATTTGCCATTTTTGAAGTTTTTTTTTGTTTTTTTTCTTTATTAATTAGCTTGCTTTTTTTCTAAAAAAATACTTTTAATTATTTTTTATTATTATTATTTTTCTCTCCTTTATATATATATGTGTAAACAAGAAAATGTTAAAGAGAGTAATTAATTTATTTTTTTTTCTTTATTAAAACTTCATCTTCTGCAATTGTTGTTCCTAAAACTTTCCGATGATCTCTTCACCATCCAAAGCTTCGATTTTGTAAGTCACCGGATCGGTGTGAAATATTCTGATTATCACGAAGATTTCCGAGGTCCATCGAGGAGTGTAACCCTTTTCGAAGTGCTTCTTATAAGCCCAGATTCTCACTCGATCGCCGACCACAAATTTCGTTGGTCTAGACTTCTTCCTGATCTTAGATCTCTTGGAATATAGATTCGCGTAGACCCGTTTTTCGTTTCGAGGATCGCTAGTTTCCACGGGGGTCATCTTGATCGATCTGTGTCACGTGTTGTTGTAATCTTCGACCAGACCGTTCAGAGCGTATATGTATTTCTTGGTCGAATTCGCCGCGAAGTACCTGTGCATCTTTTCCTTCATCGTTCGATTTCAGCGTGCCACGATGCTGGCTTTCTCTTCGTTTTCGATCAAGTAGAGGTCGACCAATCGATGAAGGTCCTTGTTGTAGAATTCCTTCCCCTTGTCCACCCACATTTTATTCGGTTTTCGAGAAGACGAGTCGAACACGCTGTTCAGAGCCTCAGCGACGCAAGGTCCTGATTTATTCTTCAAAGCTCTGATCCAACCATATTTGGAAAACACATCGATGACCGTCAATATATATTTGACGCCCTCGTTCCACCTCGAAAACGATCTCATGTCGACCAAGTCGGCAGACCAAATGTAGTCCAGACCCTTCATGAACACCCTTCTCTTTTGAAATTTACACACAATGGGTTTGTGTGAGACAATTTGCTCGTCAATAATCACTTCTTCTTTTCTGATGCGCTTTTTTTTTGAACGCCCCATCCGAATCGACGTTTTGCACCGATCATTTTGCCGACCAGCGAATGTTCTAACTTGTCTCTCCTGGTCGGATTCAATATGTCTTTCAATTACCCCAACATGTTTTTATCGCAGACATTGTTGCGAGTCTTGGTGTCAGGATGTTTTAAGTAGCACACATCGTGTTTATACGCAGCCATGTCTACCTTATTCAGGGGTTTGCTCCAAGATTTAGAAGCCAGATTGGCGTTTGAGTCTCTTGTTTTATTTCGTTCCGGGTCCCGTGAAACTGTGACCCAGCAGATGCATTTCGAAAGGTAGATTATTGATCATTTTATTCACGACGCCTTTGCCTCTGCTCGTTTTTTTTTTTTGATGAATTGAGTCTTGATCGAACCACACACATTGCAAATTCCACGAAGCATCTGTCTGTCATTTTTAGTTTGTACTTCTCGAGAATTACCCGTCTTGCTAACTCTCTTACACTTTACGCAATACATTCTTTTTTGAGGGTTATTTAAATTAATTTTGTATTTATTTTTATTTTATATATAAATTTAATATTTGTTTTTTTTTAAATTCTGTTCTTATTATATATATATATTTTTCAATTGCTGTTCTTGAGTTTTATCAACTTACCGAATTCCTCCCTGGCCTCTTTCCTCCCCCTTTCCACGAGAGAATCCTTCATCTATTCCTTGATGATCTGACGAGTCTTGATTCTCATGGCTTCTTTCATGGCTTCGTATTTTGTTTTTTTACCCAATATCATGAAGTATTCTCCATCCGATATCCTACCCTCTTTCAACGCCATCAAGATCATTTCAGATATCGTGTCAATCTTGGAGTCGGCCAAGATGCAAATCTTTTTGTGTTTCCTAGTCTTCAGATATAATTTCCTACTCAAAAAGTTTCCATCCATGCTAAACAATCTGGCAGTGAGAGCCACTCCTTCTATGGTTAACACGATTGGAAGGCCGGCCACGGTCGACAACAATCCGATGCCGACCCCGTGTAAACCCATGGAAATCGTGATGAGTGTCGTGTCGACCACATTGACGAATTTCACGAGGCACGAATGCTTCTTCTTGAGAGAATGGCGAGAATCTCTCTCTCGAGTCAGATGCATTTGGATTCTACTGATTTCATCGATGCAATACCTCTCTCCTCTTTCTTCTTCTTCTGGCGACGGCGCCGTTGGCAAAACGCCGTTCAGCTTCTCATCCTCGTCGTCTTCTAACGTCGGATACAATTTATTTCTGGTTCTCATTTTTGTGGGTTTTTTTTCTTTCTAATATTAGTTAAAATTTACACGTGTATTGATTTTATTTTCTATTCTCCCTTATTTATATCAACAAAGAAAACTTAGACGCATCCCCTGTCTTCTAAAGTCAAAGTTCTACGCGCCAATTTCATTTCTTCTGAACTGGTGGGCTTGTCTCGCGAACTAAAGAAGATTAATCTCCTCCAAAACTTGATCACGTCGTCAATTCGAACGCATTCGAACGCCGGTTCGAAATACTTGACGACTATATCTTTCCTTTCCATCGTCAAACACGAATGATCCTCATAATCGAAATCTAGATGATCTCGACACCTGACGCATCGTCCTAACAAGAAGCGACCTAGTTGTTCGTTTACGCAGAATGCGTAGGCTCTCATCAGCATTTTTAAAAGAAACTTTGCTCTCATAATCTGGGAATCGGTCATGATTTACATATTTTATTATCTATTTGATTCGATATTTATTTTTTTTTAAATAACTATTTATTTATATATTTTTTTCTCCTATATATATCAATCACTTTTTATTTCCTCTTGTGAATCTCGTGATTCTATTATGATTCACCTCATAAAACTCTCGGGGATTTGACGTTTTTGTCAGTTCCCTCCAATGATTTCCCCGGCGATCGATCGCACCACCGCAATGGCAAACGTGGAGAGACGATTTCCATTGGTTCTAATTTTCCAAACTCGAGGCTTTTTTCCTATCGAGTTTGAAAAATCCTACGATTGGTAACTTCACTTTACACCCACTTTACACCGTTGGAGAACGTCGAGAAAAGGTTTTGAGATCGATTTTTCCTGTCATAGAACTCTCAATCGTTTTTTTACTGATCGGATCGACCCTCAGCTGTCTGAAACGCGATCGCAAACGTCGGTGACTCAGAACTCTCAAAAGCATTTTTTATGCTGTCCTAGAACTCTCAAAGCGTTTTTTGCAGGCGTTCGCCAACGATCGATCCGAGGTTTGAACAGTCTAAATCGCGATAACTGCTTGTGGGGATTCTAGAACATCATGTACAAACAACGTTTTTTACACTCTGTACACGTTTCAACACTGAATCCCTATGGGGTACACGTACATGTACGTGTACGTGTACAGTTTTTCGCAAAAATGTCCCAGAACTCTCACTTTTACCCTACTTACTTAACCGATCAATTTACTTCATTTAATGACTTTAAATTTACGTAAATTTAATAACTATTTTTTGATATTGTGTGGATAATCTACAAATATATTTATTGGATTATTGGAGTTTCTTTTGGAAGGGGTGGGGTAATTTTGTTGTTTGAAAATAAAATGAGAAAAAAATGCATACTTTGTAGTACTTTGTCTAATTATTTATTTATTATTACAGTATGCCTATTTCTCGGTGCTTTACTATAAACGTCTGTGGACGGAATCACAAATGTTAGCTGAAAACACGCAGTTCCCTCACCTTTCACCCTTACCCGAAAACAGAGAGACGTAAACTAAACAGAAAGTTCCGCAGATAAGGTGTGGTAGTTGGCCAAAGGGTTCCAGTCCTGATTGGTATATTTCCTGAGATCAGAATTTTTCCTTCCATAAAAATCATTATAAAATTATATTTAACTATTTACGTATACATTAAACGGTGAGAATTAAATAGTCCTCATAAGGTAAAACACCGACTTCATGGTATCTTTCAATTCTTTGGGAATCTTATATAAAGTAAGCTTCTAGAATGGGTGTGGTGGATCTCAGATGACCCAGAAGCTAGAAGAAAGTGGTGGCACGTATATATACTTCCAGAGAGAGAGCCTAAAATTTGTATTTCTCTTTTGGTTTCTCGTCGTTGCAATGTCGTTGCTAATTAGCAGAAAGGGCGAGGACTAGAGGGTCTTTAGTTGGAATGGGGCCATGAAGAAGGATGAATTTCTTACTGGGTGGGTTTCGGAGGGGCATATTTCTCCTCCCATGAATGAAAAATCTGAGAAACGAAACCTTAAAGGGTGCCCTCTGGTAAATTCTAGTAACTTTCTGCAAAATATTGTTTGGTTGTTCTGGTGGTAGATATTCAGCTTATACTTAGACACGTGTAAGCCTTCAACTTATCAAAAGCTCGTTTACAGGCATTAGTGAATAAAGTGCTGCCATTCTCGCTCTTAAGATAACATAGTGGGCGAGCTCACATCCCTCTGAATCATCGACGTTCTTAGTTTTTTTTTTCTGGTGGAAATCACAAATGTGGGAAAAGTGACTGAAAATCTAGCAGTGCAAGTATCTTTGTGTGAAGCAAATGGCACACGCAAATATAGTGAATCGCAGTGTGTATCGGATATATCAATACTCAATACCGGTGAATTGGTGTTTACTCTGACCGACAATTGGCAATAACTTTACCGTAAGTGTATCATTGTGTTTGCAGGCCTTACAGTGGTGGGATTAGGGGGTTGTGGGGGTAAAAAAGTTGCAGGAAAGTATGCTGGCCTTGGTGAGTGGGTGTCTCAGAAGGTCGAACACAATTTTTTACACCCATTTGTAATTTTTTTTTATTTTGCCCAATAATGTATTATAAAGACTGAATTTAGCATATTTAGTTGTTTAAAACACATTATAAGTCAGTACAGTCCATTATTAGACAGTAAGTAAGTAAGTAAGTAAGTAAGTGAAGCTTTTTTGGCATATGTTGTACATTAGTTTTGAAGTATTTCGTTATTGATGCTCGAAGCATCTGGCCAATTTGGTCTATATGTCACTTGTGTCGTTGGTATCATTATATCCATTCCTCTCACTCACTCTGTCTCTCTCGCTCTCTCTCTCTCTCTCCCTCTCTCTCTCTCTCTCTCTTTCTCTCTCTCTCCCTTTCTTCCTCTCTCCAGTGGCCTTCATCTGATTACTAAATTATCTGATCTATTCATTGGACTTCTACAGTCATATTTTTATTTTTATCAAACCTTTTACTTTTCAGAAAGTGGTTTTCTTTGGTATGCATATCTTTCCATAACGCTGTGAGTTCTACGTTCCAAAATGGTTTAAGAATTTTAAATTTCTTTTTTGGCATTCACGTCAGCCAACTTTCCGAATGAGGGCATCATTTGTTGAATTTCTTTTACCACCAGATTCACAACGCGTGAGTAAACAGTGTCAATCTCATTTTTTGGTCTCCATACAGCTTTCGATTGATTCTATAATTTCAATTAAATATTGACGTGATATTTCTGAGTTTAAAACGTCACTGGAATAGGCTTGGTTAACGTTGTACATATCTTAATGGGAGTGTTTTCTATTTTATATGCAAAAGAATTTTCAAAGATCAGTTCAAATTTGATGAAATTATAGTCGGGAGGCTTACTTCTCTCACCAAGTTCATGAAATAAATTACTTATTTCAATAATAAAAGCCTGCATTACCACTTCAAAATTAACGCAGTCCTTAAGAATCTCCTGTGAAACACATATGTAATCAACAACAGATTTCCCATTAACATTAACACATGTAACGTTATGCTTCCATGGGTTCATTCAGTCTGCAATTGAAGCAGCAGGGTTTTGCATCATTTAAAAAATCTACGAAAGGGCGCCCGTATTGGTTAACAGTTTCATCTATCGATATTCTCTCACTTTCATTATCAAATTCCTCGTAATATGAGCTTTCCAATGCGCGCATTTACGTCTCCACACAGAATTACTGGGTAGCCACCACCGTGCGCGTAAACCCTTGTTAATGAAACTTGTACAAAACTTTGTGAGTTTCGTCCCCAAATAGAATTTTCTGGAGGTAAATAACATCTGAAAATCAAACATTCAAAATCTGTCACTTTCGATTTGAACTGAATAATCAGAAAACCATCAAAGAATTGATCTACAATTTTTGCGTCAAAATAAACAAGAAGATCATTTTTTATCAACAGTCCTGCCAGAACCCTTAGGTGCTTTTTGTGTTTCAAAGCTCAATTTAAACCTAGCCAAGTGTAACAAACACAGTCTGACCCAATTATGGGGACATCCAATCTCACTTTGGTCAAATTTCAGGTAATTTTCTTTCAAGTCTAAAAAAAACCCAAAATGAATAACCCCAATAAATTATAAACCAAATTGCTTGGAATGAAACATAAAACATGTGGAAATTGGAATTTGCCATGGAACTGCTGCCATGTGAATATAGCACTGCCTGGAAGTCTGCTATGGCATAAGTAAGAGAACAATTGTTTTACAGTAAAATACCTCAAAATAAAATGCCACCTCTATACTCTAAACATTGAAGAACAGACTCGAAGAAATATTTTCCTATTTCTTGAAAGTAATAAAGAATGAGACCAAATGTTATAAGTGGAGTGCTCACTGACTGAAGGCAGACAATTTTAGGCTTTCCCAAACCCAGTTTGGGAAAGACTCCTGTTATTCATCTTTTTCAAAATTTTTCTTCTCTATTTTTTTTTTCCTCCCTGAATTTTGTCTGTTGAACTGCTCAAAAACAAGCTGTATGATTTTTGACAATTTGGCATGCTTGTGTAATGCCACAAAATCTAGTGAGATATGGTATCGTCATATCTGTGAAAACGCGTATTTTCAAAATATTCTGCCAAAACCTTCAAAATTTCACCATTTTTCAAATGTCTCAAAATCGTTTACAGTTATTTAGCTCAAATTTTCCACACATTTAGAGCATAATATGATACACCACAATCACCACTCAAATCTTTCATCATTAACACCCACTGGCCAAAAATGACATGAATATAGATTTTTCCTTCAAAATTGACCAACTTCAAGGGCAAATTTCTCTAATTACTAGGTTGTTGTAACAATTATTTTGGTATGGATGGATGCAACAATGATTGCGGAAGAAAGTTGCTGTTTACTTTTTAATCTCAGATTTAACCCTCAAGCACAATGGGGGCGAGAATAAGAGTACCGTGTGAAAATGCCAAAATTAGCCAACTTTGGTTGCTTTTTCTATCATTGTGGAAAGGGTTAATTTCAAAAACTCTTCATGTACATATTCACAATTGACTACCGAGCATATTTGCTGCTGTAAGTTTGGTTGTAAAGTTTAACCCTATCCCATTCTAGTTGTATAGAAGTAGGTACCGTCCAAAAAAAACCTCCAATTTTTTTCAGAATTTGGTTAGTTTAGGTGGCGATTTACTCCATTTTTAACTGCTTGAGCTCTGAATGTTTTCTATAGCTTCTTGTATCAGTCAAAGTATGATGAATTTTGTTCTATATGTTATTATTAAAAGTTTAACCCCTGCCAGATTTGAGACTTCCCATAAGGGTACTGTCAGAATAATTGTTATTTTCGCCAACTTCAAGGGCAAATTTCTCTAATTACAAGGTAGTTCTAACAATTATTTTGGTATGGCTAGAAGCAACAATGATTGTGGAAGAAAGTTACTGTTTACTCCTTAATCTCAGATTTAACCCTCAAGCACAATGAGGGCGAGAATAAGAGTACCGTTTGAAAATGTCAAAATTAGACATCTTTGGTTGCTTTTTCTATCATTTTGGAAAGGGTTAATTTCAAACACTTTTCATGTACGTATTCACAATTGACTACCGAGCATATTTGCTGTTGTAAGTTTGGTTGTAAAGTTTAACCCTACTCCATTCTGGTTGCGTAAAAGTAGGTACCGTCAAAAAAAACTCCAATTTTTCAGAATTTGGTAAGTTCAGGTGGCGCTTTACTCCGTTTTCAATTTCTTGAGCTCTGAGTGTTTTCTATAGCTGCTTGCAGCAGTCAAAGTATGACAAATTTTGTTCTAGATGTTATTATTAAAAGTTTAACCCTTGGCAGATTTGAGACTTCCCATAAGGGTATTGTCGGAATAATTGTTATTTTCGCTAACGTGTACATGCACTTTCTCAGCACTGGAGCCATATTGTCTCCAAACCTTTTCCATGAGAGGATTGGGCCGTCATCCAAGAACAATGTTGCTGTTATATATTTTATTCTAAGTTTTAAACTTCACCCAGTTTTCGGGTCTTGAATTTGAGTGCCCTAAAATTCTTCATAAAATTGGCTAATTTGGAGCTCACTTTTCTTCCATTTTCGAAAGGAATATCGAAAAATGATTTACATGTTCGTATTTACAATTGGCTACCGAGCATATTTGCTGTTGTTTGTTTGTTTGTAAAGTTTAACCCTATGCTCGTTCTGTTTGCATAAAGATAGGTGCAGTCAAAAAAAAACTCTCGTTTTTCAGAATATGGTAAGTTTAAGTAACGATTTACTCCATTCCTAATTGATTGAGCGTTGACCGCTTTCTACGGCTGTATGCAGCAATAATAGAAACTTTTGTTTTATATGTCATTATTAAAAGTTTAATCGTTGGTAGATTCGCGACTGCCCACATGGGTACGGTCGGAATAATTGATAATTTCATAAAATTACTGAATATTGATAAGCGTGCAGTGGTAGTTTGGAATAGAATATCCGAAAATGCTTTCGAAATTCGGATTCACAGTTCAATTCCAAGAATATTTTCTGTTATAAGGTTGATGTAAAGTTTAACGCCATCCCTGTCTCAGATGCATAAAGATAGGTGCCGTCGAAAAAAACTCTCATTTTTTCAGAATTTCGTACTCCATTCCTAATTCATTGAGCGCTGAATGTTTTCTATGTCTGCATGCAGCAAGCATAGCATGACAACTTCTGTTTTATAATTATTATCAAAAGTTTAAGCCTTGGTATATTTAGGAGTTCCCATGTGGGTATTTTCGGAATAATTGTTATTTTCGTAAAATCAATCCCTGGATATATTGGTAACCGTGCAGTGGCCTTTCGGTGGTGCTACATGAAGCCGCAAATAGTTAAGGTTGAAAGGTTCATCAAATAGACAGATATAATGCCTAACTCAGCCGGTGACAGGTAAATAATGAATGGAAAAGTTGTTTAATTGAGAATAAAGTAGGTACGAATCGTGCCCTCGGTTTCCACTTGACCCACGGTATTTCCACGCGGTCTCGACACTTGACAAAGATACTAAACGGTCGGGCAGGGACAGTAGAAAACATTCTGAGAATTTTAAGTTGCTGCCTCGCATGGTCGGGGCATAATTGGCGTATTTTCGACATTGTATCTGTTCAATTTGAATGTCAAATTAGCCAGATGACGGCTTTTTCGCCACCGGGTCGAGTTGTCAGTTTCTGCCGGGACGGTCTAAAATAAGCAGTTTTAACTCCAAACTTTCTGTCCCATATGAATGTGCGAATATTTAATGCTGAACAGTTCATCAAATAGATAGAAATAATGCCAAACTTAACCGGTAATAGGTAAATAGTGAATGGAAACGGCATTACATTGGGAATAGGGTAAGGACGAACCGTCCCCACGGTTTCCACGCGATCCGCGTTGTTTCCACGAGATCACGACACTCGACAAAGATACTGTCCTGTCGAGTAGGGATAGTAGAACAACTTTTAAAGATTTCGTGTATCTGCCTTCACTGGTCTGGACGCAGTGGGCGTATGAGCTCTTCTGCTGTCTGTTCAATTGTAATATCAAAGCAGCCAAATTAGCGCCTTTTCGCCATTAACCCATGCCCGATTTCTGTCCACTTTTCATTTTTGGCAACTATCTAACTGTTATCCAAGAACAATTCTGTTGTTATACGTTTTATTCCAAGTTTTAACCCTCACCCGGTTATGAGGCCTTGCATTGGAGTTATCTCAACTTGAACATGTTCATTCAAATAGCAGGATTCAGGATTAGTCCATGTCTCTTTTCAGACACTCATTCTGTGATTGATGTTCACACATTAAGAGCATAATATGATACACTAAAATCACCACACAAAATTTTCAAAATTAACCCCTTGGCCACAAATGCTATGAATATATCATTTATCTTCAAGATTTACTAACTTCAAGGGAACATTTCTCATAATTGCGAGGTTGTAACAATTATTTTTGTATGAATAGATGCAACAATGCTTGCAGAAGAATGTTACTGTTTAGTTTTTAATCTCATCTTTAACCCTCAAGCAAATGAGGGTAAGAGTACTATCCGAAAATGCCAAAATTAGCTAACTGTGGTTGCATCTTCCTGTCTTTTTGGAAAGGGTTAATTCTAAACACTTTGTTTTGCTATAGGTACAGATGCGTAATGAACAAATCCCCTGTTGTAAGTTATGCTTTGGGGCTTAACACAATATAAGCTTTGGCCATGTAAAGAATAGTACTGTCAGAAAAAAAAATGATTTTCAGTGAATTTTGCAAACATCTGTACTCATTTCCTCTAATCGCAAGGTTGTTGTAGAAATTATTTTGGCATGATAGATGCAACAATGATTGCAGAAGAAAGTTACTGTTTACTTTTTAATCTCAAGATTTAACCCCCAAGCAAAATGAGGGCACGAATAAGAGAACCGTGAGAGAATGCCAAAAGTAGCCAACTTTGGATGCTTTTTGTCTATCATTTTGGAAATGGTTAATTTCAAACACTTTGCTTTGCTATATGTAGTCTACATTTTCACATTGGAAAGTTGGGAAAGCCCGTAATTTGTCCCACAAATTACAATTCTATAATCTTTTGTTTATGTTTTGATTTGGGGAGGTTCAACAAAGGTCAACTTGAAGGAGTTCACTAGAAGTATGGAAGGACAAAAGAGTGTCTCCCAATATAAAGATGTATGTGTCATTGTGGTGATTTGGAAAGAAACTATGATAGTCTATGTAGAATGCACTGCAAAGTCATACATAGTAGTTGAACAAATATATTTACAAACCCCTTGCATTGTAGCCCTTTTTATCTCATGCATCAATTTGATAGAGATTAAATTGTTAAATTTGTCTGGTTTATCAATAAGTAACATGGCTTCTTTTACTCTTGGACACCAGTACACCCATGCTGTCTGTTGGAGAAGAAATAAAGAGTAACTGTAACCTGTCACTGCAATAAACCATCAAATGTACATAAAAGTACATTGTTATTCAAATTCAAAACACATCAAGTTAACCTTTTACAACCATTATTGCTTGTACTTTTTCAAAAGAGCCTTTTTGGCATATTGAGATCAGGAGGGCACATCCAGTAGGCCTCCCATTCATAGGCGTTAACATATTTTATATAAAAACGCAGTACGCAAACAAATCCTCAAAAGGTGACAAGTGAGCTCCATTTGATACAAAATTTCCCGGGGGGGGGGGGGGGGGGCCCTTGTATGTATGTATGTTTCGGCATTCCTGGCAGTAGTATGTAATGTGGTTTTGAGGGAAAGGTTGCAGGATCTCATTGCAGGATCTCATTGCAGGATCTCATGTGACGTCATGGTCACGTGACCTAGTGCCGCCATGTTGTGTTGTCATGGTAACCCGCGTGAGCGGCCATGTTGTGACGTCATCTCCATAGTGATACGTGGTGTGAGTGCGCATGCGCAGCGCGTGTTGTTAGGGTGATACGTGTTTCCGTCGTCCATTTTGTATACTGGAGGCCGCCATCTTGGTTTCTATGGTAGCACGTGATTGATATGTTACCCAATTGTTCTGTAATAGGACGAGGTATGTTTTGAGGGTATGTTCCTTTGTAGAAGAGTGAATCTAATTACCACAAACAACCCGACAATCCTTCCAAATCACCAAAATCCACCCGAAATCACCGAAATTGACTTTATTTCCCCAATTTATCAGCTTAGCACGTAGTGCTATAGTACTAAGGGGTACAAGGGGGTGCATTCGATTGAACAGGAGTAATGTTCTGGATTAGAATTCTCCCAGAATCCTCATTTAATTACCCAAATAAACCCGTCAAGTTGTATTATTTCGAATTCTTTAAGAATCCTTTTTTTTGATCCCATGACGTTTTTTCCCTATTAAGAGTAGCACGTAATACCGAGGGGGTGTGTTCGTTTGAAGTGGAGTAATGTTCCCATTTTTTTTTGGATCCCATGACGTTTTATTTTCTTATTAAGAGTAGCACGTAGTGCTATAGGACAAATTTACCCAGAAATCCATTATTAAAATTATAAGTAGGACCCATATGTGTACATGAAGGCCATGAAGCTAAGTTCCACCATATACTCATATGAGGATCTACCCAACAGATGTGTCGTACGTAGTCTAATTTACTATCCCTCATTTTGATTTTTCTTTGTACTTCGATGGAAAGTTAAAAAATAATAACACTAAATATAAATTTAAATTTCTTTTATTCAACAACAAAAATACATCTTTTTATGGTATGTAGATTGTCAGATATTCATAAACAGTCTTTCTGCAGATTGGACATCTTCTCAGTGGTTTACAGCAGTCTTTGCACAGGCACAAATGGTTACATGGTCGCGGAGCGACATTGGCTTCAGCTAATAAACACACACTACATTTTGTCCTCCGTGAATCTTCTTCTTCTTGAAATGATGTGTCCATTTCTTCTTCGATGGCCATTTCTTCTTCTTTTTCAACGTCCATGAATTCAGGTGGTAAATTATGAATGTAATAACAGTCTGGAGAATATTTTCTGTGTCCTTCTATAACATCATCTTCTGTTTCCCAGAAACGAACAATAATACCACAATGAAAACATTGAGTTCTGTCTCCTGTCCCCAAATAAAAGAATCCAGCTTTTGTCAGTTCATTCGGGGTTTTCCCACTTTCACTTTGTAACATGAATTGAAATGTCTTGAGACGATTTTCCTCCAATGCATACTTGATGTGTTTTGGAGGTCTTTGTTCTGGTGTCTTTCTTATTTTATCTTCTCCGCGTAATGACTGCTCCAGTACCGGTGGCGGAACATCACGAAAATACGTTTCGAATGAAACGCTCATTCTCTCTACAAAGTCTCTTGGATTTCTTGTTTCTTGGTTTCTTGATTGATAATCATTCAGTGCCATCCTGATCAAACATGAATAGTGAACATTCTTCAATCCTTTTTATCTTCATTCTTCTTTGGTTTTCTTTCTCTTTTTGGTTTGGGTTCTCCTATTTCAAGACTTCTCTTTTTTGCAATATCCACTGCTTTGGTCACTTGTTCCCAATCTCTGGTGGTAAACTGGAACCCAACGTCGTTCTTGAATAGTTGAATCTGTAAATCGTTGTTAAGTTTGAAGACGGTCACATTAGTAGACATCCTTCTTCTTTGGCTGTCGGAACACAAATGAGCTGAACACCAAGTGCACCAGTTTTTATAGTTTTCCTTCAATGCAGCGACATCTATTAGCTGGTTTCCTCTATGACGTCATTAACCAACAGATCATTATCCATTAGATCAGTGGTAAACATGTTGGATATGGTTTCCATCGGTACAGCGCGACAGCGATGTTTCAAGTAAAACAAACAGTATTGTCCACACACTGGTAATGGTCCTTGAAGGCGTTTTGTATTATACTTCCAATATCTGGAATTCTTCTTCAGGAAATTCTCGAATGGTCTGTGTTGTGGTGGTAATCCATAGGAATCAAAGTATTCTGCGTTGTGGTGACTCACAAAGAGAGCCACCCAATGTTCTCCTTTTCTGTGGTCTGGATCCGTGTTGGCTATCAAAGCCACTGGTCTGTGATCTGGTAATCTTCTTGGTAATTTGTTTCTTGAAAATACACCCAAACATATTCTCTTCAAACAACTATCTGATCGAAGTGCATTCTCTAACTGCAACGTGTTCATGTTGAGTAATCGAAGATTACTTGTCTATTCTTATCCACTTCTATGATGTTCTGGAATTCTGCATACACCAGTACGTTGATTGTGGTTGGTAATGGATTTTCGAAATGGACTTCTAGTCTCAAGTTTCCTCTCTTCACCAGATCGAAGTGTTGTCCATGTGATAGATCTGGAGTCAGGTCGAATACGAATAGGGTGTATCCATTTATGTACTCTTCTCGGCTGATGTGGTTTCCTTCATTCTCATACATTTGTCCAGTTCCTTGGAACAGAGTTGCATAACATCTGGCCACTTCTTGTTGTTCGAATCTAGGTTGTAATGGTTTGGCTGGAATCTGCAGCGCATCCACGAACAATGCCAAGTAATTGATTTTGTAGTTCTTGAAATTATATGGATTCTTTGAAAAGTTTCCATTGAAAGCATCGTTGTCTACACATCCCACTACGATGCGTTTAGGTAGTTGGCCTAAAAATAAATTTTCTTGTGTAATGCTCAGATTTCCTTTCGGCACTGAAAACACCTTGGTTTCCACACGATCGATAGGATATTTTGCAGTTGCTTTTGTTAGTGCTTTCTCGTGAGCCATTCTCATGAATGATTGGAGTCTCTCTTTGCGTACAAACATGGATACATCTAGAATTTTGATCTTGTATGTAGCGGTATCGGCCATCAATGCGAAAGCATCTTTGGCTCTATTCATTTTAACATGAACATTAACTCCATTCAGCAAGTAACGAGTTTGGAAAAACATGTCCAAATGTAATCTTCCATCATGTCCACGATTTTACTTTTCTCTATAAATTTCTTTCGAAGAAGAAATCCCTTGTTATCATCTGTCAAATCTTCCATGTGTCCGGCCGTATCCTTGTACCATAATGCATTAGTCAGTTGTGACTTCTTGGCAGCTGGTCCATAACTCAACAAAGTTTCTATGAAAGCTCTGTAATGATAAGTGTTGTTGGAAGGAGATACCAGTTTTTCATTCAAGCTGATATCGATTTGATTAAATAAGGAATGCATCCATAAATTGACTGGGCCCACTTTGGCTTCGGGGCAATTGATGCCCCATTGGAATCTACAACCGTTGCTTTAACATACAAGTATGTCTGTGCCAAATTCAAATAATCATCTCCTAATCCTGGAATGTGGAATTCTATTGGACCACTGTTTCCTATAGTCGCCAAAGGCCTGTGTTCTACCCATTGCCCATGTTCCACACTAGTCTGTGTTGTTGGTATGGAAAACAAGTCGAGTTCGCTGTTGACACACTCACAAGATTTTTCATTAATGAGAGACATCATGCACCGAGATGGTCTTGGGTCTGAACAGTTCTCCTTCTTTTTGTCGATTTGCTAGTTTTGCGTGGTGCGGGCCTTTTTATACTTTTCCTACCGGGTGGTTTTGAACCACCAACCACTTCATTCCAAGCTTCTGCACCAGCCTCTTTGACTCTTTTGATTGCTGCCTTTTTTACATTTTTCCCTTCAATGTTTTCCCACGGTCCTGGCTGTAGTTTTCAATAAAGGTAACACCATATTCTTCAGTCCTCCCAATATACTTCCCAAACCATATCCTCTCTGTATTTGAGCTCCAGAAAAAGCCGGTAGACCATTCCCAGCTTGTTTCGTGTAATATTCTTCATATAATTTGGACTTACAACAATAAGTCATGTTTATGTGAAATGAAGAGATCTACGATTTCTGAAATGAAGTGTCACTGTCACTTTCCCGAACTCGAATGGTACTATGGCTCCTGTGTCACCCCTTATATACACCTGGACGGTACTGAAATTTTTTCGTTCTACTGGTACATAATACACATTCTCAAATGTTTTAGAGATGATATCCCCATATTTTCCACGCACGGGTACGATACGAAGAAGTGGTATTCTTGTATCTCATATGACTTGGTCACGAACCAAGTCACAATATACATAGAGTGAATAAAATCCTTGGTTGACATCGGCAACTCTGGAAGAATTGTAAGTTCCTGATTTAAAAACACACTCATTAAATCCCAAAATATTTTGAAGAGTAGGGCTCAATGTGACCACGACTCCATCACGTACCGTGATACGAACTTTACCAGTCACTCTATCCAGTTCAAAAGCTACCTTATCGTGACGAGGCAAGAGTAATTCTTTAACACCATTGATAGCTCGTATCACATCAATGGGATCCGAATAACGACCTTCCTTGAGAGTAAGTCGGTAATTCTTTTTCGAAGACCAGACCACTGTAACGAAAGCTTCTTCTCCACGAATATTGAACCAAGTATTTGAATACTGAATCTCTGCCAGACCTACTTCCCATTCTCCCGTGAGATTCACTGGTTGTGATAACTGAGTGGTGTACGTAGTCAACGTGTTTTCTGGAAACACGTTCATAGAACTATTACTTGGTAGAGTCAAATAAAACATTACTTTTTCTTAATGGTTGGATTTGGTAACAAATATCCTATGCTACTACTCAAGAGAGCAGTCCACAACTTGCTGTCTGTGTTTTCGAGAGTGAGATTAACGACACTGGTAATGATGATGATATACAAAATGATTATTTGTGAAAAATAAGTGATCTCGCTCCTTGGAATTCTTTTACCAAACAGAGGCCAAGAACCGTTCGATCCTTCTTCCATTTTGAAGAAACTTCAGAGGTTCACTTCCTTTTATAGGTGAGCTGACTCTGTTTGATCCACGAATTGAACGAAGTTGGATATCCCAACCATTTTACGAACAATTCCCTTTTCTTACCTCGACCACGTTTCTTGAGTACGTGTTCGATTTTGTAAATAGTTTTATGTGAAACTCGTTGAAGCTCTTCAGTGTAGAATGACCCTTTCAGTATTTCTCCATTATCATCTTGTAACATGTATGTGACTGGATGTCCTTTCTTGATGGCTACTACTGTGAATAACTCTTCGGTCCAATTGGGCAAATAACCTTTCTCAAAAGTTTTCTTAACTTTATTGATTCTCACTCTGTCACCTACTTTGTACTTTGGTGTCTTGTGTTTTATGGGTTGTCCATACAAGATTTGCCAAACCTCTTCTTGATTTTCAAAGTTCACGGCGATGGGGGCCATACCTATACTGCGATGATGAGAATGATTATATGATTTCACCAAGTTTTGAAGTGGAAAAGTTAGAGTATTGTTCTTGGTAAAATATTTCCACATTTTGGTTTTCAAAGTTCTATTGAATCGTTCTACTATGGAACATTTTGTTTCCACATTTTGTGTTGTGAAAAAGTCGACTTTGTGATCTTTGAGAAAATTCTGAAATTTTCTGTTTAGAAATTCTTTGCCTTGATCAGTTTGTAATTTTTCTGGTTTACGACCTTGTTTGAAAATTTTACTAAAAGCTTTCACGATGGAATCACCAAGTTTGTTTTGTAATGGTATCACCCAAGCATATTTACTAAATACATCTATACATGTCAACAAAAATTTTATGTTTTTGTTGAATTTACTTATGTTTGAAACATCTACCAAGTCAGCTTGCCATTGTGCATCTATACCACTAACTATTACTTTTCTTCTACGAAATGTACGACGAACAGGTTTGTGAAGAGTGTATGTGTCTTGAGTCTCTAACCATTTTACAACTTGTTTGGTTTTTTTCTTGGACGCTCTACGAAGAGCGTCTACACCACCAAAACTACCAGGCGCTTCAGAATCATAGTACAATGCTTCCATGACTGCCTTGTTCAAGTGTCAACTCTATTTATACCTTTTTTTCGATCCACTTTGGCGTTTCTGTTTTCTTTGGTTGTTTTGGTTCCGACTTTATCGGTGCCTGTTTCATAAAATCCCAACGTTCTTTATGACCAATTAATTCTTGGGGTATGTTACTATCTCTCAAAGCTTCGGCCAACATTTCCCATCCCTTTGGTTGGAAAGATTTTCGTCTTCTAAGTAAATCGTTTAGAAGATCTGTTACATTCGACCCTACCACTGTTTGATCTTTGTAGACTAATTCACCCTTCTCATTCCAAGATATATTTGGGTCACTTCTAATACGATTCAACAACAACTTGCCCTTTCTCTTCATTGTCATAGGTACAGAATCGAGAATGTCTTCGTCTTTATTATCTTTCTCGAATTCGACTTTAATTGGTCGAGGAGCCATTACCTTTTGTTGAAATGCCAAGTATCTTTGTAAAATTTGATTATATTGAGTCATCTTTTCATCAGCCGAAAGAAAAGGGGCATCGAAAATATCTCTCATTTCTCTATCCAGTGATGAAACAGCCAGTTCATTCGGTTGACTTGGAGTCTCTTGTAGACGTTCCAATAACCTTGGTTCTACCAAAGCCATCTTCTTTGCATATTCCATCATCCAAATATACCTTTAACAGCACCCAATAGTACAGTAGGTAGCAATGCCCCCAAGAATCCCCCTTTCTGCAAGATTTGTCTCCTCTTTTTGTCAGAGGTACCTTTGTTTGCCACTGCCCTCACTAGTTGTTTCTGACGAACGAGTTTGGTTCTCTGAGCTTTGGTCAGAGGTACTGCTCCCTTCAGTATATTCGAGGCACAGTCACACAAACAAGTTATCAATTCTTTGTCTGCATGTTTTAGTATGGATTTGACGAGTGCGGGTTTCGATTTAATAAGAACCTTGAGAAGAGCGATGTTGTGCTTGAGACGGTCAGACATGCTTCTGACTCGAGTCAGACTTGTTGCTCCCCTTTTATACTTTTCGGAGGTACACATATTGGGTTTCCCCAGGAAAAATTTGACTTCTTAATCTCATGTGTTCAGGAGTATCTTGTTTGAGATCTATTAAAAGGTAACCATATGGTGTCGAAGTGGCATCTTCAAAAACTTCTCTCAGAAACTTGGAATGACCAGGACACATCTGTGCTGCCAAGTGTGAGATCTGAGAACGATCCCTAGGATTTTTAAACAAGATCATGTAATGACTATTGAGAGCTACAGTCTTATGGACTTTATTTTTATCGAATAAATTTTGAACAATGTAGATCACACTAATGTTACAGTGATGACTACCTTTAGTAAATAATCTAGACACTCGAACATCTGCATCGAGCATCAGATCATCCAATATGACTAAACTATCAGATTTTAATTCTTGAGGGAGACCATCTACGAATTCTACTTGGGGTAAAGTATTGTATAATGGTTGCCATTCACTATAACACCAAATGATGTGACTTGGGACAGGTGATATAATATTTTGAATGTTTTGAATAACCCGATTTACAAAGGATGATTTACCACTACCCGTGGGACCACACAATAAACAAGTGAATGGATGCTTTCAACGAGGATCCATCTTTGTTGTTCTATGTGGGTACTGCTTCCCTTTTATACCTTTTGGGGAGGTGGCCCCCACTGAACGTGGGGACTACTCCCCTTTTATACCTTTTGGAGAGGTGGTCAATATGAACCGTCATCCAAAAAAATATTTAAAATTGGTGGCCCTCTGACTTACTGGCTGGGGACAGTTTAAGTTTGTTTGATATTTGTCAAGAAGATAAACATCAAATAACTTAAGCGTCATTACCACCTTTTTTTCTTGTTTCTTCATTTTATACTTTTTTTCTTCTTTTTTCTTCTTTTTTTATAAAAATTTACAACATCTGTTTACATCTTCAATTAGAATCCAATTGTAACAGGTTTCTTGATGGTCATAAATTCAATCACCAAATCCATAATACAACGTCTCTGTTCATTTGTGAGAGGTTTCTCGAACATATCTTCATATTCTTTCTGTACTGGTGGTGGATTCATTCCAGAAGTATTATGGTGCCACAGTAGATGAACATCATTCTTGTTAACTCTTTCAAGTGCGTCACTAAAACATGTTATAATCTTCTCTTCTTCGGACATCATTAGGCATACATTATGCTGAATCTGACTTGGGCGATCGACTGTACATCCATAGCATTTTTCTTTCATTACAGCGTCAATGTTCTCTTCGACATAATGAGCATATGCCAAGCAAAGTTCATGCTGCAAGCGAACTTGCCTGAGTTCACTATCAATTTCATCAACGATCTATGGTCGTGGTTGGGTTATTCTCACTGTGATCTGATCTTCTTCTACTTCTTCAAATGTGGTTCTTGATTTGGTTTTTTGAAGTCTTCATGGTTAGTAGGTTTAGTGTCTTCAGTTAAAGTTGTTTGTTGGGTTTTGATGGCTGCATCTACTTCTTCTATTTGAGATTTCAAGGCATTCCATTCTTCTAAAGATAGAGCAATACCAGTCTTCGTAGGATAAGGTTTCTGGTCTTTTCCCTCAAAGTATCTTCTGAGATGAATCTTCAGTTCAACCTGGTACTGGGTGACGTTAGCATAAGTCTGCTTGGTGCCAATTCGGAACATCTTCTCTGGTCAATGGTTCGATCGTGAATGATGCCAAGTCCATGCTTTGCCTAATCTTATATATCTTTGACGGACGTGATTGAAATCATCACCCCAGTTGAACAAATTTTGATTGAGTTTTTGATTCTTGGTGGGGATTTGTGTTTGTTTCCTATAGGATTATAGGTTAAAGTTGGAAAATTTAGAAAATTAGTATAGAAAGTAATGGGAAAGAAACACAATGAGAATACAGAAATTTGATTGGTTGATTAACTTCGATCTGATTGGTCAGTTTGGCGATCAAACTGCAATCTTGATCCTTAAACTGTAGGATATGGCCCTCTGCATTTTATACTGGCTTGGGACAGGTCAAGCTACAAACCTCTGTCCAATGGAGATAAGTCAAATAGCTCGAGTGCATTCCCACCCCCTACAGTTCGTATCCTCTTTGAGGGATTTTTTTTTTGTTCATCAAAAAAGAAAAACGAAAACAACATGTCCAACTTAGCAATTTAGTTTTTCTATCATAAAAATTTCTCACTTCTTTTAAATATTCACAACAGAGAATTTCTTAGTAATGATGATGATTATGATTTATTCCTTTGGTTATACAATAGGGGTAGCCTAAAAGACACCAGGAATCAACTTTAAAAAAATGAAATGAAACTAAAAAGTAAAGAAGTATCATCTGGTTCCAATAGGTGTAACCTAAAAGATACCATGAATCAACATGTCTTTTAAAATAAATGGAACTAAAAAGTTTTGAATGAAACTAAAAAGTTTTGAATGAAACTAAAAAGTAAAGAAGTATCATCTGGTTCCAATAGGTGTAACCTAAAAGATACCATGAATCAACATGCTTTTAAAATAAATGGAACTAAAAAGGTTTGAATGAAACTAAATTTTGAATAAAGAAGGATCATCTGGTTCCAATAGGTGTAACCTAAAAGATACCATGAATCAACATTTTTTAAAAATAAATTGTACTAAAAAGTTTTGAATGAAACTAAGTTTTGAATGAAACTAAAGAAGTATCCTCCACTTCCAATAGGGTTAGCCATAAGTATATCAGGAACATGATGATGATAATGATGAAAAAACTCTCTGTATTAGAATAAATAAAAAATTGAAAAAATCTTTACACTAGAAAAAATGTATTGCCTTGTAAGACTTGCCATTTAGAATTTTTTTTGAAGACTGTCATATAGGACTTTATGAGGACTGCCATAAAGGACTTTAGAGAATGCCATATTGGACTTTTTACTTTGAGAAAAAACTTGCCATGTAGGACTTTATGAGGACTGCCATAAAGGACTTTAGAGAAAAAAACTGCCATATAGGACTTTATGAGGACTGCCATAAAGGACTTTAGAGAATGCCATATAGGACTTTATGAGGACTTCCACGAAGGACTTTAGAGAATGCCATATAGGACTTTATGAGGACTGCCATAAAGGACTTTAGAGAATGCCATATAGGACTTTTTACTTTGAGAAAAACTTGCCATATAGGACTTTATGAGGACTGCCATAAAGGACTTTATAGAATGCCATATAGGACTTTTTACTTTGAGAAAACTTGCCATAAAGGACTTTAGAGAAAAACTGCCATAAAGGACTTTAGAGAATGCCATATAGGACTTTATGAGGACTGCCATGTAGGACTTTATGAGGACTACCATAAAGGACTTTAGAGAATGCCATATAGGACTTTATGAGGACTGCCATAAAGGACTTTAGAGAATGCCATAAAGGACTTTAAAACTTTGATGAGCCTAATATGATTGAGTAGACCACCTAAAACCATTTCGGTTTTTTTTTTAGGGAATTTTTTTTGATCAACTAAATAGAACTTTTTGTAGGCAAAAGCTAGACTTGGTTCAGGTTGTAGAAAAATATGACACTCACTCAATTGTTTCTTCTTTAAATCTCTAGTGGTATGGTACTAACTCCATCTTCTAAAACTCTTCATTTTGGGTAGAAATATGATAGTCCATCTCTGCTCTGCTGGTAGGTATACATAGTGTTGTCATTCATCACAAATCCTCGGTTGATGCCAGATCCACTTTGTGGAGTCTTCAAAACTTGCAAATATCTGTCTTTCGTCAAATCATTGTGGCGTTTGCTGATTCCCTTACAACTGAATTTATTGGTGGCTCCGAAACAATAATATGTTTTACTACACAGTCCAACAATGCCGGTTCCTTGCCATTCTACCTTAAACAAGCCTGGAGTTCTCCTGTCAAAACGCTTTCTTTCTTGGCAGCATGAGGGTGACAGCCATTCTTTGCCTTCTAATTTGGTTTTCACATAATCATCTCTGTGGAAATCACAACACTCTGATGGAAACCACTTGTGATTCTCTTTGTAAAATTCTACTCTCTTCTCTGGTTTCACTAATTCATCTATGGATGGTGACGAAGTACATATATATGCAGAATCTGTGTCTATTTCAGCATATTCGAAATCTTGGCGGTTGATAAAAGTATCGATGACATCATAATAGAACTGAAGCATCCGGAGTTTCGCATACTGGTAAACAAAGAATCCGATGTGAAGTGGCAGATCCAACTTGATGGTCTTCTTGTTGAGTTCGACTTCATATAATGTATTATCTAATGGATTCAAGGCTCTGAAGGGCATGTCATTTACAGCTTTGGTAACTTCTTCGTCGTCGCAATAGCACACACGTCGATGCTTCTCTTTGTTGGTGACGGTTTTGCCATATCCAGAATTTCCCAACAGCTTCATGGTGTCGGCAACGATCGACTTGTCAGGGTCAACATCTCCTTGTCTTCTTGCTTCAGATACTTCATCTCCAAATTTTTCAAAACATCTTCTTGGTTTATATTGGATAACTTGATAGACGTGATCAACTTCAATACCATGCTGGAGGTACCACTGCAGTAAAGGGGTTGCAAACAACATTTTTTCCGCTCCATAGCTTCCGATCAAACTTCTACGGGGTTTCTTCATGATTCCATTCTTCTCGGCAAAGGCCTTCATGTGTTCACCAATATCATCTATGAAAATATCTGTATTCTTAAAGATAGGTGTCATCTCTTCAAAGTACTCTTTCAGGCGATCTGGTACATGTATATCACATTCGACTAAACCAAACAGTTCACCGGACTTCACTTTTTTCAGTATTTCTTCCTCTGTCATTGCACCATCTATTTTGTCTAAAAAGTTCTCTTTCAGGAAGGCTTTGAGTGTGGCATCGGTCTTCTTCATCTCGGTTATTATACCAGATCAGAAAATCACGGAAAGTTGTCATCCCCAGGTCGTTCCATACATGCTGGCAGTACTGGTATTCTTCATTGGATATATTTTCTTTCTTGAGAGAACTGTAGAAGGCTTCATGGTCTAGTAGGTGGTCTTGATCCAATTTGTTCAAGCTGTCGATCCATTCATATGGTAAAAATCCCTTTGTCACGGAGCAGCCAAATGCTTTCAAAAACTTGTCATAGCTGAATCCTGGAGCGAGGTAGTTGCAAATATCAACAAACTTGAAAGATTCTGTCGAGACGCACATGTAGTTATTCGATTTCTTCACTGCAAACTTGAGTGGATTCTGTCTCTTCAGGTATGTCATCAGTTCACGCTTGACTACATTCATATCATATTTTCCAGAGTTGAATCCGATGACGGGCATCTCTTGTAGGTAGTCTTGAAATTTCTTCTCCAATTTTTGTAAAGGGTGCATCTTGGATGTATCTTCTCCAGTAGCTCTGGCTTCCGCTTCCAGCGTTTCATCAATTTTCTGTCTGAGTTTAAACAAGGTCCAAGCATGATAGGTTTGCATCAGTTGGTGGCAATGAGATGAAATAGCTGTGAGGTATGTCATCATTTCTTCAACAAGTTCTTGAGAATTTCCATTTGTAATAAAACATTTCGGTTCTTGGTATTCTGGAACATTACTACATATGCTAACACTCAATGGTCGGTGTTCTGCTTCCCATATCAGTTTATCACTGTCAGCAGGTAGACTGGATTTGACAAAGTAACTTTCAAAATCAAACGTTGCACGGTATGGAAAAAACTTCTTCTCTTCAGATACTTCTATACCTTCATCTTCTAACAGATCAAATATGGACTGGGATGGATGGTATACACCGCCAACATACTGGTACTTGACTTCATCTGTACAGGTTTTCTCGTGACGATTTATTGCCCAGGAGGTCTTCCATAATTTGCCGCATTTGCGGCATTCAAAAGATTTGCAGTATTGGTCTATATCGATGATGTAGCTAAAATGGTTCTTGTAAACGTTCACATACATGGTATCTTCATACTTTCTGTGAGATCTCTGTACTAATTTGGCAACAATTTGGTCATCAGCATTCTTGACAAGTTCATACACTTGGATATTTACTTCAAAACATTTCTCCAAGTCAAGTAATTCGGCTAAAGTTACTCCACGGAATTCATTCTTTGGCTTCTCTGAATACTTGTTGTACATGGCATCTGTTGTATAGTTGAGGTCGTCTGTTATGGAACCACTCCATAAAGCTAAACAGCGGAAAATACACAGGTTGTCTTCATAGGTAAAATGGCGAGCTCTATCTTTCACCAAAGCATTTACTGCTTTGTTCTGGAGAATGTAGTCAGGAAGATCTTCTACCATTCCAATTGGGTGGTCTTTCAGCTTGTTCACATAAAATGTGACGTTGGTAACTCTCTCAACAAGCCATTTGGTGTTGGGTCGTTTTAATTTGGCCCATTCCAGGATATCTTCTTCCATGACATCATCAAGGAATTCTTCAAAGTCTTCTTGGCAGCATACAAGTTGTGGAACATCAAGTACCCGGGCGTTGTTTTGTGATGGATGGTAATACTTCAGTTCATTCGTTTCATTGTGTCGCGGGATAAAACCAAAACTCAGATTAATTTTAAATCTTAGCTGTTGTGGCAGAAATATGGTAGTCATCAATTCATCAGTCATCATCTTCAGGTTCACATCGTTGATCCGGTAGTTATATTGGTCTTGGACTCTTCTGTTCATCATGTGGCGAGTTCTAATAGAATTCCAGTTATCTTCGTACACGGTCAATATCTCATCTGGCTCTTCTTCAGACATCATATTCTTTTCAAACTCCATTGGGTCAACAACATAATGGGTGGTCGTCGTGGTCCGTGGTTGTTTAGGTGGTCCTCTCTTCGGTTCATCAGTCTTCCTTTTAGATGGTACAGGAACTGGTCGGTGGGCAACGCTCTTATGTCGATTAAAATGGAGTAGTTGGTTGAACTCCTGGCCTCATTCCATACATGTATATATCTCCAAACATTTCTTCAGATGGTCAAGGAGATACTCTTTCCTCGTAAAGGTCTTGTTGCAGTTGGTACAATCGTGGGTCTTCTTCTCTCCGGTGGCGTGCTGGGTGCGTACATGGCGATCTCGATTCGTTCTTGCAGTAAAGGTCTTCCCACACTCTTCACATGCGTAGACATCAGTTCTGGTAACGGCAGTAGCAGCTTCAGACATCTTCATAAATTTTTTTGCAAAGGCAAAATTGCTATAGAAAACTCTCTAGGGATGTGTTCAGTTCGAAGGATCGAAACAGAATGACGCGACGTTATTCTTCTCCGGAATTTATTTAGACGTGACGGACGTTTTTGAAAACGTCACGACGTCACAACGTTTTTTCATCGATATTTTCATTCTCGATGGGTGTTTGTGTTTGTTTCCTATAGGATTATAGGTTAAAGTTGGGAAATTTAGAAAATTAGTATAGAAAGTAATGGGAAAGAAACACAATGGGAATCCAGAAATCTGATTGGTGGATTAACTTCGCTCTGATTGGTCAGTGTAAAAACATCTTGATCCTCATTAATTTTATTATTTAAAATCATGTAGTTAGGGGGGTCATTTAAAGAAATTGCTAAATATAGACCCTAACAATTAGGGGGTCAGTTAAGGATGTTACTAAAAATAGAGCGTAGGAATTTATAAAAATATAGTTCCAAGTAGAAGCAGAGGATTCTGGGTAAATTTGTCCTATAGCACTACGTGCTACTCTTAATAGGAAAATAAAACGTCATGGGATCCAAAAAATGGGAACATTACTCCACTTCAAACGAACACACCCCCTCGGTATTACGTGCTACTCTTAATAGGGAAAAAACGTCATGGGATCAAAAAAAAGGATTCTTAAAGAATTCGAAATAATACAACTTGACGGGTTTATTTGGGTAATTAAATGAGCATTCTGGGAGAATTCTAATCCAGAATATTACTCCTGTTCAATCGAATGCACCCCTTGTACCCCTTAGTACTATAGCACTACGTGCTAAGCTGATAAATTGGGGAAATAAAGTCAATTTCGGTGATTTCGGGTGGATTTTGGTGATTTGGAAGGATTGTCGGGTTGTTTGTGGTAATTAGATTTACTCTTCTACAAAGGAACATACCCTCAAAACATACCCCGTCCTATTACAGAACAATTGGGTAACATAGCAATCACGTGCTACCATAGAAACCAAGATGGCGGCCTCCAGTATACAAAATGGACGATGGAAACACGTATCACCCTAACAACACGCGCTGCGCATGCGCACTCACACCACGTATCACTATGGAGATGACGTCACAACATGGCCGCTCACGCGGGTTACCATGACAACACAACATGGCGGCACTAGGTCACGTGACCATGACGTCACATGAGATCCTGCAATGAGATCCTGCAACCTTTCCCTCAAAACCACATTACATACTACTCCTGGCATATGCCTTTTTCGTGCAAGTTTAACTCTTTTTTCTTTTTGAAAATCCTGACACACGTGCTCCAAATACTATCAGACAGGTAACCCTCCAAATAAATGTATATGCCAAAATCATATTACATTGCAAAACATTCTTTTTAGACTTTAAGTTCTGAACCTTTCATGCTTCTTACTTCCAACTGTGACACTTAATTTACCGATTAATGGGTGAATAGAAAAACCCTGCCTTAATCAACATGTTTGAGTTTCAGAAGCCTGCATATCAGCTCCGATAAAAGTGTCAAACATCAGATTGGTTGCTTTATAGAATATTCATTAGCTTGTTGCTTGATAAGTAATAGGATCAAAATATTCTCAAAAAATAGTTTGTTGCAATTAATTCGAGGGTGTCAGTAGGCACTTTCCAACACATTGTAACAAATCAACTAGTTATAAACAAAATTTTCTAACTCAAAAGAGTGAAAAAGGACCATAAGTCTGAAAAAAGTGTGTGGAAGAAACGCACGCTACAGCTTCTACACATGCATCGTTTCCCCATGATGTTCGATCACAACACCAAATACCATTCAAATTGGAGTAGTAGTGGTTGAGATATAAGGGAAAATTTTGGTATGGACGGACAGAGGTCTCCACGGCACTAGATACGTCTTTGACTTTCCAACTTCCAAGTCCGGGGCATAATAATCACAACACACCCACCTTATCAATTCATAATTTCAGTAAAATAAACAGAATTATCAATTTTAATTAATTTGCAGATGATGGGAAAATATTTGGCTTCTGTCGACCACAGGTACCCGGCACAAGCTGGGAAATCGAAAGAAAAACTACCGAAACGGGCCTCCAGTCTATCTATCTGGGCGTCGAAAAGACATATCCCACAAATGATGTAAAATTGATAGTGTATTTTAACAAGCCTTTGCTGGTGGGCAATGAAGTAATATGGTCAATCAGAGATGTGCAACGACTGGCTTTATTGTGAACCATTAAACAAACTAAAATTTATGTCATTGGTTGAACAGTAGCCTGGTCAATACCATAGTGAGAGTCCCGAGCAGTGCCCCGGCATTGACCCTAAGCGCAAATAAATAAATGGTATAAATATGGATATCATTGGAACCAACGGGGACCGTCGGGTCGGTCTCAATGATATCCATAATAGCATGGTAGTTCTCAATCAATATAGTTAACCCTATCCCCAACGCTTGTAGCAGACAACAATCGTGAAAAAAAATTGTGTAACTAAAAAAAAAAAAATTCACTTCTAAAACGTAGGTTATGACCCCTCATTCGAACGAGCGTGTCACGCTTGTTCCAACGAGGGGTCATAACCTATGTTTTCGGAGGAGAAAATACAAATCTGAAGAAGATATTCGAGAATAGCGCTGGCCTGTTTTTCCGTTACGTTGGATAAAGAGTTAAATTCTAGCTGTTCACTTGGTTTTGCTGGGTGAGGAGTTGATATATTTTTTTGTATCTTTTGTTTTATGTTCATATTTTTACACTTCTGTGCTACATTGAGTTACGTACATTTAAACTGTGCTATATGTTTTTCAATAAACCATTAAAATCATTTCAGTGTTGTTTTGAGACTTGCCCCGTTCCTGACCCTTATAAACCGGATGCATTTCAAGACGGTTCCGGCCAGTGTTCTGTTCATTTCTAATATCTTTAGTGAGGAATGAGGAAACATGATGTGACGCATAATCAGTACTGTGGATAGGAAAGTGGGTATGATGATGGACGCACTCGCTTCACGGCAAAAAGACCTTAACGTCCGTTCCAGTCTTTTGGGTGCATGTTTCGGAAGCTTAGTCGCACATTTCAGTCACTTTTTAGTCCTTTATGGTAGGAAGACCCTCTTGTCGTCCGTTTCAGTATTTTGGGTGCACGTTTCGGCAGATTACTCTCCCGTTTCGGTCCTTTTCGGTAGCATTTCGGTCTGTTTAGGTACTTTTTGGCCCGTTTCAGTCCGTTTCGGTAATTCGACGCACCGCCATTTTGAATCTATGCTGACGTGCCCCTGTAATGGTATATAAATATTAACAGTTAATATTTATATACCATTACAGGGGCACGTCAGCATAGATTCAAAAATGGTATCAAATATCATTTTTCTTTCGATTTCCTAGCTTGTGCCGAGTACCTGTGCTGTCGACTTCTCGTACTATTACCACAAACATCTGCAGGCAGTATGATGCTGACAATCAAAACTGATCGCATGTGGTCTGGTGTGTCAGGTTAAAACGTTACTCGGCATAGAAGCTGAAGAAATTGCGAATATTTCGTGTATTTCATTTGTTTAAATTCCAATTGCGGATAATTTTGACAGTGGATTCGATAATTCGTTTGGGGTTTGAAATCACAGTCACGCTGATCGCTGTCATGTTTATTATGATATGCAAATTAGAAGATAGTTTCCGGTAAAGGAGATTTGTCACATTTGTCAGTCTGAAACGATGACAAAAGACACTGATCGACGCTTGTGTTGGTATGGTTGTTTGCAAGAAAAAACTAAATTCACAGCATCATCCAATCACACCTTATTTAAAAGCGCGAATGCATTATTTTCACCCCATCTTCCATCAGGCCTTTGTGGACATCAACACAGTCGCGGTAGAGATCCATTGTTACTAGCGGTCGCCTTAAACACCGAAATACCCCGGAATCTCCAAAATCTCCCAGAACCCCCTAAAATACCCAGAATAGCCTCGAAATATCCCAGATTCCCCATGGGAATGTCTTTTTAAAGCACAATAGAAGACTTTAAAAAATATTTTCTATATAATATCTCTCTCAAATTCAAGGTGGTATGTTAGATATTCTGATTAGTTTTTGCGTACTATGTTTCCATCAACTCACCCTGGCGCTTCAACAATCTCAATACGGTGAGAAAAGTAATTCAGAATGCATGATTGTAATTAAACACCATACCTTCGGTTGCTCATAAAAGTCGTAAAAGGGTTAAAACCTTCTCGAAATTGACCAATTAAATGAGGATTCCGGGGGGGATTCCGGGTGTTTTAGGAGGATTCCAGGAGATTTGGGGGATTGCGGGGTAATTCGGGGATTCCGGTGTTTAGGGCGACCCGTTACAAGGAAGTAAATAACTTCATAACATCGGTGAAATCAACATGCTCCATATAGTTCCAGCTCACTTGGAATATACTTAGAGAAAAAAAATTGATTTCTGAAGCATTCAGCTTACATTTTTAAGAATATTACCTTATTTTATGTGTATCGTCCCGATTTTATACACTCATCATTTTGTGGTTTTACTGGTTAGTTACTTATGCCATTGGCAAATTAATCTTCCTCAAAACCATAAAATTAACTTTTTGTCCTGAAAGAAATTATGTATACCATTTCTATGCACTTTACTCATTATTTTGATATATAATTTACCTTTCCTTACTTGAATACTTCTCTAATCTGTTTCTGGGGCAATGGGAAAAATATCAACAAATTGACCAAAGTTAGGTTGGACGACCCCTTAAATGAGTCTCACTGGGGAATGGTCGATATGTACCATGGTCGATATGTACCAACCGTCGGTCGATATGTACCACTTAAAAGTCGATATGTACTACCTAAATGGTTGATATGTACCACTTGAAAGTCGGTATGTACCACTTGAAAGTTGATATGTACCATTAATGGAATCGACCCAAAATTTATAATATAATTACTCTTTGTGATACAAAACACAAGTATTATTTTACAGACTTTGAGTCATAGTTTGTATTATTCACGTTACGGACGGCCGGGAGAGTGAGATGTCGGGATCAGAATTTTCATCAAACACAACTAAACTAATGTTTTTATTTTTTATTTAATATATGAATAAAACGTAAGACATATTTCAATAGAAATGTGAACTATAAGTAGTAGTAGAAAATGAAATGTCGCTTGTGGCGTCCACCGATTTCCATAAAGGAAACCCAACAATCTTGCTTGGTGTCGATGCTATTAATCCGACAAGATATCTTTAAAATAAATAGCACTGTTAAGCTCATTAATCATAAAATGAAACTTTAATTGACTTGACAAGTGTCAAAAATGAAGTAACACAAGAAAACATACAAGTATTAATTTATCAATTTGTTTTCAGGAGTGATTGAACAAATGAGCGACTATGATTTATCTACAAAAATACTTCTTATTTTGTAACTAGTTATTAAAACTCACCGCTGAGTGATTTTTAGTCATTAATTGCGAAATAACCTCCAAGTGGCGCGTTTTAATAAATAATTACAAAATATCAGGAATTACATGAAATAAAACTTGCACATGGGATAGAGAGAGGACGAAAATAAAAGAAGGACGACTGACTTAATTTGCGTACTGTAATTCTTGTTATTAGTAGTAGTGCTCGCACGTTTCACCCCCCCCCCCTCCCCATTGGCAGTATCTCATTGCAGGATCTCATGTGACGTCATAGTCACGTGACCTAGTGCCGCCATGTTTGGTTGTCATGGTAACCCGCGTGACCGGCCATGTTGTGACGTCATCTCCTTAGTAATACGTGGTGTTAGTGCGCATGCGCAGCGCGTGTTAGGGTGATAGTGTTTCCGTCGTCCATTTTGTATACTGGAGGCCGCCATCTTAGTTTCTATGGTAGCACGTGATTGCTATGTTATCCAATTGTTCTGCAATGGGACGGGGTATGTTCGGAGGGCATGTTCGATTGAACAGGGGTAAATCTGATTACCACAAACAACCCGACAATCCCTCCAAATCACCGAAATCCACCCGAAATCACCGAAATTGACTTTATTTGATACGGATTTCCCATTTTATTGGTTTTATTGACTTAGCACGTAGTGCTATAGTACTAAGGGGGTATAAGGGGTACGTTCGATTGAACAGGAGTAATGTTCTGGCTTTGAATTCGCCCAGATTCCCTTTTTGGATCCCTATCCCATGACGTTGTTCCCACTAAAAGACACGTTCCTTTGGTCATTACCCAGAATTCTCTGCTTCTATCTATATATGCAATACTTTTCGTCTACCTGACCATGTTCCTTTATCCTGGAGTATACTCCAGTAGCGTAGAAGTGCCTATTATTTGGAACAGCGTTGCTTATTATTACTATATTTAGCTAATTTGGTCTATTCTTGTTAGTTCTGACCCTATTTTAAGTACTCTTGTTGTTTCATTTATCTAGAACATTTATATAACTAACCAATCAGATTGCTTGATTTCCCATAACCTGTATGCAGAGTTATCTCCCCTTATTACAACGAAGTCCTATCCGATTCTCATCACCTCTTATCCAATGGCCATATCCCATGGAATCCCATTTTTGGGAAACACCCGTGGCTATGGAATCCCTTTTTTGTTGTATGGGGCCATGAGGGCTATGTAAAAGCCCTCAATGAGTCCTCATTTAATATCCCTCATAGCCTCATTGAATTTTGAGGTTATGAGGACCATTAAAAATCCCTCAATGGGGTATAATGTACTACGACTCTTAGCCTCATTTCAGTATTTGAGGATACCTATGGCCTGGTATTGCATTATTCGAGGATACCTATCGAGGATACCTTTAGGAGAATCCCTTTTTTGTCGTATGAGGCCATGAGGGCTATGTAAAAGCCCTCAATGAGTCCTCATTTATTATCCCTCATAGCCTCATTGAATTTTGAGGTTATGAGGACCATTAAAAATCCCTCAATGAGGTATAATTTACTACGACTCTTAGCCTCATTTCAGTATTTGAGGATACCTATGGCCTGGTATTGTATTATTTGAGGATACCTACTGAGGATACCTTTCGGAGAATCCCTTTTCTGTCGCATTACGCTATGTAAAAGCCCTCAGTGTGTCTAATGTAGTCTTACCAACCGCTTCCATCTTGTCGCCAAAGAATTCTAGGTAATGGCCAAAGAAACGTGTCTTTTAGTGGGAACAACGTCATGGGATAGGGATCCAAAAAGGGAATCTGGGCGAATTCAAAGCCAGAACATTACTCCTGTTCAACCGAACGCACCCCTTGTACCCCTTAGTACAGATTCAGATTCAGATTCTTTATTTACGGTATACATATAAAAAACGTTTTACAGATAAATGTTTTACAGACAATGTATTCAGCATACCGTGGGAAGTGACATAGCCAGATTGGCTGTCTACCTGACACTCCCTAGGAAAATAAAAAAGTACTATGGCACTACGTGCTAAGTCACTAAAACCAATAAAATGGGAAATCCGTATCAAATAAAGTCAATTTCGGTGATTTCGGGTGGATTTCGGTGATTTGGAGGGATTGTCGGGTTGTTTGTGGTAATCAGATTTACCCCTGTTCAATCGAAAATACCCTCCGAACATACCCCGTCCCATTGCAGAACAATTGGGTAACATAGCAATCACGTGCTACGATAGAAACCAAGATGGCGGCCTCCAGTATACAACAAAATGGACGACGGAAACACGTATCACCTTAACAACACGCGCTGCGCATGCGCACTAACACCACGTATCACTATGGAGATGACGTCACAACATGGCCGCTCACGCAGGTTACCATGACAGTCAAACATGGCGGCACTAGGTCACGTGACTATGACGTCACATGAGATCCTGCAATGAGATCCTGCCAATGGGGGTGAAACGTGCGAGCACTACTACTGTTATTTTTCAGTTATTTAATAAAACACACCAAGTGGTGAGTTTTAATAAATAATTACAAAATATCCCGAATTACATGAAATACAACTTGCACATGGGACAGAGAGAGGACAAAAATAAATGTACGACTGACTTAATTTGCGTACATTAATTATTGTTATTTTTTAATTATTTAATAAAACGCACCAAGTGGTGAGTTTTAATAAATAATTACAAAATATCATGAATTACACGAAACAAAACTTACACATGGGATAGAGAGAGGACGAAAATAAAAGGACGCCTGACTTACCCCGCGGGGTATATATAGCACTATTGGTTTAATATAAGTTTCGATGCAATATACCCCCGCGGGGTACATGTATATAGCACTGAAAATTATATTACAGCATAACGTACACTACTGGTGTGATATAAGTAATATCCGTACATTGTACATCAGTCGTCAGAGTGGTCTACAAGCTGGGCACACTGGCGAAGATATTCAGATGTGCTTATTTGCCTGTGACTGGCATCATATGCATCCCAGAGTCTCCTAAGTTCTACATGTTTCTCCTTGGTGCTTTTCTTTTGATGCCGATACTCTTTTTTGTTTTTTTGGGGGGTGGGGGACACAAGACGAACCTGAATTGGAAGCATCTGAGCGTCTCTGTGAATAAGTTTGAACAGTTTGTACATGTTTAGTGAATTTATCCTTGCTGAGTTGTTTATTGCATGATGCCACCCTTCTGCGTCATTGTTTGTTCTTACGGTTCGTCTGAAGGTTGACCAAGATTGAGGTGGACACTTTTTTGATTTAACCCATGTTTTTTCAATATACTTCACAAGTTTATCCAACTTTTCCGATGATTGTGGACACCTATCTTTCAAAACATTGAATGCTTCCTCAATATGGTTATGAGGCAAATGTGGCAAAGCCGTTAACTGTCTAATATAATCCCTGACAGACAACTGGTTAACATATGCGCACTGGAGCCCTAATTCCTTCACTTTTCTAAAAACAGCTTGGCTCAAATGAAACCAACACCCATTTAAAACAGACTACATAGCACATATTAGTACATATTTATGAGGTAATACAGGTGGCGAACATTCTCTTTTAATATTTAAAACAGAATACATAGCACATATTAGCACACATTTATGAGGTAATACAGGTGGCGAACTTTCTCTTTTAATATTTAAAACAGAATACATAGCACATATTAGCACATATTTATGAGGTAATACAGGTGGTCAACATTCTCTTTTAATATTTAAAACAGAATACATAGCACATATTAGCACATTTATGCGGTAATACAGGTGTACATTTACTTTTAACATTTAAAACACAATTTATTTATTTATTTATTTATTTATTTATTTATTTATTTATTTATTTATTTATTTATTTATTTATTTATTTATTTATTGATGTTTAACTTCACAAACTTCAGCACAATGGCTGACCGTGACCATTTTAGAGAACTTCCACCCTAGGCATTGGTGAACGGGTCCTATTTTACCAGTAAACATAGCTTGTTTACCACAGTAAACAAGCACTGCGTCACTTCCTGTGGTTCCCTCGTGGATTTAAAAACACAACACATGGCACATTTTAATGAGGTAATGCAGATTATTTCTTTATACACATTCTTTTAATCAAACATAAAAGTGGTCAACAATCATGATAATCAAAGAAGGAGTCCCTTTGATGTACCTGGGTACTAACTCACAGTTTCTGCTCAGGTACCATTTTTTTTTAATCTCAAGTTATATATTAACCCTTTACCTAACACGAAAATCAGACGACACTTGCAAATAAAATTCTTGAAGCACTAAGTTTTTTAATTTTTTTTGCGTCAAAAACATAGCTTATGACCACTCATTGGAACGAGCTCGTTGAGCTCGTTCCAATGAGGGGGTCATAAGCTATGTTTTTGTGACAAAAAATGAAAAAAAGTAATAAAAATCGAATGGATAATTTTGTGAATAGCGCTGGTCGGTTTTGAACGTTACGTTGGGTAAAGGGTTAAATAAATAACGTTTCTATAACATGAAAATAAATAAATCATGTTTCTGTAATATGTTAATAAATAAATAGAGGATATTCACGAAAATTTGATGAATACCGAAAATATCTCGTGAGTGGCTACAAAGAAATATGAGGATCTTCACGAGCGACGCTGAATTTTCTTTTTATTTAATGCTCTACGACTACAAACTCTCCAATTTGTGGCCTTTATTTGCCATTAAGGCGCAAAATTTATGTGCCGAACCGGCGTCCATACAAAAATTACAACAACCAAACTCCAACCATTGGAATGTGTGAATATCCGCACAAAAAGTAGTCCCGTCTTATTTCTCCCCTAACTTTACGATTTACCAAGGCTGGCGAATTGAAATAATCGCAATGTGTTTCGAAGAAATAGAACAAAAACAAAAAACACCACTTTCTTATTTTCAATAACAAGACACGTCATTTTATTTTTTTTGAACTCAATGCACTGAAGACGTGTGAAGTTGAACTGAAGAAATTTGAAAGTGATTTCGGCTTTTCGCTGGAAGGTGAATGAGAAAGTCAAACTTTGAAACCGCTGATTTAATGAATTGATTTAGTCACTGTCACTATCAATTATTCGAATTCGTTTGTATTTGGGACTCTGGAATTCATTACTGATGTGTGACTCGTTTAAAGTACATGTGATTCGTCATCCGAACCTACGATGAAATATCGATTTCTAAATATCATTTTGATATTTCGTTTTGCCGACCGACAGGGGAATATGACTTAATTTTTCAGCGTGAATTGATGCCTGAGCATTAAATAAATCATATTCTGTAATGTGAAGGGCACTATTCCTCCACCTCATTTCAATTGAAGGGCAGTCTCTCAGAAGGGCACATTTCCGAAGGACAACTTTCCAGATAGGCAGTTTCCTGAAGGGCACTTTTCAGGGAATCTTAATGTACAGCTGTAGGCTTACATGTGGAGCAAATTTTATTTATGTTATAGTCAATATAGGTTAGAGCATAGACTGCAGGAATACGCATTAGAGTATTTGTGTACCTTTGTGAGTGAAACCGGTACACATTCCATATTTAAAAAAATACCTTATTTTCATATATAGTTACCAAGTTTAACCCTTAAAAATCTCGTTTCTATTTTGGTGAGTTTCTTATATAACATGTGCACGTGGAATGTATGTTCGAACATAAGGCTTTTGGTGGTCTGTGTAGTTAAAGTACCTTGCTAGTGGTTTCTAGTGAACTGTTGGTTGCCATTACAGTTCGTTCGGATCCCCTGTCGGAATTTCTAACTTTGAGCCTTGGTAAGGAAATAAATTTCTTCGTAACCAATGTCGGAAATTTTCCGGAAATCAAATTCTTTGCCAGTTGTGGCGAAGAAATTCCTTTCATATTTGCGTCATTGCTATCCAATACATTTTGTCATGAAATCCACTTGCAGTCTTCGGCAATTGTGAAGAATGTCGTGTTGTTTGCTGAAGTTGTCAACGTGTATAGTATGTCACTGGAATTGATGGAGTATGGTGGCACATTGGTTAGAGCATCGGACATTAATTCGAGTGGTTTACAGTTTCATCCTGACCCGCGCCATCTGCGATGTATTCTGGGGCAAGACACTTTATCCCGATTGCCCACGCGCCGCACGGTGGTGCTATGTACTAAGGTTTCGAGCCTATCCGCCCCCAAGGACGATCCATCTCTAGACGTTCCGTCCACAGTCAACCCGCCCCCAGTCGGTCTGTCCCCATTTACCGTAGTCGGTCCGTCTCCAATTATTCAAAGCAATGGTAGTTATCTTTATTGTTAGTCATTAATAATATTATTAGAAATAGTGTTAGAAATAGAAAATAGTGCATTGAGTAGAGCGCACAGGCTGTTTTATACCACACATTTGCTGAAAATAATTACAGCATTATAACCACATTAGTGTGAACATTTTGACATAATGTTACACGTACTAATGATTTATACTTCTTATACTATACACTCATCTGGTTGGAAATATGAAATAGAAACAGAAAAATGAAATGGAAACATGAAATGAATTTTAACGACTTTGTTACTTAATACCTATCACTAGGCTATTCATAACCCTTATATAAACATAAATGTCTTAACTGTATTATAGGGAAACAAAATTTACTGCATCCACGAAATTGAAGTCTGAGTGAAAGGGGTCAAAGCATCAGATGCAAACAAAATAGAGAATTTATGGAAGGTTATTTTGGGGGGGTGAAATATAAACCAGAAAAAGTGTATATGTGCACTGCATTCAAAGGGCTCGATCAAGGAATCGTGAAATGGACATTTTTTTGCTCTGACACTTATGTGAATGATGTTTAGAGCAGTAATGTTTGTATGAAAAGGGTTATGATTTTTCTCACATTGCATGAAAATCCTTGGAACCCACATTGAAGTCTTGAGAGGGTTAAAAGCATTGAACTTAATAATTTATACCTTATTTCCTTGTAAAGCAAAGGATTTCTCTCCACTTGGTTTGAGGAGTTGACATCTGATTGAAACAGCAGATAACATTTAATGTTTGACAGCTACCTCCACTCTGTTTACATTGTTTCCAGTGTGAATAAATACAACATAGTATTGCTTCAGGAGAATTTACTATTACAGGAAATTAGATGCTGTGAAAACCATGTGGCCGAGGCCCTAGCGATCTGAAGAACATAGAGTGCCGAGATCTTGCGACTGTCTGTCAGTATGCCAAACATTCGCGAGATAAGGCTATTCGTTTTCGAGTTACCGCGCGGACAAGGAAGTGAGGAGAAGACAGGAGAAGAAGAAGAAAAAAAAACAAAACAAAAAAGAAACTGTACAAAAACAATAGTATGTGTGTTTCACACAGACTAATTAACAATTATTACAATTCCTGATTTCTATGTAAACAAAAATCGATTAATCACCATAGAGTGAGTGCGATTCATGTTCCCGGTGGCACCATCGCTTATGCGGGACAGATATATCTATTCAGGATCACCGTGCTGTTATGCGAGGAGAATTAGGCAATAACTTCGTGTGCACTGACTGTAAGAGAAAGCCCATCGAGACTGCAGATGAATCAGTCCGTGATGTACCAATGAATGATGTACTTGACGAACTTGAGGGTTCATTACAACCAATACCAGGACCAATATCACCGACTTCACTAACTTTAACAATAAGTCATGCACTTGACGAACTTGAGGCTTCATTTAGGACCTGTATCACCGACGGCACTTTTAAAGTGATCAGCGACCCATTCCTTCAGTCGTTCACCGTCCATGCATCCTTTCTGTTTTTTTTTTGTTTTTTTTAAACCCCAAATCAATACATGTCACAACTAATGAATTGTGCATGAGGCCGGATGGTCTAGGGACGGATTGACTGGGGACGGTCGACTGGGGATGGGTCGTCTGGTCCTTGAAACGGCTGAGGCTTCATCATCTGGGGACGGGTCATCTTTGGGGCTGGATAGACCTGCTACCGTGTACTAAGGCGTACTGCATGTCGATGGCGTCAACCGCAGCTGACTCTACTTGCGCTGGGTTAGGGGGACACGGGTATTGGGGGGAAAATTCTACAGGTAGCGGAGCCTTTTTGTAGAGAGGAGCGGGATGGGAGGCCAGAGGCAAGTATAGCAAGAATGGAGCACGTGGGGTGAACAAGATTGAGAGAGGCAGAATGACCAAGGCTAGCATCAGAAAACAACGGGATCAGTAGATGGAAGTCAAAGAATCTCGGTACCCTGAAAGTGGGTTATAGCAACATCCGGGGTCTCCACTCGAAAGTACGTGAAACTGCCACACTGATCGAGGCAGAGGACTTTCAGGCCATGGGCTTAAGCGAGACGTGGTTAACACACGGGGAACGGATAGACCAAAGTATGAGGGTGTGTGTAGAAACGTGTAGAACGAACGGAAGGCCAGAAAAAGGGGGGGGGGGGGTGGAGGGGTAAACATGTACATTAAAGAGGATTTAAAACCGTCGCTGATTACAGACATGGAAGATGTCAGCATCTCGGCTGAGGTATCGAAAGACATTGGATGGGTAAAGATCAATCTAAAAATTATAAGTATTGCCCTTGGGATTGTGTACTGTGCGGTGGAGGGAAGCAAACTCGAGTGGAATGATTCGATATATTCAACACTAAGGTCCAATATCACAGAACTAGAAAACAAGGAGTTCGGTATAATTTTGATGAATGACTTTAATGGACACATAGGTGATAAGTAAGAAGGCATAGAGGGAGGGGATAAGAAAGTCAACATGAATGGAAGGAAGCTGTTGAACTTCACAAATGTGCTCGGCCTGAAGATTCTGGACAGGGACGTGAGGTGTAAGGGGAAACGGACCTGGGAGAGGAACGATAGAAAATCAATAATCGACTATATCCTCACAGATATTAATTTATGGAGGGAGGTGATAGGGCTAGAAGTGGATAATGAGGGTAAAAGGGAGTTAGATAGTAATCACAACTTGATTACAGTGACGATCGGACAAAAAAATCTACTGAGAAACAAAAGTAGATTTAAGGAGATCTGGAAACTCAAAAATGATGCTAAATGGGCGAAGTGGCAGAAAATTGCCGACGTCATAGTTGCGAGCCTAGTGGAGGCAGGAAAGGAGAGAGTTGGAAAGATTAGGGGTGGCAACACAGAACTAGGGAACAAAGCGAACGAAGAACTGAAAAGGGCCATAAAGGGTAGAAATGCCAAATGTGTTGCATATAGGAGAAGTAGAAAACTCAAGCGGGCGGAAAGCAACGGGGCCATGGTAGCAACAGAAGAATACCAACAAGCGCACGAAATAAAGTAAATAAGATTAAAGACGATAATTAGAGAGTGTGAAATAGCAGTGTGACGCCCACTTTTGTAGTAATTACCACTTTTGTGGTAGCTCACCACTTTTGTAGTAGAAAACGCCCACTTTTGTGGTAGCTCACCACTTTTGTAGTAACGTCGCCCACTTTTGTAGTAAAATGAGGTCTCCACTTCTGTAGAAACCGTCGCCCACTTTTGTCATAAAAAAACAAAGTCACCACTTTTGTAGTAACGTTTTTACCACTTTTGTAGTAAAATATTTCCCAGTTTTCAAAGGCTAAAATTATTCGCGCGATATGATGAGAGTTAAATCAAAGAATTTGCCCTTTCTCACTGATGGAACTTTGTATAATTCTATTCAAACTTATATTGACCAATTGCTTTGGGAAATCCATGCAAAAAAATTTGGCACTTTAACCCTTTACCTAACACGGCACTTATTGAGATTATTAAATTTCGTATTTTTTTCCAATATAAGTTCCACCTATTTTCAATGAAACTACACATTGTATACACATTTGGATATCATTAGAACCCCCAAAAGCCGATTCTGATAATATACAAATTTCAGTAGGTCTGCGAGAAATTTTGGAGATATTTAAGGCTATTTTAGGCTTAATGTGGTCAATGTTCGGGCCGTTTTCGTCTTTATGTCGGGTAAGTGGTCAGCGTTTGACGCCTTCAGTCCGGTGGCAGCTGACCGCACATATCCATTCTATAAAACGCATTTTCAATCGGTATATTCCTCCCAGTCAGTCTGCAAGTATGCATGAATACTTGAATATTGCATTATACTATAAAGATTGCTTGTGCGGATATTTTAGGGGCAAGTTTGTTTTATGCGCCTTGTTATGGCTTCTATTAAATAGGGGGGGGGGGGGGGGGGGGGATGTTGAGGCTTGCGATTTTAGAATACGGTTTTAGCCACTCTTTAAGCTCATCTAAATATTATTAAAATCTTCGAATTTATCATTTTCCCGTTCCTTACACAAATGTCGACAAAGGAATACACATTGTTAGTACGCATCGCTGGCTGTCTGAACTCGCTTGCTCATGTGGGTCACAATGACACCGTGCATTAAGGCGCACTGCACGTCGATTGTGTACGTCTTGATGTTGGAGAGCTGATAGCTGCTCGTCCGTGTTCACCACGACGCTGTCTGTGAGGGTGGGGATGGGAAGAGAGGCTTGGGGACTCCGGTTTCCCCCGCTTGTAGAGCTTTTATGGAAACTGAACGATTCTGCTGTTGAAGTGTCTTTAAATTCAGACGGGTTTCTCTATTATAAAATAAAGTCTTTTTCTGAAATCACTACCTGATGGCCCTACATACAAATCCCAAGTTTCGGCCCGATCACCCCAGTAGTTTCCGAGATCGTTACTGCGCATGCGCGAAGACGGACCCCCACCCCAGGTCCGATGGATGGAAAACCTTTCCAGGACCGAACTACATACGCTAAGTTTCGTCCCGATCGGCGCAGCCGTTTTCGAGTCCATTACGAACACACACACACACAGCGGCAGTTTGGTCCTGGGAAGGTTTCCACCCAAGGACCTGGGGTGGGGGCTCGTCTTCACATATCTGTCTGTCTGCCCGTGTGTTCGCTATAGACTCGAAATCGAATGGGTTGATCGGGACGGAACTTGGCAGGCGTATATATTCCGGTCCCGGGAAGCTTTTCCACCCATCGGACCGAGGGTGGGGCCCGCCTTCGCGCATGTGCAGTGACAATCTCGGAACTACTTTTGCGATCGGGACAAAACCTGGGATTTGTATGTACGTTCCACCAGGTAGTGATTTGCCACCGTCGGCTATGGGGTGTTAGTCAATTTTTGCGCATGCGCAGTGACAATTTCGGGCCCCCATCTAGTCTATCTATATATTTGAGTACTCTTGCTTGTCTATTTGTCTGTCTGTAGGTATAGACTCGAAAACGTCCGGGTTGATCTGGGAAGAAATTTGGCATGGGTGTGTGGTTCGGGCCTGGGAAGGTTCTGCGCTACTCGGACGTGGGGTGGGGGCCCGTCTTCGCTCATGCGCAGTGACGATCTCGGAAACTACTGGGCCGATCGGGACGAAACCTTGGATTTGTATGTAGGGTCCATCGTGTAATCATTTGCCATTGTCGGGTATGGGGTGGCGCCCGGCTTCGCGCATGCGCAGTGACGATCTCCGAAACTACTGGACCGATCGGGACGAAAACTGGCATTTGTATGTATGATCTTTCGGCTATGGGGTGGGAGCCAATCTTTGCGCATGCGCAGATGCGCAGTGACAAAAGCCCGGACAAAGTCTGGCACCCAGCTAGTGTACTATATATTTGTGCTTGTCTGTCTGTCTGTCTGTCTGCCTGCCTGCCTGCCTGCCTGCCTGCCTGCCTGCCTGCCTGCCTGCCTGCCTGCCTGCCTGCCTGCCTGTCTGTCTGTCTGTCTGTCTGTCTGTCTGTCTGTCTGTCTGTCTGTCTGTCCGTCCGTCCGTCCGTCCGTCCGTCCGTCCGTCCGTCCGTCCGTCCGTCCGTCCGTCCGTCCGTCCGTCCGTCCGTCCGTCCGTCCGTCCGTCCGTCCGTCCGTCCGTCCGTCCGTCCGTCCGTCCGTCCGTCCGTCCGTCCGTCTGTCTGTCTGTCTGTCTGTCTGTCTGTCTGTCTGTTCGCTATAGACTCAAAAACGACTCGGCCGATCGGAACGAAACTTGGCGTGCGAATGTAGTTCGGCCCCGGGAAGGCTTTCCATCTATCGGACCGGGGAGGGGGCGTCTTCGCGCATGCGCAGTGACGTTCTCGGAAACTACTGGGCCGATCCGGACGAAACTTAGGATTTGTATGTAGGATCCATCGGGTAGTGGTTTGCCATCGTCGGGTGTGAGGTGTGTTCCCGTCTTCGTGCATGCGCAGTGACGATCAAGGAAACTACTCGGCAGTTTGGACGAAACGTTGCATTACGTATAATTTTCATCAGGTAGTCTTCTGGGGCACTCAAGTTGCGCATGTTCAACACACCTGCCCATTTAATTCGTTCTCGGACGAAAGCGGGCCCCAGCTAGGATATATACATATAAAAAATATAGATAGATATACTACATGGAATGCCCGACTTTGTCCGGGCTGGATTGAGTTCAGATGGATTGTATGGAAGCAAACATGTGCCACATATAAAAAAAAATGTCTGATACTAAGTCCAAATTGGGAGATAATAACTCATGATTAGGAGTTACTTAGTCCTAGTTAAGAAATAATAACTCCTAGTTAGGACATATGATCTCTAAATTGGGAGATAATGACTTCTACTGAGGAGTAATTATGTCCTAATTAGGGGACAATACTTCTAATTAGGACCTCGTATCTCCTATTTAGGAGATAATAAGCCTCAACAAGGAGAAAATAAGTTCTTATTAGGGGATAATAGCCCTATTTAGGAGACAATAACTCCTAATTAGGACATAGTATCTCCTAATTAGGAAATAATGGGATACGTTAGTCCCTAATCTTCTCCTCAAACACAGTTTGTTGGTGTCCTGTCGGCATTGTCCTCTGTTTGTTACCTTAACACCAGCCGCCAGGCATTCTATATGAAACTTGCCGCTTACATTTGTACCTCTGAAATAAATTACCCCCCCCCCCCCCCCACACCTAAAAATAGCTAAAATTAAATCATATTGGAAGCGCTCTGTTTCCATTCTATCTTTCGCTGTACAAACATTGGCTAGGCGAATTCTCATGATTCCGGGCTGACTTCAAACACCAGAGCCGACTTCTCCTGACCTCGGGACACACATCTCACGCCAGTATCAACTTCTCCTCACCTTGCAAGGCCGACTTTTGCGGGCGACTTCTTTGAAATCGATTTCTCCGGTTCCCCGGACCAACTTCTTCAGGCCGACATCTTTTATTAGGATGGGGGTTTTAAGATACAGCTTTTTAGGGCTGACCATAGTAATGGTTTGAATTCCCTATTGACATCACGAAGTCGCTTTGCTACCTACACCCCAGTTTAGTACAGGGGGTATGTACTAGACACAATTCAAGTACATAAGAGTACGTTCCGGTAGTGTAGTAGTGCTATAAAAAGCCCGACCTCGCCTTATTTTCCTTCCTTTGATGAAATGATGTCCACAATATTGGTTTCCCTGGTAACCACATTTCACATTGTGGCCTAAAGGTCTGTACTAGTACAGGCGAGTGTTTTCAGGCCCCGTCCCATTAACTTCGACCACAATCAATTACCCCAAAGAGCTCAAAATTGGTTATTTTTCCGTACTTTGTCAAAGAAGAACCTTCCTCCCCTTTCTCTCATTTGATAACTTTTAGGCTGAACATGGTTGCTAACCAAGATATAATTGTTTGTCAAATACAGGAGTACCGTATATAGTACTGCTTAATTCAATGGTAGTATAATAAACCCATAAGAGACACAAATACAAATAATCCCCTTTCACCCCCTCCCTCCGGCTCTTTTTTGATGAAGAGCCACTATTTCCAAGTTTCCTGTATAATAATGTTTAATTTGGCGGTACTGTAACCAAGTGATAATGTGCCAATGCAAATAATATCACTGCCCCTCCCTCTCAAATGAGTCAAAAAGACGGTTTGTCTTTTTTCCAGCATTTGAATTGCTGTAAAATTTCTAATTTTGGGTATTTATCCTGTCACTGTTCCCAGTAACCCCAATTCCAACGCCCTATGTTAGCGCCCCATTGCTAAACATCAGGCATGCGCCTGGCGGCCCAAAATGAGTCTGTGGAAGCTATTAGGATGGGCGCACAATGCTCTCTTTTTCATACTACTCTTTGACTCATTTCGCTATTTTGGTGTCCCAGCGCCCCATTTCAACTATTTGTATCTATGTCCCAATTTTAGCACCCCCTATTAGCGAGGAATTAAAAAGCGTCAGGCTTTTTGGTGTCCGCAATTGAGTCCACGAGACCAATGAAAATCAGCGCAATGTTCTATTTTCCATACGTCACAAATGAGGGGCATGAAAATGAAAGCATCGCGCCAATTTTCATAGCTTTCACAAACGCATTTTGGGTGTCAAAGTTAAGGAAACGGGACCTAAAAACATTACCTCGTAATATAATACAAACCTTTGGGCTACAAAGGGAAATAGGGTACTGTAGTGAACCCATACGACGGGCAACGAAGTCAAAGTAGGTAAAATAGGATCATAGGTATACGAGTAATTGCTTTTTTCCGGGGGAGCGGCCAGTGAGATGGGGTCTTTGCTTTTAATGCCCAATGTATAGAGTTGTCTGTACCAATCCTGACGCGCCGAAGACCTCCTGTGTATACCTGTGTCTATCTTGTTTTTATAACACTGCTGACTGGCGTTCATGTAGGAACAGTAGACTATGAGTCACACTACACTGACGCACTAACTGGCCTGCTAAAAGCAAATTGTAGCCTGATTTGAGGTTATTCAACATGCTTTCGAGGTTTGTAAACAGGCCTACCTCAGATCCTTTGTGCGGTACGAGGACAGACCCCCAGATCCCCGTATTTCACCCCAAAAACGACCCAGCTGCCTCGAGGACACTCGCTGAAAAAAAAGCTTGGTTGTTTTTTTGTTCGAACAACCCGAGTCACCTATTCAGAAAAATTAATTCCTTTTGCACAGTAAGAGAGGGCAACAACACAATGTTTCCAGCTGATCCCGTTTTCGACAAAGTGGAGAATAAGCCAGCTACTAAATGGGCTGAGCTACCATAGAGTACCTATAGCATCGAAAGGAAAAGAGAGCTAAGAACCCAGTAAGGCGATGCACTGATTTTAACACTAAACGCAACCACTGATGACAAAATTGAGGTGTGGGCTATTGACAGGGTGATAAAGGAATAAGCCAACCAATCCAACGCTACGTATTTCCGCTAGAATGGGCTCAAGGTCAGTCAGAAACATCAGTTCTCTGTAATGAAATGTAAGAGAGCTCAAAGGGCCGGGGCTGTTGGGATGGGGAATCTTAAGGAACAAAGTGTAAGCCAAAGACGGAGGGCTAAGATCTGACAGCGGACAGCTGGGAAACTTAAAAAAAACAGGAGGACCAAGCTCAAGTTGTGAGGATAGAAACTCCAGCAAAGAAGGAACATATTATTCCCTCCACAACAGCCTCAGCCAATCCTTTTAGAACATGCTCTGAAGGGTTATAACAAGCCATACAATGTTTCAATTACGAATAGTGCAAGTTTGATTGAACAGCTAAACAACAGTTCTACAGTCTTATGTAAAACCCTATCTCGTGAGCTGAGGCAAATGATGGGGTTCAAGGTCGTGATCGCTGTTAAGATATTGTTTAGCAAACAAATTGGTGATGATGAGATCACATACAAGTATGCATATTTCAACAACAAGGCTGTCCCCATTACATACTACTCAGAGTTTGCTAAGCACCATGTATATCCAACCACCTGTTTTACGTTTTAGTTGAAATATTGTAAAGAAAAGTGTATATATTTTTGTCTAATTATATCTTTAATGATTTAAGTAATGAAAGTAAGATTTTATTTGTGTTTGACATTAGTTTTTAGAGTTTGAATACGATAGTCATAGAAAATGGATAGTATTAGTAAAAGAAGAATTTTTTCAATTTGGCAAAAAGTTGACGAAGCGAACTGGTATGGCTTGACAACGCTTTCCTCATGCTCCCAATCAGGTTCCTGGTGGTCCTTTGTGGGATATTGTTCCATTCTTTGACCAGCATGGCACTAAGCTCCTGGACACTTCTTGGCTGGACTGGACGGGTTGAAATTGCAAGCTGCAACTCATTCCAGACATGTTCGATTTGATTGAGGTCAGGGGATCTTGCTGGCCAGTCCATACGCTCAAACCCCCTCCTTCTGTCGGTACTCCCCGACAGCATGGGCAACATGAGGATGGGCATTTTCATCCATCAGAATGAATCTATCACCCACTGCACTTGCATACAATCTGACGTGGACATCCGGGATCTCATCAATATACCGCTGAGTAGTCAATGTACCAAGTTCACACAGAGCTCTGTACCTCCATCCCTGCTGATGCCACCCCAGACATTGATTGACCCTCCAACACAGCGGCCATGCTCAGCAATGTTGGCTGCATGGAATCGCTCTCCCGGTCTTCTCCATAACCTAGAACGCCTATCTGTGTGGTCTAGGTAGTAACTTGACTCATCTTTAAAAAGGACAGGTCGCCAATCTTCTCTGGTCCATCCAACGTAGTCCAGGGCCAATTCATATCGTGCATGGCGGTGGTTCGGGGACAGTGGAATGCGAATACATTGTCTTCTCGATCGGAGACCACCTGCGTGCAACCTTGCCCGGATAGTCTGCATCGACACATTTACCCCGGATGCATTCTGAAGGTCACTGCGAAGCAGGCTGTGTTGCTGTGGCAAAGCGGTTCCTACAGGCCTGAATGATCAAAAACCGGTCTTCAGCTGCAGATGTTGCCCTGTCTCTGCCACCACCATGCCGTCTTACTGGTGTGCCACACTGCTGCAATCTTGCCCAGGCACTGGTCATCACGGTATGGTGCACACCAAGGGCTTCACCAACCTGACGATGTGTAGCCCCTTGCTCCACCATCCCTACAGCCCGTCACATTTCGGCTTCAGACAAATGTCTTCTCACATTAGCATTTGCCATATTCAATCATTAAATCACAAGGGTTTGTGTTGAAATGAAGTCTGAATACCCTACACATGTCATGTACGGGTAGACAATAAACGAAAACATCATGCACATCAAGGGGTACATGCTTTCCATGACTGTCACGAAAAGTCTGCCTGTCAAGAGAGCTAATGTAAACACTGGGGACCATCTCAATACATTCATCAATCTCATCCACCCAAAATATTCCAAATATGTCACACGCAAATTTCATAATGATGTATCAAATAGTTGGTGCTTAGCAAACTTTGAGTAGTATAAATGAGCACGAAGTGTCCCAAATCGTTCATATCGATAATAATCAAATTCAGGAGAAATGCGATAGGTGGTTGGGTGAGAGATCAGGATTGGTCTTGGATTAATGAAATACTAGGCCACTCGTTGAATGTTAACATTTATCAACAATTAGCTGGTTCCTCGTATATTCAACCACCTCAAGGGCTGCGGAATTCCAAAAAGGGCATCATCAATATCAAAAATGAAAATGACAATGAGTGCTTCATATGGTGACACTAAGCTCAAAAGTATCCAGCACCTCACCACGCCGAAGGAGTTACTCACTACAACAAACCCGAACTTATTCAAACACTGAACTATAGATGTGTCCGTTTCCCAGTAAAGACGAAGGATTACAAGAGGACTGAACTAAAAAAAAATTGTGTCAGTGTGTTTGGGTATGTTAAGGGACAAATCTATCCTATCTATGCAAGCAATGAACATTTCGAGGACTGCTTGGAGTTGCTTCTCAGAAACCAAGGTGAAACCAACACTATTGCCTGACCGAGGATTTTAACACTTTCATGTTAAAACAAACCAAACATAGAGAGAGGAAGCATTTCTGCAGGTATTGCCAACAGTGCTTCTCATCACACTAAGTTCTTCAGAAACACAAGCCCTTGTGTCTGGAGATCAATGGAATACAGGCTGTAAAGATGCCTCCAGAGAACTCCACAGTGAAGTTTTCCAACTTTCATAAACAGTTTGGGTCACTCACTGAGAAGATCGATGGCTGTGATCACAATAAGAACTCCTACACTGAAGCTTTACAGAAACATACACCATGCGGCTATGGCTACAAGGTCGTTTGCTGTTATAATGTTAGTTTCAGCAAGCAAGCACACATCTTCAAAGGAAAAATGTTGCATACAAGTTTCTCCAGGCAATGGTTGAAGAGGTCAGTTCTTGCATTGGTATTAGGAATACTCACTTCAACAAGCCTATCAAAATGTCAGTTCAATATGAGCAAGACTTTTATACACTGCCACATATGCAATGGTGAGTTAGGCATCTCACGCGATGAGAAGTTTGAAGCCTGTAGGAGACCACTGCCATGTCACTGGCAAGTTCAGGGGAGCTGCTCACAATGTATGCAATATCAACTACAGGCTGACTGATAAAATTCCAGTATTGTTCCATATCCTAAGGGGTTATGGCAGCCACATCTTACTCTAGAAGATGGGTAAGTTTATAAAGGAGAACCCACAACCTGTCTATGTGGAGAGCAAAGGTGGGAAGTCGTCCATGGGGCGCAGGCTACAGAGTGATGAATCTGAATGTCACCCCTAGCAACATGGAAAAATACATGGCACTCATGATGGGTCAGCATCTTGTGTTCATAGACAGTTTCCAGTTCATGAGTTCATCCCTGGACAGACGTTCTGCCAATCTGACCGACTTCCCTATTCTCCAGATGGAGTGTCCAAACCATTATGAACTGCTTACCAAGAAAGGTGTCTATCCCTATGACTCCATGGACGGTTGGGAGAAATATGAGACTACCAGTCTACTACCCAAAGAAGCTTTCTACAGATAGCTGAATGATGAAGGTATTTCAGATGCTGACTATACCAGGGCCGAGGACGTTTGGAGCAAGTGTGGCATTGAAAACATGGGTCAGGATCATGACCTGTACCTCAATACTGCTGTGCTTATCATTACAGATATGCTTGAAAATTTTTAGAAAAACTAGAAAAACTTGCCTTCAGTATCAGAAGCTCGATCCCGTCCACTACTTCACCAGTCCTGGCCTTGGTTGGTGTGCTGCACTCGAATGACAGGTATTGAATTGGATCCGATGACTGGTGTTGATATGTATCAATTCATTCTTCATTCTATGACCCCACCAACCAGAAGGTCATAGGAAAAATGAAAGATAAGACTGGAGGCGTGCTAATCACTGAGCATGTGGGACTGAGGTCTGAGATGATGGAGGCGGGCGGTGATAAGAAATCCAAGGTTGTGAAGAAAGGTATTATTAAAAGGGGTATCACACGTGAGAACTACAAGGAAACATTATTCCAACAGCAGCATCCCAAAAGCATCAGCTTCATTCATACGAAATCAACAAGACCAGTCTGATCTGCTTTGATATACATACCGGACGATACGGTGCACACGCTGGCCTTTGCGCATTACCAGTGTATCTAGTCAGCACATATGTAAGAGACCCCAAATTAGTGATATGTATATGTATGTATATATACAATGGATCTAGATGTTCATAAGGAGAGAAGTGTGGAAGCACGTTTAATAGCGAGGGATGATAGATGTCAAGAATGTGGCGATGAGACGACCATCGATGACTATGAGAGGGTATGTAGGGGTTGTGGGTGGATAGACACTAATTACGAAGAAGTAGACCTAGACTTCGATGAAGACTACACTGCAAAACCAACACCCAACCCATATAAACACGTTGGAGCTGTTCTGAAAGGGTTGCAAGGTACAGAGAGCGAAAAGCGTGCTCACGATTTGATGCTGACTACATGATGACGTTGAAAGCCAAGTTGAAAAATGATTTCACTCCATCTAACATTCACAGACACCTTCTCAACAAAGTCCAGAGATATCACAACTACATATACTTTAAGCTGACTGGTGAGAAACTAATTATAGAGTAGTGCCATAGAGAGTTGCTAAAAAGAATGTTTTCCAGGTGTTATGATGAATATTATAATTTAGAGAGGAGAGGAAAAGACCTTGCGCTTTACTTATCTTGAAAGTTGTGGTTGATTGCTGCGAAGCTCTGAGCTATATCAAACCATTCATATACACCCCATTTGAACTGAGTAATGACATACACAACAAGCAGAACGATGTCTGCACTAACGAATTTCTATAAGCAAGTTCTGGGGTGGGGGGGGGGGGGTCTCTTATAATAACCCTAATAATGACAAGTATCTAATCAAATACCCATTTCGGTGGCTCATCAGTGGAGCTTCAGGGGATAGTAAAACCAATGCTCTACTCAATCTGATTGACAAGTTGAACTGCTTTGAAGGATTCTACTTGTTCGTTAAGTTGATGGATTAGGATCCTTTGTACGATTATGTGTTATGCCTAAGCTACAAGCTGTTGAAGAAGAGCATGGTGTCCCTATTCTAAAAGAATGTAGTTGTGAACTGGATGACCTTCATGATGTGACGTCTACCGAGATAGACAGTGCCTATCCGAATTTGATGGTGCTTGATGATATGTTGGATGAGGATACCAAAAGCCTGAAGAAAGTCTCTTTGTTCTCTTGCTTTCATTGGGCAGGACTATTTCCAGACACCGAAACCCACCAGAAGGGACCATAATTCTTTACATTTACTAGGAGCACGCAAGAAAAAGATTTACAGCAGATTCATCAGGGTCTAGCGAGGTAGGTGGACTTTGATACCTTTAAGGATTTGTTTCCAGAAGCCATTACTGATCATTCTGTTATAGTTATTGACCCCATGCATCCGGAGGTTAAGTATAGGAGGAATGTTTCCTAAGTTTGGACGCCTTAAGTTCCTGTGTAAAACGACCAAGTGGGTAAGATTATACATAAAAATAGGGGAGGGCTAAAAGCATGACATGTCTTAATTTCTTGTGAAAAAACTACCCAGTGGGTAAAAACATACAGGAATTTTAGTCGAAGCATATAGTATAGCATAACTATGCCTTTCAATGATATTGACTACACCCTGAATCCCAGTGAAATATAGCCTGAGTTGAGCTCGTTACATGCAAGACCCTCAGGCCAAAAGATCATCCAATCAATCAGCTAATCAGCCAGCAAAAGGCTGTGAAAAGTCTGGCTCCGATGTTAGCTGAGATAGATGTTTTAAAAGATGAAATCCGCAATCAAACTACAGTTTTGGAGGATCAGCATCAATTACTAGCACCACCAACAGCAATACGGACAATAGATGGGTCACAACCAGGAATAGACCTTTATGAGCGCTTTAACATAACAGAGAGTGATAAGGATTATTATGAGGAGACGAATCTTAGGAATTTGAACGATTTAGCTAGTGCCAATGACCAAACAAATATTCAAGAATCCCTCCAGCGACTGTCAGTGCTTTCGAAGATGTTTGGAGCTCAGAAGAGTGGCATCAGACGGAGACACCACGCACAGCAAGATATGGGTATACTTGCTGCTCTAGAGCAACATTTGTCATCCATAAGCAAGTACAGTAATGTGTTGAGGAGACTACAGACGACAGGGAAGGGACTACCCATAGGGAATTACACTATCCCACTAAAAAGATTTAAAAGAGACAACATTTTATCCGTGAGATATGCCAAGGAGCCCAATAAAATGGTGCTTGCTTTTGGGACTAAGAGAGTGTCAAACAACGTAAATAATGTGGTGCTAAAACCAACTGCTAAGCAGCATCCAAGCCTGACAGTTGGTGAGAAGGAATGTCTGGACAAAATTTGCCTGAATGCAGGGCAAAATCTATCCCCTTTCCAACCCAAATCAGTCAGAGTTTCTGGGGTCTTCACTCCAGTGCAATAGATAGCTCAGAGGATGCGAGTGTTGGGGCAGGTAACACATCAATCAAACTGAAAAGCGAGTTAGCTGACTTGCTTCCCAACCTCTTCGAATATAGGAAAATCAAGACGGCTGATTACAAGTCGATGCTCGCAAACATTGGCATTCAGACAGAACATAGGTATAAGTATGAATACTCTGCAAACTCAACGATTAATGCCAAGACTGATTCAAACAGCAGGCTTAGGTATTCTCTCAACAGTTCCATGAATCTTGACAGCTATATAGCTCTCAGCAATATAGATCTATGGTATAAATGGCGGAAAATTACTCAGCAACTGAACACTATTACTTTCACGTATAAGACGCCGGAGGGTATCTCAAACCAAGTCAGTCTCCCTGATGGGCCATACACAGTAAACTCCATTAACAACTTCCTATATCACATTATGGAAAACAATGGGCATTTTGACAGCACAAAAGGTAAACAATCAGGCGAGATATATGCGATTCATCTTTATGAAAATGCTGCCTAAAACCGGATAACCCTTAATATTTGGTCCGGGTATTCAATACGTTTCGGTGAAGACCCGAGTAAGATGTTGGTTGCTAATGCCAATGCGTTCTACAACCAAATAGAAAACTTTCCGAATATGCCTCAGCTGGAAAATGTGACCAGTATTCAAGTACACTGTAATATAGTTTATAATGAATATCAAATTGACTAATCTCTCCTCTAACAATCACACCAAGATACCGACAGTGGAGGAACACGAGAAATGCAACAGAGAATGTGTTGGAAGTGTAGCTCACTGATCAAAATGGGAAACTGCTACCTCTGGAGGATAACTGGGGTGTAGCTCCACAAGTGACTAATAAAGACCTCATAAGTATTTAGTCTGGAGAGCTATTATAAATTAATGATGCGCCACATAATGTATCACACAAACTGTGGCTATATAAATCTGACGGGCGAAGGTATTGGTGATGTAATTGGACTTCTTAGAACAGGTATCAGTCAGCAACCTCCATCAGTGATAGTAGCGACAAAAAAGCGTCCACAAGCATTGCCTCACGGGGAATCACAGCAGATGGTGATCGAATTGGTAGTTACTTAACGAAAAGAATTGCTCCAAAGAATCAATCTCAAAAGCAGGCAGATAGAAATGAGATCTTAAAAAATTTAAATTAGCTGTGACACCAAGCTTTGGCCAGTATGCACCAAGCCCTGACCAATATGGTTTGGACGAAGAAAAAAGAAAAGGGGACCAAAATCCTTCAATAGGTTCAGTCAGAACTGTATAAATAATCAAGGATGGGCTACCAAGAACTTGCTAATTTGTTTGACGAAGAAATTAGTTTGCCTAAATATTCACGCAAAAGGTGGATCAAAATGCACCCCACTCAGAATGTTATTAACGATAAAGGAAATAACTTGACTAATGTTATCAACTATAATTGTAAGACAGCATCGGACAAGCTGGTGAATTATGGCAATGGATATATACTGCTCACTGCAACAGCTTCCAGAGACGCTCTTCCTGCTAAGACTGTGACATTCAAAGATTCGTTCGCCTTCATCAATCAAACAGTAATAAGAATTAATGGAGCCGAGGTTGATAATTGCAGGCTGAAATTTGTCAGTGTCCCCAATACTTCAACGACTATCTAAGAGTGGCGGCACAGTCTTGTTTTAGCAAGTACACACCAAAAAGTCATGAAAATAATACTGGGCATACTACCAGAAAGAGGCAAATCCCTTATCCTAACAGCAAACAAATATAATTCAGTGTGAAAATCCCCTTGTCCTACATATGTTGATTAATCAAGCGTTTGGGTTTGATATCACATACCGCACTAACGATGCATTGCTAAGAGAGGATGCCAGTGCTGTCGATTGCGTCATTAGCTCTACTGTTCTGTGTCTTCCAAGGTTTGAGCTACATCGGGAGTACGAGGAAAACTACTCAAGCGAATGCAAGCAGTATCAATGGCAAACACTTTTCTTTGGAACCGACTTCATTACCCTGCAGAGATTGTTGGCGCCAATGGTCACCAAGATATACAGTTGGAGGCGTCATTGGATGGGATGAGGAAATTGAATTGTGTAGCAGTACCAACAGCAAGATGGAATAGCCAGCAGCACATTTAGAACACGTCAAACACATCAATCACGGCCATAAACATTGTAATAGATAGTGCGGACTTTTTCCCACAGGATATCTAAAACGACATTGAAGCATATGAAGTGGTGGCAGAGAATTTCAACATGGGAGGAAAGGACAAAAATACAGGTGCAATACTTGACTACAATGAGTGGCTAGCAATTCACAGGTATCATCTGTTTGACTTATCAAGGCAGAAGGTATTCGAGGGCGACCCTAGGAAGGCTCAAACAATTAGGTTTAGAGGCACACTGTCGGGTAACTCAAGGCTGCTGTTCTTTAAAACTAGAGACAAAAAGATTACATTTGACTCCACAAATCCCTCTGCTACTGTTTAATCTGAATATTATTATAGCGCATAAGCATTAAAATCCAGTTGAATTTTCTTTAACAGAAAGCCAAATCGACAAACTTAGAAAGGGGAAAAGAAATGGAGAGGCTATCACCTTGGAGTTGTCCTCACAGCAAATTGGTGATCGGCATCAGAAATACTTGACAGAAAGGCAAATCAAGAAACTTTGGAAAACGCAGATGAGGGCACAGAAAGGAGACTTTCTTGGAACTATTTTGAACGTTGTTAAGACTTTGCTTTCCAAAGGTTTGCCTGTGCGTGGCACACCGGGGCTCAATGCGGCATCAGGAGCAATATCACACAAAGCTGCTGCTGGAAATGGTGTAAAACCTCAATACTTCACGAGATATGACACAAATGATCTCTTAAGTGTTGTGAAAGAGCTGGATGGAAGGGATGTGCTGCCCTCAAACACCTGCCAATAGTGTATGCTGTCCATTTCAAAACAGGAAGGAGGGTTCATTGGTACTCTGAGAGCTCCACTCGCTGGCAACCTACTGCCTGTACTTTTAGATGTCACAGGTTTAGGAAGAAAAGGGCGGTCTGATGGAAGAGGGTTGAGGAGGGCGGTCAGCTAAAAGAAATATGGAAACTCCTCTTACTACGACTGTAATGACTACTGTGGGGATGTAATTGCAAAGGGCAACCTGCCTGAACTGGAGGAGTTACTTTACAGAGTAAATTTAGATGACAATGAGGGTGCTGGAACTCATCGGGCCATCGTTTCCAATGTAGGTTCCTGTTGTACTTACTTTTGATAGCTTCGGTGTTTACCCACCAGAAGACGTTTTGGATAGGATGAGGCAGACTAGGAAGAAAATGGCTGAAAACGTCTATAGAATCCAAGATATCACCTCAGTCAATTGTGGCTTTTTCTGTATGTATGTGATTGATGTGTAGCTTAAAAGAGGACAGTTTATTGTTGTACTAACAGACTTCAACCCAAGGGATTACAAGAAAAACGATAAATTAATCAGGGCATATATATATATAAAAAATGAACTCATACTGTGTGAAGTTTGAAGAGATCCACATCTACTGTCAATGTTCAAGTTGTAAAAACCAAGAACGGAAAGTATCTCGCCAGAGGTGTCTGTAGTGTATGTGGTAGCAGAAAAAGCAAGTTTATGTCTGTCACAGAAGGACAGGGATTTCTAGGAAAAGCGTTGGGAATTGGTAAAGTACCTATAGTGGGTGATTTTCCTTTGCTGGGCGATCTGTTTTAATACGATAAATGATTATGCAATCAACAGGTTTGTGAATAATCTCTCATTTGATATTCACTTATGGTACCCTATCTTGGGGACGTATTCGGCGGCTGGTCCTGGTACTTAGCATAAAGCTTGTCTTGAAATGTATTTACAAACAGGGGACGCAAGCCACATATTCAAGAACGAATTGGATACAGCGTGCTTTTACCATGATGCTGCTTACAGTGCATATAAGGATGTAGCAAACAGACACTTGTTGATAAAACATTTATGGATGGGAATATGAGAATTGCCAGTGACACACGTTTAGATGGCTATCAGAGGACACTTGCTGATGCTGTTTATAAATTCTTTGAGACGAAGATTTAACTAGGGCATGGTCTAGAAAGAACTGATGGAATCATGCAGAAAAAGATTTATTACAACCCAGCGCAGGGATTTTCTTCAGAGGCTGAACTTTCGCGAAGTACAGGTATAAAACCAGCGGATATCCTTAACTTGTTGTGCGAACAACAGTTTTATACCAAACACAAGCCGTATAAAGGCAAGCATCCCACTAGAAGAGTGATGGCGAGAGGCACTGATGAACAATGGCAGACCGAATTGGTTGATATAAGGAGTCAGCCGCTAACAAAAACACCAACTATATTCTGACACTGACAGTTATAGATGTATTTAGAAAGTATGCATGGGGTCTCCCTATCAAAACGAAGACAGGGAAAGAGATTTCTCAAGCATTCCACAAAATATTTAAACAACGAAAGCCCACAAGAATGTAGCCAGACAAAGGAACAGAGTTTATTAATAAAGAGACCATAGAACTGTTCAAAAAGGTTGGCATCCATTGGTTTGTTACAGAGAAGGAAACCAAAGCTCAGATTGTTGAGAAGTTGAACAGAACTCTGGAGGACAGAATGTTTGGATATTTCACTGCTAACAAGACTAAGGACTGGCTTGGCTTATTTCCCAAACATATAGAGAACTACAACGCCTCCTACCACAAATCAATGAAGATGACACCCATCAAAGCCAGAAAAAAGAAGAATGAGGCTATCGTTTGGGAAAATCTATTCGGTGATATGCCTCCAATAATTCCAGGGTTGTTGAAAGTTGGGGACGAAGCAAGAATCTTTAAAATGAGAGACAAGTTCAAGAGGTGTTATACAGCAAACGAACGATACGGATTAAGTCCCACCAACTTACAGGATAGTAGATGCTAATGGGGATGTTGTGCAGGGTTCATTCTACAAAGAAGAGTTGTCCAAATGTAACCAGGGTTAAGAATATATGTACAAAAACTGTAATTGTGTTTATACCACAGGAGTGGGAAACTCATGAAAAACATGACTCGGATCTATATGCTACCAAGACAGACCTGCTTAACTGTGTGCAAAAGGAGGCCAATGGCTCCGTTGATTTGGAGGCTATGACGCTGTCTGGATTAGCTCTTCCTGTCGATCATGCAGACGCGACAAATAAGAAATATGCTACTCAAAGTTTGCTAAACACCAAATATTTGACACATCATTGTGAAATTTGCCAGTGACATATTTGCGATATTTTTGGTCGATATGATTGAGGAATGGATTGAGATGGTCCCCAGTGTTTACATCAGCTCTCTTGACTAGCAGTCTTTTCGTGACAGTCATGGAAAGCATATACTCCTTGATTTTCATGATGTTTTCGTGTACTGTCTGCATGTACATGACAAGTGTAAGGTATTCATTCTTCATTTCAACACAAACCCTTTTGATTTAATGATTGAATATGGCAAATGCAAATGTAAGAAGACATTTGTCTGAAGCAGAAATGTGGCGGGCTGTAGGGATGGTGGAGAAAGGGGTTACCCATCGTCAGGTTTGTGAAGCCTTTGGTGTGCACCATACGGTGATCACCAGAGCCGGGGCAAAATTTCAGCAGTATGGCACACCAGTAAGATGGCATGGTGGTGGCAGAAACAGAGCAACATCTGCAGCTGAAGACCGTTTTTTGATCATTCAGGCCCGTAGGAACGCTTTGGCACAGCAACCCAGCTTTGCAGTGGCCTTCCGAATGCATCGGGGGTAAATGTTTCGACGCAGACTATCCGGGCAAGGTTGCACGAAGGTGATCTCCAATCGGGAAGACCGTGTATTCGCATTCCGCTGTCCCAGAACCACCGCCAGGCACAATATGAACGGGCAATAGACCACGCTGGGTGGGCCAGAGAAGATTGGCGGCCTGTCCTTTTTACAGATGTGTCAAGGTACTGCCTAGATCACACAGATAGGCGTTCTAGGGTATGGTGAAGACCAGGAGGGCGATTCTATGCAGCCAGCATTGCTGAGCATGACCGCTATGGTGGAGGGTCAGTCATGGTCTGAGACTGCATCAGATGGGAGGACAGAGCTCTGTGTCCTTGAACGTGGTACATTGACTGCACAACGGCATACTGATGAGATCCTGGATGTCCACGTCAGATTGTATGCAGGTACAGTGGGTGATAAATTCATTCCGATGGACGATAATGCCCGTCCTCATGTTGCCCATACTGTCGGGAAGTACCGACAGAGGGAGGGGATTGAGCGTATGGACTGGCCAGCAAGATCCCCTGACCTCAATACAATCGGACATGTCTGAAATGAGTTGCATTTTCAGCAGGTCTAGTCCAGCCAAGAAGTGTCCAGGAGCTCGGTGCCATGTTGGTCCAAGAATGGAACAAGAATGGAACAACATCCCACAAAGGACCATCAGGAACCTAATTGGGAGCATGAGAAAGCGTTGTCAAGCTGTAATTAACAGTAATGGGTCTCATACTCGATACTGAAGCTCTACCAGTTCGCTCCGTCAACTTTTTGGCATATTGAGAAATTTCCTCTTTTACCAAATATATCCAGTTCCCATGGTCATCGTATTCAAAAGCTAAAAAATAATGTCAAACACAAATAAAATCTTAATTTCTGTACTTAAATCATTAAAGATATAACTAAATAAAAAAATATATACCCTTTTCATTACAATATGTCAACAAAACGTAAAACAGGTAGTTGGATGTACTTGGTGCTTAGCAAACTTTGAGTATATGTGAATGGGAAGCTTAGGGAGAGAGTAGCAAAAACAAGGAGTTAGCGTTTTGGAGGGTGTTATAAACATGAATTACAACAAATTACAAAACCTCCCACATCCTACGCAAGACGGAGATGCGGTAGCAAAACACTACGTAGATCTTGAAGCCCTTTTGATGTCGGGTGGTGTTATGTCAGGCACCATAGATATGGATGACAATAAAATAACTAGTGTTGCTGCTCCAGGGAGCCAAAGGATGTGGTCAGTGAGGAATACCTCCAACAGTCGCTACAATCACTTTCAAAACCAATGATACGCATAACAGCTGCAGCTGTTGAAAAATTTGTACCGAAACATTCAACTTTTTCTTTGGAGCTAAACCATATCGTTACGAAACTTCAAATAAAGCAGACAATGGTAAAAATGGAGTAGTGACGCCTGCATCTGGTAGAATTAAATATTTCACAGCACGCTCAACCGACATCAGTGGTAATTCTGTTAAAAGACACAAGTGTCTTAGTTTTTCTATAGCGATTAGTGGTATTGCGAATGTCTATTCTAGGTGTACAGCAAAAATCTAAGAGGGTAACAGGGAAGTAGTTAAACCATTCCTTCCTCCATTATCAGTAAATGCTCTCTTATTGTATATTGAAGAGAATCATGGAAGAAAAACAGAGGGTATATCCCAAAGACCCGAGTGCTGGATGGTGGAGATGATTACAGGCTTCAGAGAAGTAGTTAGATCCAACAGCTGTTGAAAAATGAGGCAAACTTTGGCGAAGGATTTTGCATAAGAAATACAAAAGGGGTTTGAATGCTTTACAGGCTGTTGAATGTGTATATCTTAGTCTCGGCATGGGTTCTGCAGCTACCAGTCTAGGTCTTTTAGCTACTCGAATGGGTGCCCTTCTTGCTTAATCATTGCAGGGTGTAGGTATTGCCACAGGGGCGTTAGGTGTGATTGGGAAGGTAGCAGAGAGGAAGATTAGCGCTAAGATTAAAAAAAAAACATGATGAAATAAGAGTCTAGGCACACGCAAAACTTAGCTGTGAATGTTGCTAGCGCATGGGTGCATAACAGACGAGGAATTTAGTAACATCACAAATGAACAAACGCAATATAAAGAAATGAAAACAGCATTACAAAAGAAGACTATATCAGCCAAACTGGATGGAGAACAAACAATCCAAATTGTGTAGGTTGCCCATCAGAATATGTTTAAAAGTGGCATATCTCAGTAAAATTTACAAAGACGTATACCAGGCAGCCATCACCGCCATACACGCGAAGAAGATTCAAACGTGAATAATACAGAAGTTGAAGAGTGTGGGAACTGACGAGGAGGCTGTCTTGTAGCGATTTGAGGGTCTTTACAGAGGACTATGTTAGTACCCTCAATATGCAAAGAGTTAACCAAGCAAACAATATCTCTTATCTGTGGTTCAATGCACTGCTGTTTTATCTGGTAAAACAAATGTAGACTTTGTAACTATGTGTGCGTCCTATATTGTCATCTCTATGTTTAAAAATTAATACAGGTGAATATGTAGGATGTAACCCCTTAGGAGTAATTTGTGTCACGCCGGAAATAGCGTGACAATTTTTTTAACAGCTTGGGTCATAATGTGTCGTGACAGAGTTACGAGTACCGGTGAAACTACCGAACAGCGGCGAGTCACTGTCAGACTTTCCAACTTATTAAACGCACAGAAGTGGGTTAGCATTGCTTGAAGACATGTGCTCCCAGTGTATAAAATCATTTACTACAACGTAACCATAGACAATGTCGGAAGATACACTTACATAAAAAAGTCAATAATAAAGCTCTCTTATCAGTATTATTTACAAATAGCTTTTCACCTCTCGTTTTGAATAGGTCACATTCCTCAGTGACACAGTACTGTAGTCACTCAAAAAATCCCATCTGACTAATAGGAGGAATGTGGCAGGCGAAAGTATCAAACATACTGCATTATTTTCAATGGATGCGATTGAACAAGCTGCACACAGAATTTTATCAGATGAAAATAAGAGATGGGAGTTTAATTTAATATTAACAGAAGAACCTCCTGCCACACTGGAAACCCACATACAAAAAAACCCTAAAGTTGAGAAGAGGAACATTATCACATCAGTTAAAAATGCTAAAACTTCTAGGGAAGAATTCAACACTGATCCAGATATTGGTTACTTTGACTACTTCTATAACCCAGCCTAATTGCTTTATCGCCATGTCAGTAGCCCACACCTTAATGTTTTCACCAGTGGTTGTGTTTAGTGTTAAAATCAATGTATTGTCATACTGGGCTTTTAGCTCTCTTTTCCCTCCATGCTATAGATACCCTATAGTAGCTCAGCCCATATGATAGCTCGCTTATTCTCCACTTTGTCGAGCTCGGCATCAATTGGAAACATTGTGTTGTTGCTCTCTCTCTATCTTACAATACCAAAGGGATTCATTTCTCTAAATAGGTGACTCGGGTTGTTCGAACAAAAAAAAAACAACCAGACTTTTTTTCGACGACTGGCCCCGAGGCAGCTGGGCCGTTTTTGAGGTGGAATACGGGGATCTGTCATGGTACCCAACAAAAGGTCTGAGGTAGGACTGTTTGCAAGCCCTGAAATCATATTGAATACACTCAAATCAGGCTACGATTTGCTTTTCAACAGGCCAGTTAGTGCGTCAGTGTAGTGTGACTCATAGTCTACCGTTCCTACATGAACGCCAGTCAGCAATGTAATAAAAACAAGATACCACTCAACCACGGTGGCAAAATAATGCGGGCGTCAGTTGCTTGCGATCTCCGGTTGCGAGTGAAGCTAACACTCACACAGGTGTTCCTGTATGAACGCCGTTGGTATGCTATTGTGTACCTTAGATACCATGTTCATGAACTAGGATTGAACCTTCATTGACCGGCCAAGATAGTGGAATAGGGTGAATGGCTGAGGTGTAGTCCTAGAAATCGCAAATGAACAAATTCAGTCCTTTGCAATGCCAGTCTGGAGGCAGCTAGGGTCGTTTATGGGACGAAATACGAGGATCTGAGGAGGCGGTCCTGGTACGTACCCACAGGTTATATACTACTGTCATACTTAGGGGTGTCAAAGTACTCTTAGATTCCAACACTAAGTATTGAAAGACATATTTCACACTGTTCCCCAGCTACAGTTCAAAATGTTCTAATGTTTGATGTCTAATGTTTTCGTTAGGATTTCTTAAAAGTTTGTTCATATTGAGCTGCTGGTGTTAGATGTAGGGCAGTTATGATGCCCAGGTTGTATCACTATGTATCATGGAGAAGACATAATACGCCTACTACTCCCAAACGACTGTGCTGAATGCTACCATTCTTATTAACCCGTTGAACACATCATCCCGCTTTTCCGATCAGGAAACATGACACGTTATAATTTCATTAAGTAGAATGGCTGCTTAGTGAATGTCTGGGGTAGAGAGGCTTCACGTTGAACATATCAATTGTTCTACCCCGAAACAATGAATATGGACCTTTCCACTTCAAAAATTACCATCAAAATAATTACGGTCAATATGACCGGTGGCAGTGTTCCAGCCATTTGGCTGGAACACTGCCACCGGTCATTTTGACCGTAATTTAATTCCAGCCATCATGAACCGCATTTTACCTTAAACCAATAAAAGCATATGGGTTTGCCGGCCTTAACGGAGATCCGTGGCCACAAGCCATAAGATCCATCGAATATCGGTGACGCTGCACAAATAGTCTGCTATTCCAATTACCGAAACAATTATGCGGATAAAAAAGTTGATGTTGTTTGATTTTTATGTCCAAGATTGCAAAGAACATGATTCACTTGGCCACAAACTTACAAATAAATTGATAGTAATTTGTTCGTCTTCAAAAGCATCGGGCATCCTTCTTGGAAATGGCGACTTCCAGAGTGGCATATGGCAAGGCCGATCCCATAATTCACCATTTTTACCACCGTGCAACGTAATTGGATAGCGCGACAGAAGAAATACGTTCATTGGATCAAATTCGCAGGTTTCTCTACGGCAACACCGTTAAAATTAATTAACGGCCTCGAGACCGTTGTATTTGACAGTCATCTGGCAGTAGTTAACCGTAGAATTACTGTAATGTTTTACAGTGTACGCCCAGTGTAGTGCCGACCTAAATGAAAATCGCTAAAATAATACCCATATTAGAAGGGGAATCCTCACCTATTTAACAATTACAGGCCAATCAGTATTCTTTCCACGTTTTCAAAAATACCTTAACAACTAATACAGGTTCGTTTGCAACAATGTTGTAGCAGTTTGGCTTCGGAGCAGTTTGGTTTCGGAGAGCATTAAATGAATTGCTGTCGTGATGGCAAGACGTGCGCGCTGAGCTCTCTACTTTTTAATCATGTGCTGGGGGCCTTCTATGTCATACACAATGCATTGTATATGATTGTAACATATCCAGCTGTTTTATCGTCAGACTTTCTACTCTGGAAGAAATTATGAGTAAAATTTTTGGACTTATTTCATAATTCTACATCGAAACGAAACAAATAGTGTTTCTTTTTTTCGCGTGAACTGGTCTCACTTCGGAAGAGTTATCGATCAGTCATGGATTGTTGGTTTTACGTTACTCATTTCTCGGAAACGGTGAACCCATCTCACCTTCTCTGTGTTGCAATCCCTACTTGTCATTTTGTTTCACACCAATATTGAATCTGTGTCGAACTTCAACTGAGTTACACAATTCATGTTCGTTCACTGCTCATTGCAAATTAGCAGCAAATCAATCTGAATTTCTCAATTCTTTTTCGTTCATCTCACCTCGGCTGGAAAAGGAAAAGTACGGAACAGGAGCTCGACAGGCAGTAAGGGTTATTCAACTCCTCTCAGTAAAAAAAACAGACTACAATGAAGGATTTCAAAAACATGTTTGAAAACGAAGAAAATAATTCTGAAGATGTGTCAACGTTCGGAGCTGACGAGGCAAATTCGTCGTCCAAGGATTCAATTACTCTGGAGGGTGTGAATGAAAAACTAAGTGCCAAGTCGCCTTGAAAACCTACGGAAGCGTATTAGGGACATGAAAAAAAAAATCTCAGACGCAGAAAGTCGAAATTTCGACTTTTTATCTCGAAATTTCGACTTTTTACCTCGAAATTTCGACATAAAATCTCGAAATTTCGACTTTTTATCTCGAAATTTCGACTTTTTATCTCGAAATTTCGATATTTCATCTCGCTAGGTATGCACGTGGTCTTTTGTTCAGTAGCAGTGTGCGACATATTCCGATCTACCAGGTTCTGAGTTCTAACAAATTCTCACCTAACCGACAAGACAGGAATGCTGCCCACCCCACCTCGGCCCTTCAGAGTTCCGTTATCTCACTTTTCAATAAAATCCAATACTTGAGGTTCATTGAAGACTTCCCACATGCCCTTGGAAATCTTTCCTATCGCGCCATTATAGACCACAGAGGTTCCCTGAAGACTACCACATGACATGCCCCTGGATGTCTTCCCCATCCCGCCATTATACATCACAAAAAGTGCGATACATTCAAATAATATTAATGCACACATGCGTCTCCCACCCTCTGATAAGTCCCAGAAAGTGCTGCCCAGTAAATATCACTGGAGTATTTATTTATTGGTGTTTAAGGTCACATATTTCTGCACAATGGGTAATCGTGACCGCAACATGGAGATAAAGTCAAGTTTAGTCAATCGTTTATACCCATTTTAGAGAACTTCCACCGAAGCATTGATGAATGGCTTCTATACTTTAACAGTAAAGCGGAGATTGTTTACAACAGTAAACGAGCACTAAGCACTACTTCACGTCCCGGGTACCTACGGTGAATCACAGGAGTAGTCTACCCTTACGAAGATATGCTGCCCAGTAAATATCAATGGGGTATTTTCTCTTTACGAAGAGGTTCTACTTTTTACTCAGTACACTACCGAAATATTACAGAAGAAAAAAGAAAAAAGAGAATCCAAACGAGACACATGCCACCCAAGTGACGCGTCATTGTGTGGATAAACAACAAATACGCCCCCCCCCCCGACAACCCCCTCCGACACCCCCCTCCCCCCTCCCCTATACTCAACCACCACCAAGTTAAATTATAGGGGATGCACTGCCAGAAGTGTATTCTGTAAGTCTTTGAGCAGCGCACTGGGTAAAACTGATATTTTTTGGGCAGCAGTTTCCGAGAGTGGGAGAAGCATGTACGCGCTAAGATCATTTCGATGTATTTTGCAGTAAACTTTAGCAAGCTGTGTATCGGGTGTATTGCATTCTTATTTACCGTTAGCGAACGGCTTGGCAAATTCGATGTATAAAACTGGACATTTTATGGCCGTGAACTGTTGTACTCTTCCGGAAAAAGCAATATGCCGATTGGAGGGCCATGATTGCTTTATTTTTTTTACTGGGGCTTAACGACACTTCTAACAGACAGGGGAGCGTCATGAATGGTTGAAAAAGGAAGCAGCTGCCGCCCAAACCCAGTTAGAAATCTCAAGGGGGGGGGGGGGGGGGCATTCATGTCCGTTCGATAGGGTGAGAAATTGTTAGAAATCAGAAAGCCGGTATATCATTATATTCACTCTAATGCATATACAGGGAATTATTTTCTACTCGTCTTAGCGAGTTAACACATTGTGGTGGTGGCTTCACGCGCGTGTGTGTGATGGGGTGGGGTGTGGGTGGGGTGGGGGTGGAGGGGGTCGCACATTTATTCATTTCTGGACAAGACAAGTATAGGGAAGGTATATAGCCAACAATTTACATACTTGGAAGGGTATACGTATGTAGATATTGGTAAGGAGGTTACGGTTTTTCTGGGTGCGGGCTTATCCGGTTGGATATCGATGTTTGTTTTCGGGAGAAGTTTGTTTGTATTTAACCACATTTTCAACAGCCTGGGTGACATCATGTTGGGCAGTTTAACGGTGGGAGGAAGCCAGAGAGAATGATCGGGAAGCGGCGAGCAACTGACAGACTCTCGAACTTATTAACTCTACAGAAGCAACATTAGCTGCGGTTGAAAGAAAATGAATCATCGACGTGCACGCCTTTGAACACAACATCTCCGTGTCCCACATGACGGATAAAGTGTTTTTACCCAAAGCAGTTACCTCTGATCAGGATCGAACTGTCGATCTTTCGGTTTAAAGTGCAATGCTCTAAACACTTCGTCACCGCTCTCCTCATCCGTGGCGTCGGGATGCGCCTGTTATATTACGTAAGGGGTTAGGATAATGGATTTTTTACTCTTCGAAAATTAGCATACGCCGAAATGAAGCTCGACAAATGGAAATTTACTTGTATCGAGTGGAAATAACTTTATCTCTGGGTGCAGGGTGGGAGAGCGAGGGGGGGTTAATGATGGCAACGTGTGAAGTGAACAAGTGTTCGTTTCAAACATTTCGATGGCCCTGATAAGGGCCGTCTTATGGATGAACCAAGCGGTCCATTGAAGCTAACAGTGGTTGGAGCTTTGAACTTTAAACCGAGAGTTTCACCGATTGATCATGACTAGCTGTGTCGGAATTGTGCCCTTGGGTAAGGAACTGAATCCCGATTGCCCACGTGATGGCACGGTGCCGCTGTGTGCTAAGGTGCAGTGTGTATACGTCTAAGGCGCACTTGCTTTCTTCAAGCAATGATGACTCTATGCAGAATTAGTACGTTGTAGAGTCTGACAGCTGCTCGCCGCAGCTCAGTGGTTTTCTCCGGCTTCCATCACGCGTAAAACTGTCAGACATGAGGTGGCCCTGGCTAACCGTAAATAACGTTAAACCGCAATAAAAGTAATTCAAGCTTGCAGTTATTCCCACACCAAAACCAGGCACAGAGATAGGATCTTAAAATGCCCCCCTCCCCCGACATGGTGGGTCGAGAAGTAAATATTCCGACAGTCTTCCCGGATCGCTGACCATCGGTACGAACTTGAATCCTTGCTCAATATTTTGTAGTAGTATAGCTGGAGGTTTTCGATCCCCATTACCTGGAGCTTTGCCGGTGCAGCTAGTGTTAAATTCCCATGGGAAATGGAGCCATAGCCGGTGTAACTTTTTCCGACGTAAAACTGCAGATTCAGATTCAGATTCAGATTCTTTTTTCACGGTACACATACATGTAAAATGGTTACAAATAAACATTTTGCACAAATGTAATGAGAAGTATACCGTGGGAAGTGGCATAGCCAGATTGGCTGTCTACCTGCCACCCCCTGGAAGAAGATGGGGTGATTGCAAACAGACTGTGACTGAAAGAATGAACTGAGAGCCAATTATGAGAATGGCGATCGAATCATTACTTTTCTGAGATTAGAGTATTAGTGTTTCATTTTCGGCCCTATCCAGCTAGATCCGGCAAGCAGTCTTAGCAGTGTACGTACAACATATATAGTATGCTATGGTATGTATAGTGATATATGTACACCCAGGGTTATGAGTATATATTATGGGTACGTGATGAAAAATGGAAGGGGAAGGTGAGTTTTCTTGGAAGTTTTCTCCGCGAAACGGTTGACGATGCTATTGACGTCGTGACGTCATGATGCACACGTGACGTCATAGAGATGTTGACCACTGTTGTTGTCCACTATACAATCTGGCATAACGTTATTCGGGTCAGGGTATGGCGGACTTCTCGTATGGGGTGGCGGTGATATGGTAGTAGCGGTATATATCCACGTAGGTCCCCTATTAGCCCTTGAGCCTTCATATTATCCTATGTCAGCTATAGCTAGGTCAAGCAGTATTGTGGGGATGGGGGTCATGTATGGTCGGCCAGTGCGGTATTGCGAGATAGTCCTTGGTGGTTTAGATTGGCCGTATAGGATGAATGGTATGTTGGCCTATTACCCCCCCGTACTATTAACCTACCGAATCCTTTGTATTATCTTATGGCTGGTATTGGTAGTTCGTAATGCTAGGTCAGGCAGTATTATAATAGTTTGTTTAGAACTGGGGCATAGGATGCATTGTATATTATATACCGATGTAGGTCCCCTGTTAGTCCTCGGTATTATTAACCAACCGCTTGCTTTGAATTATTCTATGACTGGTATAGGTAGTACGTTATGGCAGGTCAAGTGGTATTGTGGAGTGGGGGTGGGGTGGGGGTAATGACTGGAAGTATAGGACGGCAGTATAGTATGGACGATATATACCTCTGCGGTCCTCAGAAAGCCATTGGTACTACTAATCGACCTAATGCTTTATGTGACTGGTCTAGGTAGTATGTAAGACCAGACGTTATTGTATGTGTGTGTGTGTGTGTGGAGGGGAGGGGGGGGGGTGTAATGCATGCTAGTTTAGTGTGATAGTATACGATGTACGCTTTGTACTCTTACAGGTCCCATGTTAGCCCTTAATACTATTAATCCACCTAATGATTCATGTTATCCTATGACTGGTATAGGTAGTATGCAATGCTAGGCATGGGGGTTTTGTGGGTAGGGGTAATGCCTGGTAGTTTAGAACGGTAGTATAGCATGGGCGTTATACACCCCTATAGGTAACCTGTTAGTGCTTGGTACTATTAACCAACCGATTGCTTCGTTTTCTTATATGGCTGGTATATGTAGTACGTTATGTAGGTCTAGTGATATTGTGAGGGTGGGGGAAATGCTTGGTAGTTTAGAACGGTAGTGTTGCATAGGCTGTACATACCCTGTAGGTCTCTTGTTGGCCCTTGGTACAACTGATCCACCAGGTGCTTCATATTATCAAGCGGCATTCTAAGGTGGGGTTAATGCCTGGTAATACAGAACGACAGCAGAGTATGGTTGGTATATTCCCCCATAGGTCCCATCTTAACCGTTGATAGTATTAACCTATCGAATGCCCAGTAGTTCCTACCCTATTCCGAGTGCTCTTGTTCTTCTTTCGTCTATCGAGATCACCCAATCAGTTCACTTTACTGGCACTAACCAAAAAGATCGCTTCATCCCCGTAATCTATATGCAGAGTTATCTCCCCTACTACAACGAAGTCCTATCCGATTCTCATCACGACTTGTCCCATGGAATCCCTTTTTTGAAATGAGGCCATGAGGGCCATTAGAAAATCCCGTATTGAGGGATTTTTTCTTGACCCTCATGTCCTCTTTTCAGAAAAAGGGAATTCATGTCCCATGGAATCCCTTTTTTGGAAAACGTATGCGGTTATGGAATCCCTTTCTTGTCGTGTGTTGTTATGAGGGCCATAGAGGTATATATCGTCCGTCCTATACTGCCGTCCTATACTGCCAGGAATTACCCCCACCCACTCCACAATACCACTTGACCTGCCATAACGTACTACCTATACCAGTCATAGAATAATTCAAAGCAATTGGTTGGTTAATAATACCGAGGACTAACAGGGGACCTACAGCGGAATATACAATGCGTCCTATGCCCCAGTTTTAAACAAACGATTACAATACTGCCTGACCTAAAATTACGAACTACCAATACCAGCCATAAGATAATACAAAGGATTCGGTAGGCTAATAGTACTAAGGGGGTAATAGGCCAACAAACCATTCATCCTATACTGCCAATCTAAACCACCAAGGACTATCTTGCAATACCGCACTGGCCGACCATACATGACCCCCATCCCCACAATACTGTTTGACATTGCTATAGCTGACATATGATAATATGAAGGCTCAAGGGCTAATAGGGGACCTACATGGGTATATACCGCTAATACCATATCACCGCCACCCCATACGAGAAGTCCGCCATACACTGATCCGAATAACGTTATGTCAGATTGTATAATGGACAACAGTGGTCAACATCTCTATGACGTCGCGTGCGCATCATGACGTCACGACGTCAATAGCAACGTCAACCGTTTCGCGGAGAAAAACTTTCAAGAAAATTCCCCTTCCCCTTCCATTTTTCATCACATACCCATAATATATACCCATAGCCCTGGGTGTACATATATCACTATACATACCATAGCATACTATATATGCTGTATGTACACTGCTTGCTGGATCTAGCTGGATAGGGCCGAAGTTTTACACCGGCAAAAGTTACACTGGCGATGGCTCCGGTTCCAATGGAAATTTAACACTAGCTGCACCGGCAAAGCTCCGGGTAATGAGGGTCGAAAACCTCCTGCTATACTACTTTTTCGTAAACCAATAATTAACGAAACGGGCCCCAAACCCCAAACATTCGTTTATTATTATTTATATTTTCAAGAAATACTTTCGTTTCACAAAAGTAATTCTTTAAAATAATAGTAATAAACGAAGAAGCGTTTACTGTTGCGGAATAGAAAGAAAATGTTTATGATCTATGATCGTAAAGTTTGATTTCCACGTTGTGATTACTGGGCGTTCTGTGAGGATCCACCAGCCCGTAGCGTTTTGGGTTTCCTTACCAGACGATATCAGACACAGGCTCCAGATTCTGGGTTCAGTAACTTCACGAACTTGTCGTGTACATCAGAACGAAGACCAGTTTCAAACCATCTACTATTTTATTTAAAACTCAGCAACAAATAAAGCGCGACTAACTGTCGTTGTCTCTGGAATAAAATATGCAATTTACAAGTAACAAAGTTCGTACCTTAAACACAGTGGCGGCATCCAGGTTTCTTCTTGTGGAGTTGATCTGCATACATCAGGAGCCCAGAGACAACTTGTCTGAACAGTCAGAAATTGGTGCTTATATACACCAAATTTCTGATGCAATACATGGGGTACGTGACGACCGTCAGCAGTTTCTCCTTGACCTCAGGGAAACTAAGGGAAAGTCCCCTGACGTGGCGTTCGCCATTTTGTAGGCTCTTATACTGCCATTCAGACTGTCGGTCAGTCTGCATGCAGTCCATGGAATCTCGGCTCTCAAATAGTATTCCGCCGTGCGCCAGTTAACCGGCGGAATGTCCCGGTGACTGGTGCTAAATTGCAACTCAGCATCCCCAGTTCAATGGGGAGTTTCACCAGGTACAAGTTATGATTTGTAAGACAGTTCGAACACCAACATCCCAGTAATACTGCCGAACGTTATTGTCCCATCTGTCAACAAATCCTAAAATATTACTGCTTGCTGACAATATTGGCTTGCAAAGGAATGCCTGATATTGTCAACAGAACATCTGGCGTGTACCCGCAGAGTACACCTGGACTCTGGTCGCCAGTTTCATACAATTCCTTGTATGTTTAGTTGTCATGTTTCAATCTGTTCCAAAACTATGGAGATCAGTTACAAAGTTAAATAAACTTGAGTCTATTGAAATCCCAAATAAAAACAGCAAGAGCTCGAGCTCTTACCCGAGCTGACAAGCTTATTTAACCCCTGTGGGCTCACTTCGCAACAGTTCTCCCCAACCGAGGATCAAAACCCAGAGGGACTTGATCACTCAGAAAGGAAAACGATTTGCGAAGGGACAACACAGGGTTAATGAACTGTGTCAATTCCAAGGACAGGGAACGGATGCCGCACACAATTCTAAAAATTTCCAATTTACCCATTAAAACCAAAGTAAAATCAAAAACCATTTCTCATTAAAACTAATCCTCTTCAGGATTCTGTTTAACCCCCACAGATATAAAATTATTAATTACCTGTGCATCGGTATCGAGGAACCAAGTCTACTGACACATGACAAAGAGTAGTTTATCATAATGGCACAAGGTGAATTCGTGAGGTTTCAAACGCTCTCCCCACTTCACATCCATGCGACAAGTTGGACATGTTTTCGACTGCGAGGACATGTCGACCCACGTCTGTCCACAGACGAGGTGAACTTTTGCTTTACAGCAAGGACATTCATAAGCAAAAGCTTCGCCATGAATGCCCACCAAACAAACACAACAATGCCCAGTTTCACCACTAGTACACTGTTCGTAGTGTACAGTGTTTAAACGAATTTTGTGGACCTCGAGGGGTAATACTTTTTGCCGGTAAAAAGGACGGTATCCGGTAAAAAGGACGGTAAGTGTATAAAAACTACGTTTTAAAGTACTAAATGTACCTCTGAATGTGTGAAAAGTGATTATTTAAGGAAGCTTACGCAATAATAAATATATAGAAGAAAGGTTAAGTATTGTTTGTTTTAATGTAGACTATTTTCAAGTCAAAATAGATCACTTCGCCATCGACACGATCGACACGCCATTTTGAGCTCAGAAAACAACGATTTCGCTGAGGTGCACGACGGGGTGAATATTATCTTTCTTGCTCGATGGAGGTGTAGCTAATTTTAGATGTTTCTGTTCACCACGAGGGGATTTAACAGAAAGTGTTTTTGGAGAGAAATCATTTATAATTTGAAAATAGTCTACAATAATACAAACAATACATAATCTGTGTTTTATATTGCGCACGTTTCATTAAATTGTCACTTCCCACTTTCAGATTCACATTTAGTAAAACATTTTTTATACGCTTACCGTCCTTTTTACCGGCAAAATGTTGTGTTCAAGCTATTTTTTTAAACGGGGATTTATATTTTATTTTCAGTTAGGGTTTCGCCAAACACATGCCGTGGTGATAATAAATATTAAAGTCAACCACAACGACCTTCCAAATATCATGATTGCCCCCCTCCCCCCCCCCCCCCCGCAAAAAAGAGAGAAAATGCCCCATCCTTATAGAATCCTGGATATGCCCCTACTAGATGAAAAAAAATTCCATTTCATATTTTCGAAATGGTGGGGGACAAGATCGATATAACGCTTGAACTATGGAATTGTGAGTATTCCCTCCCACGATTATGAGCCCTTCCCAGGATATTTTTAATTATGGTTTGCATTTGGGGGGCCCTCAGCCATCCCCCCACCCCCACCCCCGGTCTACCACTGGGAGCTCACACATAGGGATTGGTGGAGTGAGAACAAGGCACTTCAATCTGTTAGTATCATTGGGGTTGGACTTTCAGGAATCTAGAACTAGTATCCACTGATGTGTGGTTGGTTTTTATATTTATTATCACCTCGGCATGTGTTTGGCGAACGCTAACTATAAATAAGTTATGAACCCCCGTTTAAAAAATAGCTTTAACTCAACTTTTTGCCGGTAAAAGGACGGTAAGTGTATAAAACTATGTTTTAAAGTACTAAATGTACAGCTGATGTTAAAAGTGACAGTTTAATGAAGCGTACGCAATAATAAATATATATAACAAACATCAAGTATTGTTTGTTTTATTGTTTACGATAATTTGTCTCTGGGGAGGTCTAGCCTAGTTCCAAATATCATGATTGCCCCCCCCCCCCCCCCACACCATTACAGAATCCTGGCTACGCCCCGCTAGATATATAATCCATTTCCCATAATTTCGAAATGGAGGGGGGGGGGGGGGGGGGTCCGCAACGCTGGCATATTTCAATGGCTTAAACTATGGAATTGGGCGTATTCCCTCCCACGGTTGTGGGCCCTTTCCCGGGTATTTTTTTCTTCAAATTCTGAAGCTCTCAGATCGATTTTAGTGCCTCCTGAGGAAGTGTGGGGGTTAAAAACAATAAGTTACGGTTTGCATATTCGGAGCCCCGCAGTACCCCCCCCCCCCCCCCCCCCCCACACACACACACACACGGGCCCACCACTGTGAGCTCACACATAGGGATTCGTGGAGTGGGCACAATGGGCCCTAGTCTTAACAGGCTCATGTGGATATCACTGAGGTGGGACTTACAGGAATCTAGAACTAGTATCCACTGATGTATGTATGGTTTTAATATTTATTATCACCTCGGCATGTGTTTGGCGAAACGATAACTGGAAATAAAATATGAACCCCCGTTTAAAAAAAAAGCTTGAACACAACTTTTTGCCGGTTAGTAAAAAGGACGGTAAGCGTATAAAAACTGTTTTACTAAATGTACCTCTGAAAGTGTGAAGTGACAATTTAATGAAGCGTGCGCAATATAAAACGAAGATTAAGTATTGTTTGTTTTATTGTAGACTGTTTTCAAATTATAAATGGTTTCTCTCCACAAACACTTTCTGTTAAATCCCCTCGTGGTGAATAGAAACATTTAAAATTAGCTACACCTCCATTGAGCAAGTATGATAATATTCACCCCGTCGTGCACCTCAGCGAAATCGTTGTTTTCCTTGCACAAAATGGCGTGTCGATCAGTGTCGATGGAAAAATGATCTATTTTGTCTTGTAAACAGTCTACAATAAAACAAACAATACTTAATCTTCCATCTATATACTTATTAATGCGTAAACTTCTTAAATAATCACTTTTCGCGCATTCAGGGGTACATTGAGTACTTTAAAACGTAGTTTTTATACACTTACCGTCCTTTTTACCGGATACCGTCATTTTTACCGGCAAAAAGTATTACCATCCTCGAGTGTTTCTTTTAACAATTGGTATTGGGGTTGAGCTCTCTCCCACTCCAATGTGTCAAAAACATTCCAGTGTTCTGAGCTCAACTCCACATATGTTGGGTGACCAGCAATGAACTTCTTAACCTCGTGTAGTTCAATGCTTTGAAATGGCCGTATACGGTGGGCTCCATCCATATAGTAGCGGCCAATCCAGGACTGGTCATTCCAGTACCTGATAACGTTTTCTGGGAAGCTGGTTGGCTGATCTACACATCTGTCACCGGTCATCCACAAACACTCGGCCTCTTCTGCAAAACGGTCATTTGATTGATGCACATGCAGATGTGGAAAGACATAATCATCTTCGGTTATCAAATACATTCGTAGCGTCGTATGCTAATACTGTTAAATGCTGTCTCAAAGTACATCTCATCAGAAAACCGGAGCAAGCGCTGTCCCATGCGACCCATTCGAAACAATGATTTTGTTTCATGTGGACCCTCAGTGACATGCAATTGTTGATTGAAATAGAAATTCTGTTCCTCATCAGACTTTTCACTGCCTGTTACACTTAGAGAGAGTACCAATGCCATTTTCTCAAATGATTTAAACAAATATATGAATCTCAAGAAATATTATAAATGAAAAGAAAACTATCAAATATCAACACTATATAACAACTTCCTTCTTTATCCGATGCACTCACTTCCATGGGTATATGTGCTTCTAGTACCTTCCTTGATAGTTAAGTCACACACGTACTAGTTTTGAGATTGTGTTATGTGGGGTACCGGTGAGTACTTATCTAAACCCTGCCGGATTCCCCACTTTTGAATTCTGTAAACCTTTTTTTTTTACTTTAACCGAAAGACGTTCAGTATTTGTTTACAGATAATCAAAAAGACAATCGCTCACGACCGCAATTTCTATTAGATTTTCTCCACAGTCTGCTGAATGTTACTAACAGACTTTAGAAGAACTCCAAGAGAAATATTCACAATGGCTATCATTATTCTTCCTCCCCTCGAGGGCACTACCAAATTCTCTAAAATGTCTTCGGATCCTCCAATTAACGATTCCGGGGATTATGGTTAACTGGAGACGAGGATTCACGTATTCTCATCCTGTCCAGCAAGGAAGTTTCCATTTATACAACAGTGTGAATGTCGGTACACCCCAGGAAGAAGCTTCTTCTTCCCGTCGATGTTCTATCGACGTACTCACTGTGGGTAAGAAGAATCTTTCACCGTAATATTGATTATAAAATAGTTCCAAAAATTTGATTTCTTCCACAATATATCTCTTTTCGACCTGAGGGTACTGCATTTGAAACACTTGATGTTCCATGGGTCATTTAACTCTTTCTGGAATGGGTTCGCCATACAATAGGCGTCGACACCCAGAGACTACTTGCTAGGAATAGTCCCTGGCGTCATGAAGCTTATGCCCTAACATTCCCTCGACCTCTGCTTTGGTTAAACTACCTGAAAGATCGGTAGCCATTGTTCATGCATACGATTATCGAGCTCTCCTTGCTCGGGCGTAACTGTCTTCACCACTATTATCTGCTTCTGCCATCTTATAACTAAAGAAATAAAACTCAAAAATAAGAATCAAAATAAGAATAAGAATCTCTATGAACAAAAACCCTTAACTGTTAGGATTTCACCATCAAAGTTCTGTAACTGGTTCTATTTACAACTCTCGCATTTGAGTTGGCACGATGTTGGATCGGTAAATGGTATTAGGTCCCGTCCTAAAATTAAAAATACCACCATCAAAATCAGGATGGGTAACTTTGTACAACACATAATACTGGTTATGTCTCGGGAGTCCATTAGACCTAAAAATGAGCTTGTCATCGAGCTCTCCAATTAAGAAACCTTCCCCATGGGTTACACCTTTCTATAGGCCTTCTTACAGACCACATCACATGACTTAAATGGTCTACCGTTATTCTGTGACTATGATAATGTCTTGGAAAATCTCGTCCTGAACATCCTAAATCTGGAGAATTTAAGATATGCAAAACTCGAGAATGGCTCTTAAACAGAATGTGGGTCGAACAAGAGGAATCATACCAATAAACTATATCTCGTTCAATTTCAATTGTGACTGCAACATTTTGAAAATCATAGTAAACACATCCGAAGGTATCCTCGGATGTGAAAGCATGATGAGTTTGAAAATATCTTAGTTCATAAGTATTTGGTTGAAACACACTATTTATAACTGCAGGTCTTCGGCAAGTTCGAGGACAAATGGCAGGGGGTGTTTCACCATTGTTCATATATTAATAAGCAGCATATTCCCAGGGTAATGGGTATGTAGTGTCTACAAAGGGAGTGACAGAAATCTCTTCCTGATTACTCAGTTGATGATCTGCCTCCTCATCCGTTTGACCCCCTACAATGATGCTCTGTACCAATTCAGTATCTACTGTTTCACTACTACTTGAGTCACTAATTGTAAGCACTGGAAACACAAATAATATTGTTCAATGTTACATTGGTAATTAAGCTAAATTAATAGTTGTCAGAGTATTGTCTCGCGTTAAGTTCGCATGTGCTTCTCCAGCATTTACATCATAGTTCACTGTTGGGTATAACTGAGAAGGAGACGATGATGTTTGAGGTTAGTCCTGTCTCACTTTTGTCTTTGAGTCTCGATCTTTCACTAATTGTTTCATGATTGTCATCTGAAGGTGGTGCCATAGGTCGTGTCATGGTTGTTGGTTGTCTCATAATCGTATATAAAGGATCATCATCATCATTAAATGCAACATTAGACATTCCACATACATCAGCAGAAAAATGAGAATTTCGCTGTTGTTTATTCTTATAACATAAGATAATGTTACGCAACTTAATATGGCCTTGTGCCCTGATACATCTTATCAATAAGTATATCCCCAAGATGAGAAACATACATCCCACAAAATAAGCCCACTTTGGTACTTCAAATGATTCTATCGGGGTTAACTGTAGTTTATAAAGTTCGCCAACAGGTCATCCATTTTTAATTCATCTAAATGTTTAATAGATTTCGGAATCACAAAATTTGTTATGTTCACTCTGTTGAACACAATTTGCCAAACTTGTCGTTGAGTCAACGAGAAATTGGGCAAGACTGTCTTCGATACTAAATGATATGTCATGTTATCGTGGCAATGAAAATAACTATTCAACAATAGTTGTCCACTTGTGGCAATACATAATGGATTCAATTCTAAGATACCAATCAGCAGCATGATTCGACGTGGTTTTGTATTCTTACATCTTGGACACGTAATTGAGAATCTCAATGGCACGTCAGTAGTGATATACTAAATACCTTCCTCAATATGTGTCGCAAAAGGTAAATCCATATTTAATTTAACGTCAGTCGTACATAATTTCTTTATCTCAGTTTTCATATTCAGAAATAATGCCAACAAGCAACTAGAAGTGGCATATATAGTTCTGACTGCACCTTGCAATGGACAGAACAATTTCTTATCATCTATACAATATCATGACCTAGTTCCGGTATATACCGGGTTCTTTGTTTGTCAACAAGTAATGTATCAGCTTCAAGTCGATAAATAGCTACCATTTTATTTGCACTATGTGATGCTTTTTTACTTACATTCATGAATGGGATGGGCGAGGCTTGTACTTTGAAAATTTCAAATTGAAAATTGGTGTCAATCAACGGAACTTTCCTTAGAATGACTAATTTATCATCGACAAACACTGTCATCATTATCAATAACTGATAATATTGCCATAACTCCTTCTGAAGTTTCAATGGAAGTTGGGTGTGTTCGTCAAGCCTATCCTGAATGCTCATTAATACCAAAGTCAATAAGGTAGGATTGATGACCCTGGGCGATAATTTTTCATCTGCAAGCACATCCATTTGCTCATGCAGATCGTCCATATAATTTTCTGAGGTGATTGACATTAATTCAATTTGAGTTAAAACTGTTTAAAACTGAGTACGAAATGCACTAAAAGAGTTAATCGATTTTCAAGCCCTTGTAATACCAATTCCACTTGGTCACGAAAAAGCGATACTACTCGCGATAAATTTAACATAAATTCTCTGTTCTCTTGTACTGCATGATACGTTAATTTTATTAAACTTAAACTTAGTTTCTGAACATGTTGTATCATTGCCTGATTTACAGACAAACATCTTTAATTATCTTTCATCCCCTTTAAATCAGATTCAGTGGCTGTGCCAAATAGGACACTCAACCCTTCACCTATGAAATTTGCTAAACCTCGCTTATTTCAAGATGAGGGTGTATGCCCTTTTAACTTGCGATAATCGTCCAGGTCCCCTTTTACTCGTTCGGAACGATGATTTATAAACCTGACCACTTGGTACATATCCACAAATTTCGAATGTAACGCAAGATTAAAAGTACTATTTCCAGTCATGTTTCTGTTTTGTTCATAGATTTTTCTGAAATTTACATCGAGTTCTTGATAAAATTGGTTCACAAAGTGTATGTTAATGTCCACTCGCTGCATATGGTGGATAAATGGCGCCACAAACATGGTTGTCCATTCACTGTTAACCATAAACATTTCTTTTACCTTTGTAAACATGATATTATTTCGGATTATGGTATTCCTGCTAACTGTTAATGTCAATAAACTTCCCATGAAACAAATCAATAACATAATGAGAAGGAAGACACGGATTAGCATTATGAGTGATTCTCAAAACTGACTTTCCAATTTACCCTCTCATTTTACGGCTGGCCAGTAAAACTTGAGAAATTTTACCACATAGGAAATCACCAAACTGGTTGTGCAGACCAGCAAACGACTCCACCATGTTGCTTTTCAAGTCAAATTATAAGTCAATATACTTTAGTCTCTCATGATGCATATCCTATCCTCTCTCATAGTCCACATCATTTTTATTTTATTCTTACTTTACTCCTGGGTACTCCAGGGTTGATAATCTATTCTACGCCTTTTGTGTCATCCACCCTCTCTAAGGGTAAAATGAATATTATCAACCAAATTACTGATTTGTGTCCCATTGGACGGTCGTGTAGTGGGCTGTACATCTGTCGCTGGGATTTTCTTTTTATTTCTTTGATTAATACTGCAGTCAGAGAATTACTCTGACTCAGAATTAGTTTTCTACTTGTGATTCTACCTTTAACTCTTCTACTTCCATAGGCTCCTGTGTCGATGTAGAAGCTTGAGAATCTTGAGCAGCTTTCTTCTGCTCTCGATATTGTCGTAGTCATTGACGTAATTTTTCCATGGGTATTCCTTCCTCTTTGGAAGATGAGTTTTGTCTGACTTGTCATTTTTCTTGGATTAAAGGAGCCGTAGGTTTTGGCTCATCCTCGTCACTACTACTACTGCTTTCTTTCTCTGCATATCTTAAGCAGCATTTAACTCTCACCAGTTTAGGCATTTCCCATTCTTGCAGAGCCAAACTTAGATTTTCCCATGACATTTAATGAGTCTACCTGTCAGTTGATGTCTGATCCTATAGCTTACAGGTCCAGTCTTTTCAATGACACGAAATGAGTACTCCCATTTCTGTTCTAATTTGCCCTTTTGTCTACCAACCCTGTACATTACAGAGTCTCCCACATTGAATGTAATTTGTTTTGCTTTTACATCTCCAAGAAGTTTCTGTTTTTCTATTCGCTTTTGTTGCGTTTTTTGTTGTCTCACAAATGCTTTATGTTGATCATGTAAAGCTATTTTGTGGGCTTCTTCTCCCACATATTTTTGTCTGGGCTTTAAAAATGTGTCTAACGGAAGAACCACATCTCTGGCATATAGCAAATGATAGGGAAAGAACCCCGAGGACTCGCTTCCATTACATCTGATACCTGCCAATGATTGATTCAAGAATAAGTCCCAGGTCTCCAATTCTTTGCGAGTCATTTTTTCCAAATCATCATTCAAAGTCCAATGGAAACATTCGACCTAACCATTGGATTGGGGGTGATAGTAAGATGTTTTCACATGATGAATCTTCAATTGTTCAGTCAAATATCTCATTACAGTTCTCTGATCCATTATCAGTTAATAGTTCAAGTGGACAACCAAATCTTTGGAAAACTGGATCGATCAATAAATTTGCAACTGTTTCTGCTTGTTTATCAGGTACTGGAAATGCTTCAGACCATCCTGAATACAAATCAATGAAAGTAACTATGTACTTATTTCCCGATAAGGTAGTTGGAAAAGGTCCACTCATATCCAAAGCAATTCTAGCAAATGGATAAGGTGGTCTATCTGCTTCTTGCATAGGTAATGTAACTCTTTTTGTATTTCTTGCCCTACACATTAGGCACTTTTCAACATATTGGTATATGTTTTTGAATAAATCAGGCCAATAATATTTCCTACTAATATTCCAGTACACTTTATCTATTCCTAAATGCCCTAAGTCGTCATGGTATTGTCTTAGTACGTCACCCTGTAAGTGTTCAGGTATATACAACCTCACCCTGGGGTTGTCGTCAGTAGCACTTATGTAGTATAATATTCCCCTTATCATCAGGTACCTACTACTTATATTAACTGGGGTATTATCACTTAAGTATTTATTCTGTACTTCCATTAGTCGAGCATCTTTTTCTTGCTCTACTTTCATGTCTAGATCTTTATAATTTATTTCTTCAGGTTCCATAGGGGAACCTTGTTTAATTGTGACATGTGCATATTGCTTAGGGTTAATTCTATCACTGTTTATTACTCCTACCCTTAGTGTTTTCTCAGACTGTACTTGATCCATCTGGTAATCTGGATCTGCATTTGCAATTCCTTCAGGTAACCTTGACAGCAAGTCAGCACAGGTGTTTTGTTTTACGGGTAAATATTCAATTTTGCAATTATAACTAGCTATTTTTAATGCCCACCTTTGAACTTTTGCAGTATTTTGGGGTCGTTTCAACATGTATTGTAATGGAGCATGGTCTGTTTTAATTAGAAATTGGGCTCCATGCAAATAATTGTCGAACTTGTGCAATACATAAGATATAGCAAAAGCTTCCCTTTCAAAGGATGACCATTTCTGTTGGGTGTCACCTAATTTGTGTGACAAAAATACAATTGGTTTTTCATCTGGTACATCTGGAATTTGACCTTTCTCCCCTTCAAAAGGTTGAGTTAATACTTTTCATTGGTTGGGATATGAAAGATGTGCTACTTGTGTCAAGCTCTCCTTCAGGTATTCAAAAGCTTTTTGATGGGTTTCTTTCCAATGAAATCGAGCATGCTTTTTAGTCAGTCCTATCAATGGCTGTGCTATTTTGCTAAAATTGGGTATAAATCTTCGATAGTAGGAAACCATCCCCGTGAAACTTCTAACCTCAGTCACAGTTTTTGGAGGTACTAATTTCCTTATGACCTCGACCTTGGTGGGTTTAGGTTTGAAACCATCTTGACTTATGACAAAGCCAAGATAAGCTGTTTCACTCTCAAAGAAGGTACACTCTTTAGCCTTTAGTTTTAACTTGTGTTGTCTCAGTCAGTAAAATACTTGCTGAATATGTTCAATATGTGACTTTTCATCCTTACTAAAAATCAAAATATCGTCCAAATGCAAGTGAAAATTGCTCTAGTCCTTGCAGGACTATGGTCATCAGCTGTTGGAACATGCTTCGCACATTGACAATGCCAAACGTCATTACACTGAACTCATATAACCCTTTGTGACACGTGAATGCAGTCTTAGGTCTATCAGCTTCGCTCATCTTGACTTGCCAATAACCGGACTTCATGTCAAGTGTCGTAAAGTATTCACAACCATTAAGTAGGGTAAAAATATCATCAATCAGAGGGAATGGCCAGCATGTAGTTCTCGTAACTTGATTAAGTCAGTGAAAATCCACGCAGAAACGCTTTGAGCCATCTTTCTTGTCCACGAAGAGAAAAGGGAAGCTCCAAGCACTGTTTGAGCATCGGATTATGCCAGTATTAAGCATCTCCTGGATTGTATCATCCATAATTTTCCATTTTGTGAGTGGTATCCTATATGGGTGACTTTTAATTGGCTTGGCATCACCTGTATCGATCTTCGTGGTGACTTCGTCCATTTGGGTTAAGTCCTTGTCACTTTGAGCAAATAAATCTCGATTCTCATTAATTAATTTTAGAGTTATGTCCCTTTTATCAGCTGGTACCTTGATATCTTTTTCATCAAGTGTTTTCTCTTGTTTCGGCCCATCTGAATTAAATTTTCTACAAACTTTTTCCATTTCTACTAACTTTTTATATTGTGCTACAGGTTCTACCTTTCCCACAATACAGCCCCTCTTTAAAGTATAGTGTTTGTTAGTGCTATTCACTAACATCACAGGAATATGTCCTTCTTTGTTACTCACTACACTATTACTAACAAGTAAACCTGGTTGTTCAGCTATGTAATCTTGCTTTAGACCATAATGTTCTAAATAATCAGAGTCAAAAGTTGAGTGGGCCCCTATGGCCTTAGCTGTACAGACACAAGTGGTCTGAGGTTTAAGTTCAATTTGATTTACCAATCGAGTTAAACAACTGACATGTAAGTCATTGACTATAGGTATAAGCTGTCCCTGTAATTTCAATTTTCTAAGTTCAAAGTAAATGTTCCCTCCATTATCATTGATCCAATCTAAACCAAGTAATACACTTTGATTAAGTTCATCTATGACTAAGAATTCATGCTCCTGAGAAATTCCATTGATAAAAAAATAAAGTTTCACTAGACCCCTGGGTCTAACATTTCCAGTCACTCCCTCAATTCGAGGTAAAGTATTTCTCTCTCCCAATAACCTTGGCCTATGCCTCAAATTTTTCCAAAATTTTGTGCTAATGCAAGAAGTTTGAGCTCCTGAATCTAATAAAGCTCTCACTCATTGCTTCCCTATGTTAATCATGACACTATCCAAAGAAGCCGGTCCATAATTAACTTTTACTGTTTGTGAAGTCTGTTTTGGGTGTTTAGTTCTACTTCCTGTTGCAGTAGGAAGTTGTTTTGGTTGACTTCCTGTTCCATTTTTAGTACTTTCAAAGTTTTGGTTTCGCTTCCTGAATACCACTAAATTTCCCATTCCCATCCACTTTCAGTTTTGCATTCTGTTGAACTTTTCCCTGTTTTGGTTTCGGTTTAGTCTGAATGTTTACTTCCTGTTTCTGTTTCTGATTTCCAGGGGTATTTCCCTGAGATTTTATCTCTGTTACTGGTTTCTGATTTTCTAACAGTTTCTGCCTTTGATTTTCCCTGTTCAGTGGATGATTTCTGGGATACCTTTCATAATAATAATTATTTTTCTTCATATTTGCCAGTTCTACTGGACTGAAATGTTTTTCTGGTAAAATTCGGGGGCAATCTTTTGTAGCCCTGCCCCCATTGTGGGCACCTGTCACACATTTTAATCCCTCCACAACACCAGGTATAGTGATTCTCACTTCCACATTTTTCACACTCATGGTCTACCCTTTGGGGATTCATTTCAATTGGATCTATCTTTACAACTGGGGTGGAGCCCCTCCTTGTTCTAGCAATTGACTCATCAACTGACTCTAGAACAGGGTTGGCTGTTTTTGTTTTACTAGGTTTTGGGTTAACATTTACACTAGAATTTGAAACTTTCTTTGTTTTACTGCTAGGCTTAGGTTCCTTCCTTACTTTCTTAACTTGTTGTCTATTAGTTAAAGGAATAGTTCTTAATTTCACCTTAAAAGTGTTAATATTATTTCCCTCAGTATTACACCTCTAACAGTATACCAACTTTCCTTGCTTTACAGTAGGGGTTACTATTTGTTGAACATTTAGTCCCTGTTTTATAGGCTGCCTATTTCTAAGTTCTGGTTCTCTAGCATGCCTCTTTCCGTTAAGTTCACTACTTTGGCTATTAGTATACATTAATTTTTTTTCAGATTTTACAGTTGATGAACTCGATTATCCTGAAGTTAACACTGGTTTTAAACTTTTGGCAGGTGAAAGTGAACTTTTCACATGCACTGATGAATGCACTTGTCCCATTTTTCTACTATTTCTGCTATATTCTCTGTTATGTAACTCATTACATGTATTATTTTGTGTTATTTGTGTTCTATTCCAATTCTGATTTCTATGAACATTATTTTCTGATTGTTTCACAGAACTGGATTTGCTGGATTTATCTGAATATGGATCATAAACAACAATGGGGTAATTATTTGAATACTGCCTTTTGCAATTGTGAACAGAATAATTTGAATCTGGTCTTATTATCTCCTTACACTATTGATATTTTCTTAGGGTGACTGTATTGATTGAGACTCTTTACCCTACAAGGATAGAGATTTACTCGTTTAAATTAACCCTGCAAGAGGCAGTGTAGTGCCCTATCTGACTACAGTGAAAGCAAGCTCCTGGACTGAATCTAGTCTTTTCTGAGCCATCGGTACGCATTTGTTGTTGTTGGGGTGGGGCCTGCACCTCTAACGTTCTCACTTGTCGCGCGATTTTCACCCTACAATCGCGTTTGTAGTGCCCTGGTCTCCCACAGAGATGGCAAATGGGTCTGGGGTATTGATTAACCCTCTGCTGAACAAACGTTTTGTTTTGATACTGTTGATTTTGATATCTTGGCTGACCTTGCCTATATTGTTGACCCTGCCTATATGGCTTTTGAATTTGATAATTTTGTCTCCCAGTAGTCGCTAAATGCACGTGATTTTTCCATTGCGTTGCGTCAACCTCCATGAGGACACCTACATTCCCCGGGCTGTCATCCCTTTTTGGATATTCATAGTTTTGTAGGCCTCCTGCCTCTCCCTGGGCTTTATGCTTATGTTTTCCTCCTGCTTCGAATATTGCCATCGACACAGCTTTGTCGAGCATCTTGGGCTCCTTTGTAATTAATTTTAACTGCATGTCGGGCTGACATAGCCCGTCAGTGAAATAATCTGCCAACATTTTCTGTTCGAATTCCCCATCAATTTGTTTTCTATATAAGTCCTTGGCCAAATCGAGTAATCGTTTGCCATAAGACACTATGGTCTCATTTTTCTCTTGCTTCATATGGCGCAAATAACTTCTCGCCATACTTTTGCCAATGATTTCAGAATATCTCCCCTTGAGTTCCTTCTGGAGCTCTTCCCACCGTATCTCTGGATTTCGTTCAATTTGCAGTAAAATAAAATCACTGACTACATAGTCGCTAGTTTGAGCAGCAATAAATTTTCTTTGTGACGGAGGAATGCTATTAGTTGTCCAATACAGGTTCAAGCTTTTAATCCATGCACGATAATTCTTTGGGTTACCGTCAAATCTGCGGATATGGCGTAGAGGACCTGAGTGTGTTTCACGTGAGCTGTGGTAGCAGCATTTCTGCTACTAGCCAGAATGGTTTTGTGCATTTTAGTGATAGCCTGAGCGGCTGTGTCACTGTTTGCTTGGCTTAAATCGAGCTCAGTAATTTCGCGTTCACTGTCCTCGCACATTGTCATGTTTGCAAGCTGAATTTGTAATTCAACTATCTGGCGATTCAAAACTTGTGTTTGTTCCTGGAAAACATTTGCCTGATTCGCGTTTTGTTCGTGTAAATCACGCTCATGTTTTTGCACTTGTTCTTGCAAGGAAGCCCTTTCAGCATCCATCAGGCTCTGGTGATGTGAGGTCACGTCATCCAGCTGCTGCTACATTTCCTGAAGGTGCTGGCTTGCAATAGCCTCCGCCCTTTGCCTAATTTGAATTTCATCCATTTTTCTGCTGATAATATATGTAAAATATCAAAAATGCTACACTTACAGTTTTTGCTGGCTGTTTGTAGATTTGTAGAATTCGTTCCACCACGTTCCTCCTTCCTAGAATTTACACTTTTTTCACGAGTACTACACAATTCGTACTATTGCGTACTATTACCATGATGCGTTTTTGTTTTCCACCACTGCGTGTTTCTGTTTTAACACTGTATTTGTTTCCACCACTGCGCACGGTCTGTTACCTGTATGGTTGTTGGTTCTGTTGAGCTCTGGGAGCTCGGTTGAGTCACTGGCTGCTGGTACGTCATTGCCCACGGACACTGGACTGGTTATGGTCACTGATTTTTGCAAAATCTGCAGACACGGCACCAATATAAATATTCGTCTGTTCCAGAAAAGAAGGAAAATGTTTATCGATCTATGATCGTAAAGTTTGATTTCCACGTTGTGATTACTGGGAGTTCTGTGAGGATCCACCAGCCCATAGTGTTTTGGGTTTCCTTACCAGACGATATCAGACACAGGCTCCAGGTTCTGAGTTCAGTAACTTCACGAACTTGTCGTGTACATCAGAACGAAGACCAGTTTCAAACTATCTACTATTTTATTTAAAACTCAGCAACAAATAAAGCGTGACTAACTGTCGTTGTCTCTGGTATAAAATGTGCAATTTACAAGTAACAAAGTTCGTATCTTAAACACAGTGGCGGAATCCAGGTTTCTTCTTGTGGAGTTGATTTGCATACATCAGGAGTCCAGAGACAACTTGTCTAAACAGTCAGAAATTGGTGCTTATATACACTAAATTTCTGATGCAATACTTGGGGTACGTGACGACCGTCAGCAGATTCTCCCTGACCTCAGGGAAACTAAGGGAAAGTCCCCTGACGTGGCGTTCGCCATTTTGTAGACTCTTATACTGCCATGCAGACTGTCGGTCAGTCTGCATGCAGTCCATGGAATTTCGGCTCTCAAATAGTCCCGGTGACTGGTGCTAAAATGCAACTCAGCATCCCCAGTTCAATGGGGAGGAGTTTCACCAGGTACAAGTTATGATTTGTTAGACAGTTCGAACACCAACATCCCAGTAATACTGCCGAATGTTATTGTTCCATCTGTCAACAAATCCTAAAATGTTACTGCTTGTTGACAATATTGGCTTGCAAAGGTATGCCTGCTATTGTCAACAGAACATCTGGCGTGTACCCACAGAGTACACCTGTACTCTGGTCGCCAGTTTCATAAAATTCCATGTAATTTAGCTGTCATGTTTCAATCTGTTCCAAACCTATGGAGATCAGTTACAAAGTTAAATAAACTTGAGTCTATTGAAGTCCCAAAATAAAACCCCAAGAGCTCGAGCTCTTACCCGAGCTGACAAGCTTACTTAACCCCTGTGGGCTCAATTCGCAATATTACATATAAAGGATATATGAAACCTAAAGATTGTTTTGCACAATGAAAATTGTGGCATCGTTGTCGTGGGAGCGGCCAATAATTTTTCCGGCAGACAACTTGAAAAATTCCGACATGGATAGGGTCATGAGACGCAACCTCTCTCTCCACCCTTTTAGCTTGAGGCCTTGTGCATACCATTCTAGTGTTAGTTTCATTAAAACGTTGGGTACCAGTGTAAATAAACTATGGAAGAGTATTAGTGCCACTAACACAAGTGATGGTCAGCACGCAGCTCTGTCAGTCATATAGTGACCGAAACTCTGCTGAAATAACCAACAGTTATCTGGCTATACCTACCCTATACCTGTCATATCCAGCATTGAATACAGGTGACCCCCCCCCCCCCCCATCGCACCATCACAATGTTATCCCCAAGACAAATAAAATAATTTTCCAATGCATTACATTGCACGACAATACACTGGCTTCTGATTTCTAACAAACTCTCGCCCTACCGACCGGACACGAATAATACCCCTCTAAACACCCGAACCTTGACATTTCTGCCAGATAGGCCTCCTTTTCATTCATTAACGACCACTCCAAATGGAATATTGTTTTCCGAACGAGTACAACAGACCCCACCCATACAAATGCCCTATTTGTTCATCGACTTTGCCATCCGTTACCTACCGATAAATAAGAATTTAGTGCAACCCGGCCCAGCATCCTAAAGTTGATGATCAAATAAAATGACGTCCAATAAACATTCTATTAAAATATCAAACAACACACGTTATTGACAAGTACCGTTAAATCACGTTGCAATAAAAGTTGAAAGTATGAATCTATAATATACATGAGGCTCCGTGAAGACGTCCTACAACAATGCCTTCCCCATCCCGCCATAATAAACCACAAAAGAGCGGTACACCCAAAAGATTTCAGTGCACGCGCGTTTCTCTCATCCGCCAATGAGCAATGCTGAGAAAGTTGCCTCCTCCCTCTCCCCACACACACTACTCGAAAAGTGCTGCCGGTAAATGTCACCACTGGAGTGGCTCACCCTTACGAAGATATGCGACTTTCACCCAGTGCAGTGACCCAAAATTACAGCAGAAAATAGAAGATCGTGGAAATAATGGCCTTCCACCTCTAATTCAACTTCCACCCCATCTAGCATTTCCCCATTTCGAATCCCGACGCACCGACACCCATAATAGATGGACATCAAAATGGAACACATCCCACAAAAGCAAAGTGAAGCGTCATTGTGTGCATAAACAGTAAATACGCAGCTGATAAGGCTACCAAGTGTTCAATAAAAAGTCGAAATTTCGAGATAAAAAGTCGAAATTTCGAGATTTTATGTTGAACTTTCGAGATAAAAAGTCGAAATTTCGAGATAAAAAGTCGAAATTTCGTCGAAATTTCGAGATAGAAAGTCGAAATTTCGAGATAAAAAGTCGAAATTTCGAGATTTTTTGTCGAAATTTCGAGATAAAAAGTCGGAATTTCGACTTTCTGTGTCTGAGAATTATTTTTTATCATGTCCCTAATACGCTTCCGTATAAACCTGATAACCAGGTCGGATTTTCGGTCGACCATGGAAATCCAGATCACTAAATCTGAATTCAATAAAGAACTTTTAGATTTGAAGAATAACATTTTAGATTCTCTGAATCGAAAAATAGACGTCATTGAAAGCCATTTATTCGATCTGGAAAAACGTAATGATCACTTGTTTGACGAAAACAAGAAATTAACTTCCAAGATTAGTGAAAATCTGAAGAAGGCCGACCTGCGCTACCGTCTCAATGACCTCGAACAGCATTCCAGGAAAGATAGTGTTCGAATTTTTGGCCTGCCAGCTGATGATAATGAAACCGTAAATGACACCTCAAAAAAAGTTCTGAACTTAGTAAATAGTAGACTGTGTTTAAAGTTTGAGATGACCCACATTTCCATGGCACACAGACTTAAATCAGCAAAATTTCCCAACAAGCCACCAATTATAGTGAAATTTACAAGTAGATCCCATAAGCTGGAAGTCTTCAAAGAGCGTAAAAAATGAAAGGAACTGGAATTTCAATTACCTTAGGACTTAACTAAGCTGAATAGTGACTTGTTAAAAAGGGCCTTTGCCTCAACAGATGTTTCAAATTCATGGTCTACGGATGGCAAACTGTACTTGAAATCATTGAATGGACGAATTCACCGATTTAGAACCGAAGAAGATCTTGCCAAATTTCTTGAAGATCACACAACGAATGACTCATCAGTGCCCGGTGACGGTACGCTTTTTCTAACTTTAATTCTTGTTTTGCTATGTGCACTCTTCAACAATTTATAGCCGAGCAGGTTTATTTGAACATTAGTACACTGTCATTCGTCCGTCCCTCAGCGTGGCAGATTAGTTTTTGAAAGTTTGAATTTGTTCTGAAGGACTGTTTTGTTATGATCTCCTGGGGTTGCTTGTGGGCTGTCTCCAATAACTTATGATAGAACAGGTCTGTTTGTACATAGCTACATTACCACTTGTCCTTTTCTCAGCGTGGTTGATTATTTCTTGGAAGTCTGAATTTGTTCGAAAGGATTGCTTTATTATGAATTGTTGGAGAACGCCTATGGGTTGTCTCCGACAATTTATGATGGAGCAGATCTATTCTCACATAAATACATTGCCATCTGTCCTTTCCCGGTAGATTATTTTTTGGAAGGAGTGCCTCTGAAAAGCCTCCAATAATTCTTGAGAGTAGACCTATTTGTACATAACTATATCGTTCATTTTTCACTTTCAGGGCGGTAGATTATTTCTTGGAAGTCCAAACTTGTTCAAACGGATTGTTTTGTTGTGAATTACCAGAGAATGCCTATGGGTTGTCTTCGGCAATTTTTTTAGTAGATCCATTTCCACATAAGTACATTATAAGTTATCTCGGGCAACATCCAGGGTACATGGAGATTTAATAGCTGGATGTCGGTTTTCAACCATGAGGCGCAAGCCGAATGGTTGAAAAGAGGACATCCAGGTATTAAATCTCCATGTACCCTGGATGTTACCAGAGATAACGATTTTGTCCCGCCTCCTAACACAGAAATAATGCCGAGATGTAAAATATGATCCCACATTAAGACTCAGGCGACGAAGTTCAAACCCCACACTGAGCCTCAGGTTTTGAACCAAACAGCGAAACAAACGTCACAGCAAAAATATAAATAGACCGAGTCTATTTCCGAATCATTGTTATAAACAAGTTCACACATGGAGAAGTTTTTCACTTTGGTGAATTTGAATTCGTTGAAAACGTTTTTAAACCGCGTAAAGCCAGCCTTCCAGAGTGTATTGTATTTCCATGGAACAAGCTTCAGCATGCTAGATGTGTTGTGTTGTGTGTTTATTCTTTGGGAGAATAGCTTAAATATTCACTTAAAACGACGCTGGACATGGAACATGGAAGGTGACATTTTGAATTTCGGGAACGATGTCTCACAATTTCAGACTCCACTTTGGTTTAAACTTGAAGATTTTGAATTGAGCCGCAGTCATTGAATTTTGTAAGAGGTAGGTGGAATTAATAGCATACATTTCTACGCTGACCATCGGGAACCGCAAAATAAATTATGAAGTACGCTGCTCAAGCGATATCGAAGATAAACAGATGAGTTGCTCCCCTTGATGATCTCACACCGCAAAGCGCAAAACACAGGTACTTGGCATAATACCTCACTGGTATAAATATAATATAGTATATATAAAATAGTATCATTGCGAATCCGATTCAATCTGTTCAGTTCTCATCGAATACGACAGCCAACAAGTGCTTCTACTCATAGGGCTGCAACGATTTTTTTTAATTTGTATTAGTATTCACTACAATACGACAATAAGTTGGATATAACTTAAGAGTTCTAATATGAGTTTCTGCAATCGATGTAATCCAGTTGGGTGTCAAAGGATATTTTTATCACCTGGATGTTTCTCGAGTGACAAACCCGCATGTTTGAACATAGCCGATACCATGGCTATTTGTTTCGGTCACGCTGAGCAATCAGAAGACGCGACGCATACTGATACAGGGACAATGTCATTTGTCCTCTCCTCAGAGTGGTAAATTATTAACTTATTTTTTCTTGAACTCTGAATTCGCTTAAAATGGCTGTTTTGTTGTGAATTGTTGGAGAATGAATATGGGTAGTCCCTGGCAATTTATGGTACAACAGATCTATTTGGACACAACTACACTGTCACCTGCGGATGGTCTCCAACGACCTATGATGGGGAAGATCTATTTGCACATAAGTACATTGTCATTATTTCTTGGAAGTCCGAATTTGTTCAAAAGGATTGTTTTGGTATGAATTGCTGGAGAATGTTCATGGGTTGTCTCCAGCAATTAATAATAGAGTAGATTCATTTGCATATAAGTACATTGTCATTTGTCCTTTCCTCAGAGTGGTAAACCCTGTTTTTTAACTCTGAATTTGCTTAAAATGACTGTTTTGTTGTGAATTGTTGGGGAATGCCTATGGGTAGTCCCCAATAATTTATGGTAGCACAGATATATTGGCACATAACTATATTATCGCCTTCGGTTAGTCTCCAATGACTTATGATGGAGCAGATCTATTTGCAGATAAGTACATTGTCATTTGTCCTTTCCTCAGCATGGTAGATTATTTTTTGGAAGCTTGAATTCTGTTCAAAAGGATTGTTTTGTTACGAATTGTTGGAGAGTGCTTATGAGTACTCTTCAACAATTTATGATAGAGCAGATCTACTTGCACATAACTGCAAAGTCATTTGTCCATAGAATAGAGTAGATCTATGTGCATACCTGTATGCGCATAACTACATTGTCACTTGACTTCTCGGCGTTGTAGATAACTTTTAACTTTATGTATATATAAGTATATATGTGTTGTGCATATTTACACATATCGATAGTATTTCAATCGAAGCCGTCCAGTCTGATGTTCTTCTTAGTCGTAATTCTTAGTCTGGATCGATGCCCACGAGTCTCATGTATTGTACATTACCTCGTATGCTCTTACCGACATACTCTAGACGAAACCCGAGTGTAACTGGTTATACAGTCACGATTTGTGATCTATTACCCTCTCACAGGATTTCCTGACCGATGTGTATGTCCCTACACACTTTATGTTACTTTTTTCTTTCTCACTTATCTTTCTTCACATCTTTGTAATATCTCTTTTCTCGCAACTGAAAATATTCAAAATATACTCGGCTTGCAACGCACACTTCATGAGTTCTAAACCCATACTCACGTGGATTATACTTGTGTTCTTGCACATTCTATAGATCTCTTCAATTACAGTTACTATTACCCATGGCTAACAAACTCACACTAAATGAGATCGAGAGACAAAATATGTATAACTTGCTAAAGCTCCTCAATGAACATACCGCGAGTGACCCCGAATATGAGTCTGATTTACCCTTCAACAAAACTGCCCACAATTGTAATTATTACACACCACAAGACTTCAAGGCGGTCGTTACATTAAAGCATAAAATGTTCTCACTCTTTAACTTAAACTGTCGCAGTTTAAATTCACATTGGGAGCCTCTAAAGGATGTATTTTGCAACTTACAAAGTGACTCCAATCAGTTTGACAAAATAAGCCCGACAGAAACCTTTACCGTTAATGAAAACATTTCATTCAAATTGGAGGGATACCACCCTCCAGTTGTACGAACACAACCTGGTAATGACGACATGATGGGCGGCGTAGGCTTATTCAAAAAGGAAACATTACCGTTCCATATTCGCAGTGACTATCAAATTTTATCCCGCATGTCTTCGAATCCATTTTTATTGAACTCCAATTAAATAGTATTGTGAATTTAGTTACTTATTCCCGTTCCCTTATCCGACATTCAAAATCCGAAAAAAATCGCGGGGTATTTTGGTGTTGATGGGTGGCCCCTGACGAATAATGAAGATTGACGCCTCAACCGCCCCAATCGGACCACATTTAGGGGCCCTATTAAGACCCCAAAAAGGGCCAGTTACAAAATATCACCAAAGCAGGTTAAAATCACAGAATATTTTGGTGTTGATGGGTGGTCCCCGAGGAATAAAGAAGATTGGCACCTCAACCGCCCCAATCGGACCACATTTAGAGGCCCTACTAAGGCCCCAAAGAGGGCCAGTTACAAAATATCACAAAAACAGGTTAAAATCACGGGATATTTTGGTGTTGATGGGTAGCCCCCGTGGAATAAAGAAGATTGCCGCCTCAACCGCCTCAATCGGACCACATTTAGGGGCCCTACTAAGGCCCAAAAAGGTTCAGTTACAAAATATCATCAAAGCAGGTTAAAATCACGGGATATCTTGGTGTTGATGGGTGGCCCCTGAGGAATAAAGAAGATTGACATCTCAACCGCCCCAATCGGACCACATTTAGGAGGCCTACTAAGGCCCTAAAAAGGGGCCAATTACAAAATATCACCAAAGCAGGTTAAAATCACGAGATATTTTGGTGTTGGTGGGTGGCCCCCGAGGAATAAAGAAGATTGACGCCTCAACCGCCCCAATTGGTCCACATTTAGGGCCCTACTAAGGCCCCAAAAAGGGCCACTTACAAAATATCACCTAAGTAGGTTAAAATTACGGGATATTTGGAGTGGATGGGTGGCCCCGAGGAATGAATAAGATTGACACCTCAAACGCCCCAATCGGACCCCATTTAGGGGCCCTACTACGGCCCCGAAAAGGGCCAGTTATAAAATATCGCCAAAGTAGATAAATATCACGGGATATTTTGGTGTTGATGGGTGGCCCCAAGGAATAAAGAAGATTGACACCAAAAACAGCCCCAAATCGGACCACATTTATGGGCCCTACTAAGGCCCCAAAAAGGGCCAGTTACAAAATATCACCAAAGCAGTTTAAATCACGGGATATTTTGGTGTTAATGGGTGGTCCCCGAGGAATAAAGAAGATTGACGCCTCAACCGCCCCAATCGGACCACATTTAGGGGCCCTACTAACGCCCCAAAAAGCGTCAGTTGCAAAATATCACAAAAGTAGGTTAAAATCACGGGATATTTATCGAGGAATAAAGACCACATTTAGGGCACCAATAACGCCCCAAAAAGGGCCAGTTACAAAATATCACTAAAGTAGTAAAATATCACGGGATATTTTGGTGTTGGTGGGTGGTCCCCGAGGGCTAAAGAAGATTGACACCTCAACCGCCACAATCGGGCCCCATTTGGGGCTAATAAGGCCTCAAAAAGGGCCAGTTTCAAACTATCATCAATGTAGGTCAAAACCACGGGATATTTTGGTGTTGATGGGTGGCCCACGAGAAATAAAGAGGACTGACACCTCAACTGAGCCAATTGTTAGGACGAAAGATAAAATTTTTCAGAGATATTCGTGCTCGTGACATGCAATTCATATGGTTTTGTAACAATCTTTGACCCTTTGAATCTTAACGAACCACGATGTTCAGACATCATTAGGAATTTACTTTTCATGGTGTCTTATGATATTAATGGACTGAGTAGACACCCTTGCATTCAAAGCAACGTACTGCGACCTATTCTGTGTCATATTAATATGTGAATTACAAAATGCTACCTTTTCATTTTATGACTGGCTGTGCTAAGTCTATGGTTTTGTTGGAAGATTGTAGATTTTATGACTGTGTATATAAATGATGCTCATATTGATTGAAGAATGGTTTCCAGATTTATTTTCACCGTTTTAATGTTTTAAAATGAAATATTTATATGTATTTTTCAGACTACTATTCCAATGTAGTACACGACTATATTACACATGGAAGATAAGTTATTAGAAGCATTGCAAAACGTGCTGTTATGGTAATACGCGTTTCCGTCATCCATTTTGTATATAGGGCACCGCCATCTTGTTTCTATGGTAGCACGTGATCGCTAGGTGACCCAAATGCCTCTAATAAGAAGGGGGCATGGTTGGAGGGTACGTTCGATTCAATGGGAGTACAACGAATTACCCAAATGAACTCGAGAACGACTGCTGTTCACCCGAAATAACCGAAACGGACTTGAATAATCTTAGAATTATGATCCTAATAGTACCACGTAGTGGTATAAGATCTATAAAAGATATGCTCCTTATCTAGCTCGAATTCCATAAGAATCCTCGTTTACAACTGCATATTTTATAACATGTGTTCTACTTGACTTCTATCTCCTCTAGTATACTGATTATCCCTGACTGTCCCTGTAGATTCTTATGCCCTTTCTACCCATGATATGATGGCATTGTCCGTGTATTCCTGGCTCTCCCTTACCTTAGTAGATTATTTGGCTGATTCTACCCGTGATATGACTATTATCTGCACTAGTCTACCATTACCAGTAGACCTAGACATAGCTGCAGCTGACATTTTCCCGACGGGCCATCTGCGCCCCGTTTTCTTCGTGTGAGTCCATGAGGGCTATGAGGACCTCATAGCCCTCATGTACTCATACGACGAAAAAGTGGCGCCAAAGGCTAGTCGTATTCCATAATGGGGTACCAATGATGGTTTGCCCATGGGGTGGGGTCCCCCAAATACCGAGATGAGGCGATAGTGCCATGATGGCTGTGAGGTCCTCATAGCCCTGACGACCTCATACGACGAAAAGGGGGTGCCCAAATACCGAGGATGGGAGTAATAGCATTTCCTTATGGCACTCATAACCCTCATGGCCTCATACGATGAAAATGGAATTCTGATTCTGAAAACCATCCAGATACTAGAAAGGGATTCCAAAATTGGAATTTTGTGGACCGGGGCGACAAAATACCGAGATGAGGATGAGAGCAATGGCATTTCCTTGCGGCCCTCATAGTCCTTATGACCTCATTGGATGAAAAGGGGATTTTGAAGGCCATCCAGATACTAGAAAGGAATTCCAAAATTGGGATTCTGTGGACTGTGGTGACAAATGTGGAGATGAGAGTAATGGCATTTCCTTATGGTCCTCATAGTCCTCATCGTCTCATACGGTGAAAAGGAGATTCTGAAGGCCCTCCAGATATTAGAAAGGGATTCCAAAATTGGGAATCTGTGGACCGTGGTGACAAAATAGCGAGATGAGAGTAATGGCATTTCCTTATGGCCCTCATAGCCCCCATGGTCTCATACGAAGAAAACGGGGCTCTGTTGGCCCATCGGGAAAGTTTCACCTGTAGCTATGTCTGGGTATACTGGTAAGCCCAACAAATTGTAGACTAGTGTAGATAATAGTCATATCACGGGTAGAACAAGCCAAATAATCTACTAAGGTAAGAGACAGCTCTGAATACACGGACAATGCCATCATATCATGGCCCGGTAGAACAGGCATAAGAATCGTCAGGGATACTCAGTATACTAGAGTAGAAAGAAGTCAGGTAGAACAGATAGGGTATAACATATGTAGTACTAAACAAGGATCCTTATGGAATTCGAGCTAGATAAGGACCACACCTTCTATAGATCTTATATCACAACATGGTGCTATTAGGGTCAATATTCTAAAATAATTCTGGTCCATTTTGGTGATTTCCGGTGAAAATAAGTCGTTCTCGGGACTGGGTAACTCACTGTACTCCCATTGCATCGAACGTACCCTCCAAACATACCCCATCTTATTAGATGCCTTTGGGTCACCTAGCAACCGCGTGCTACCATAGAAACCAAGATGGCGGCGCCCGGTATACAAAATGGACGACAGAAATGCGTATTACCATAACAACACGCGGTGCGCATACGCAGTGACACAACGTTTCACCGTGGGGATGACGTCACAACATGACCGACCACGCGCGTTACCATGACAACACAATATGGCGGCACCCAGTCACGTGACTATGACGTCACTTCCGGGGTCCACCGCGGGGTTCACCAGATCTTGCTCGAAAGGAACGAGCACTACTACTTTGATCCATGCACATGAAATAATAATCCGTGCGCATGAAATGAAATGAAAGATATAAAAAACTATGCTATAGGTTAATAAGTCAAAATGGCCCCCAATCTGTGACCTTGGCATACTGGTATCCTATCATCTTAACACTGAAATAACAATTCTTGGGTCTACTTGTTCTTGTTTGGACCTAAGTTATCTAGGACTCTTCGGCCCTCGGTCGATACCGCCTCCTCTTCACTTCAAGAAGGAAGGTCAGGAGGGGTAACCTAGCGATCCGAGGTCCGACCTTGTGAGGCCTGCTTCCCCCTTTTTAACGTGCGACAGGCCAGCTATGAAGAGAAGTCTGTGTAAGACCTCACATCGCTGCACTCTGGGTCTATGGCCTGTGGCAGTAAGTAGGTGTATGCATGCGTGGTGGGAGAGGGGATTTCTTGTTGAGACGTGGGGGCGCAAAAATATGTCAGCGAAGATATAAAATTCAGATATCTAAAAGGGCCTATAAAGCAGCCATCGAAAAGTACTTCACAATACCAGGGGAAGTTGGGATGGGACGTCACCTAAGGTTGGCTGGGATGGCAACATATGCCTATGCTTGTCCGCTACATGTCTAATCTTGGCGGTTTTATATATATTTTTGGTAGGCCCTGGGAAGGTCGGGATCAGTGGAGGGGCATGGGAAAACGCACACAGCTAGCCCCCAAATAGACTTACATTGCCCCCTCCCCCTCAAAATAAATACAAAATGCCACATATGATTTCGACACCCCTCCCCCACCTTCCATTAGGAGACTTCAAAACTGTTGATATAGCTTTGAAATTTGAAAATATTTCAGAGACTCGGGCGCTCACCGATGACCTCGCCATCCTCCATTAGGCTCCACAATCGCTTCACGGTTAAAACTGAAAAAAAATACCAAGGGATGATAACCGGGCCCCACCAATGGCCTCACCTCCTCTAAGGAGGCTTCAGAGTCGCTTACAGAGCCCCAAAAAATTATAATTCGGGGAGAGGTCCCGAATCCGATGGCAGCGCTACAGGAGGTCATGAAAGGGCATTTGCCCCCGAACACAGTCTTTGCCCCCCCCCCTCTCTCTCTCTCTAATTTGCCCCTCTCCAAAACTGTCACATCCAACCACCCTCTCTTACACAAACAGTGACTCTCTTTTCTTTATTTACATGCAAACTCAGCTGACAAACATAAATCCATTGGAATTTTGCAAGTTCGGATGCAGATACTTATGAGCCATGTACGTTCATAAACCTTGTCTCTAAAATGTGGATCATCCATAAATGTGGCGATTTACCCTAAAAGCCACCAGAAGACTTGATTTAAATGCACAGTGTTTTTTTCTGTATGGGAGGAGACTCCCCCCACCCTCTCCCGGAGAGGGCATGTCGGCTTCTCCACTCAGGATACCCCTCCATACGAAGCATGTCCCCTACTTGCAGCTTCCACCACCCTCCACCCCCACCCCACAGATATTTTCTGGCTCTACTACTGCCAGTAGAAAAATGGGAGAGGGTGATTCACCTGCCTACACCCTTCCCTCTCTGTCTGCGGCCTTTGAGATATACCCGCGTCATATCGCTCCCACCCCCCATTGGAATTCTCCCCCTATAAAGGATTCTGGTTCCGCCACGGAACAGGATTCCCATTTATGGCGTGGTAAGTATATGTAGCAGGGCTGTCTTTTGGGACAGTGGTGGTGGGGGTCCTGACACGTTATGTTTTATTCCTAGCACGCGAATTAATAATCCGTGCGCACGAAATAATAATCGGTGCACACGAAATAATAATCCGCGTAGGCGAATTAATAATCTGTACATATAAAATAATAATCCGGGCACAAGGATTATTATTTCGTGTGCACGGATTATTATTTTGTGTGCGCATATTATCATTTCGCCGCACGTTATATTTATTTTGAGTAGTATAAAATGTGCCAAATGGGCCCCATCTGGGGGACTTCGAGGGAGGGTGGGGGGTGGGGGAGGAGGTTAGCATACCGCAGAAGTGGCAGCATACCGCGGCGTATTGTGGGTGTCACGTGGGTTGTTATAGAAGCACAGGAGAGCGGACATGTTGTGACCTCATCCCGATAGTGATACGTGGTTTTAGTGAGCATGCACAGCGTGTGTAGTTAGGGTGACACGTGTTTCGGTTGCTCGTTTTCTGGAGAGAGAGAGACTATATTGGAGACTACCATCTTGGTTTCTATGTTAGCTTCTTGTTTCTATGTGACCCAATGACCCCTAAACAGAGGGGGTTTGTTCTGAGGGTGTGTTCGATTCAACGGGAGTCTTGTGAATTACCAAAATAAGCTCGGCACTTACCCCAAATCACCGACATCGACTTTATGTTACCGAAACAGAGTCGCGCGAAGTGTTATATGACCCCTAAGGGGTATTTTCGATTGACGTGGGATGTACTCCGATAAAAGAGCCCCATACTTTGAGTAAGATCGGTGTTTTGTTACTATAGTTAACTTTTGTGGTGTGTTCTGACTACTCTTTGTCCCAAGTATTCAACTGCAGGAGTTAGTACGCATGGCATAGCAGGCGGGCATCAGGCAGGTCCTTGGGCAAGTTATGGCTACAGGAAGAATAAGCAAGTGTAAGGGAATGGGTGTTGTTAGCGTGCATAGTGAGTAGACACCAGAATGGGGAAGTGGGAGGGAATGGGTAGTGTTATTATGAATGGCGTAGCAAGCAGACATCAGGTAGGCCCTCGGGCATGTCAGGGCTTAGGAAGAATAGTGAAGTTGGAGGGAATGGGTAGTGCTGGTATGCAAGACGTAGCAAGCCGACACCAACAGGCCCGTTGGTATGCCAGAGCTTAGAAAGAATAGGAAAGTGGAAGGGAAATGGGTGGTATTTGTATGCTTGGAGAAGCAAGCAAACATCAGACAGGGCCTTGGGCATGCCAAGACATAGAGATAGGAAGGAAAGGAAGTAAGGATAAGGTGAGTAAATTGTGAAGTGGAAGTTGAGCCCCGGTTTGGGATACTTACGGACCATATTGCATAGAGATACACTTGTGGAATCTCTTTCTGTTACTTGACTGGCCTTCAGGATGTCTTTTTCATTAAATGAAAACCCGAGGACAATGAGGCACAACTTGCCATTCCACATATCCTCATGTTCATAAGGGCCACGAGAAAATTTTCAGTGAGCCACAGTTTGTCATTCCTCATATCATCATATTTGGGGACGGCGTTCCATGGAATCTTCTTCATTCTTCTTGTGTCGCACACCAACATCAAAATATCTGGCGATGTTTGTCTCCTTAAGTAATATTTTGTAACTGGCCCTTTTGGGGCCTAAGGGGGCCCCAAATGGTGTCCGTTTGAGGCGGCTGAGGTGTCAATTTTCTTTATTCCTCGGGGGCCACTTATCAACAGCAAAATATCCCGTGGTTTTTACCTACTTCCGCAATATTTTGTAACTGGCCCTTTTGGGGGCCTTAGTAGGGCCCCAAAATGCGGTCCGGTTGGGGCGGTTGAGGTGTCAATCTTCTGTATTCCTCGGGGGCCACCCATCAACACCAAAATATCCCGTGATTTTAACTTACTTTGGTGATATTTTATAACTGGCCCTTTTTGGGGTCTTAGTAGGCTCCTAAATATGGTCCGATTGGGCGTTTGAGGCGTCAGACTTCTTTATTCCTCGGGGGCCACCCATCAACACCAAAATATCCTGTGATACTTACCTACTTCCGCAATATTTTGTAACTGGCCCTTTTTGGGGTCTTAAAAGGGCCCTAAATGTGGTCCGATTGGGGCGTTTGAGGTGTCAGTCTTTTTTATTCCTCGGGGGCCACCCTTCAACACCAAAATATCCCGTGATTTTAACCTACTTTGGTGATATTTTGTAACTGGCCCTTTGTGGCGCCTTAGAAAGGCCCATAAATGTGGTCTGATTGGGGCGGTTGAGGCATCAATCTTCTTTATTCCTCGGGGCCACCCATCAGCACCAAAGTGTTCCGTGATTTTAACCTGCTTTGGTGATAGTTTGTAACTGGCCCTTTTTGAGATCTTAGTAGGGCCCCTAAATATGGTTCGATTGAGGCGGTTGATGCATCAATCGTTTTTATTCCTCGGGGGCCATCCATCAACACCAAAATATCCTGTGATTTTAACCTGCTTTGGTGATATTTTGTAACTGGCCCTTTTTGAGGCCTTAGTAGGCCCCTACATGGGGTCCGATTGGGGCGGTTGAGGTGTCAATCTTCTTCATTCCTCGGGGGCCACCCATCCACACCAAAATATCCCGTGATTTTTACCTACTTTGGTGATATTTTGTAACTGACCTTTTTTGGGGCTTTGGTAGGGCCCCTAAATTTGGTCCGATTGGAGCGGTATGAGGTGTCACTCTTCTTTATTCCTCGGGGGTCACCCATCAACACCAAAATATCCCGTGATTTTAACCTGCTTTGGTGATATTTTGTAACTGGCCCTTTTTGGCGCCTTAGTAGGGTCCCTAAATATGGTCCGATTGGGGCGGTTGAGACGTCAATCTTCTTTATTCATCGGGGGCCACCCATCAACACCAAAATATCCCGTGATTTTTTTCGAATTTTGAATGTCGAATAAGGAAACGGGAACAAGTAACTAAATTCACAGTACTCAATTAAATAAAAAAATCTTGGTTGGTGTAATTTGAATGTGAATACAACCTGAGGTCCGATGGTAAAATGCCACTACATGTTCCAAAACATAAGTGCAAGACATTTGGAGATAGGTCATTCTCATTTACTGGCCCTCACATGTGGAATAATTTACCAGGACACCCAAAGACACTGGCAAATGTCAACCTTTTCAAAAAAGATCTTAAAGCATACCTTTCAAAAAGCCAATAAGTGATGTTTTGGACTGTAAGATAATGTATATATTCCGTTTGTATATTTGCACGAGCTCAGCAACATGGACAGCGCCCTAGAATATGGTTCTATATCTTCTGAACTATAATTTTGGCGCTGTATAAATGTGTATATTATTATTATTATTATTGACTGGCGAATTGGTGTGGAGGCTGGTTCTGGTGGGGAAGCACCACAAAATGTGAGTGGCTCAATTTCGAAAAACTTGTGTATGGTTATTGTTCATATAAGATCCATCTTATGCCAAGAAACTGTTTTTGAATATACCACGCCCGTTTCCCAAAGTTAAAGAATTCAGGCACCCACCATGACAATACCATCGAACATGAAGCCAAGGTGGCCGTTTGAACAAAGTGGTAAATCGTTCCCACAACCTTGTTATATATCAAACACTGAAACATTAAGAGTAGTGGTTTTGTAGAAAATATTTGTTTAAAACATGTCTTCCAATTTCGACACTGTTAAAATATTGGGGCCACGTACCAGTTCAGAGAGCAGAGCGCGGTGGTTTATTGGTTAAAGCATTGGGCTTAAACCCGCAAGGTTGACAGTTCGATGCTGAGCCGCGTCATGGGCGCAGTGTCCTTGAGGAGGACACATTATTTGAGCTGACAACGTCGAGACACAAGGGTGCTGTGTAGAAAGGCGAACGAGGCGTCAGTGGTGAATTGGCCTTCAACAGCGTCGAGGCCTGCGCATACCAGGTTAGTACATAGGAGAGTCGGACAGGTATTCGTCGCTGCTCAGTCGTTCTGACCGGGTACTCCGACGTCCACCACCCATAAACCTATCCGACACGACATGATTCTGGCTGCTGAAATTGTCGTTAACCCCCCATCAACAAACAAGCAAACAGACACCGCACTGTACTGCAACTCATTGTCAGGACTGTTTAAAAGTTTGTTAAGTCAAGCTTCCGGAAGTCATAACCAAAATCATCGAGGTTGGGGAGCCTACATTTTGGGTATCCGGAGAAAGACCACAAAACAGTCACTCTCGCACCCTACTGGTCAAAACATGTTTGACCTGTAAGATAACCATGAATTTCATTCGCCCCTTCGTCCGCAACCCAGGTATGTGGTCCGTTTTTCCCAATGGACTGGTCCTCTATAGTGTTTTCGTTTTTTATCCAGTATTGACATGGTTGCATTTTGACGTCTTCTGTGTATATGTTCGATGATGGGGGAGGAGGGGGAGGGGGTGAAGACAGTTTTTTAGTGGATATCATACAATTTTGAGGAAATGCCGGCAAAATGAAAACTTCTGTAAGCCATTATGGTTTTGTAACAAACCAATTATATTTCTTCTCATACTGACATTGGGTGCAAAAAGTCGTCATCTGCAATGCTTTAGCATTGCAGACGACGCCTTGTAGCGCTCAAGTGGCAACTTATATTGTATCACTTATGTCGTTATTCGTATCGGGTATGCGTCTCCTGTCAGGAACAACGTTGAGCTTAGACTGTTAGGAACCGCGTTCCCAGAACTAATCTCATAGTAAAATCACAGGTAAAGTTAAAAGTAAAGTCCAAAAATGAACATTGTGTCCTGAACTAGCGATAATTTGACACACTGCATTGTCTCTCTGGACCGTCTTGGACCGACTCGGACCGGTCGTGCGTTCTGGTGCAGCAGGGGTGGTCCAGTTCGAAGCGCGGTCCAGCCCAGGACCAGTATTTTTCGGTCCGATCCGCAACACCAAAACGCGCCTGTGTAGTTCGAAAAAGACCCCCAAGTCAAACAAAGCACTTTCCGACCATCCAAAGTGTGTTCAGGTTCACCCAAGCGAAATAAAATAGAAAACTGAACTACTTTTTACAATTTTTTTTTATTTTCTGCATTTGTTCGTCACCAAACTACAAATGTGTAAGTGTCTTGTAGCAGTGCAGGAAGCTAAAATAGAATACATCGTGTGAGCAATGCACAGTAGGTGAGCCAAATATTTAGAAAGACAATTTATGCGTACTAATTTTGAAGGAGTTTATGTCCTCACTGTATTTTGCGCGGGGATTTACCGCTCTGTGTGCTTCATAAAAACTCCAGGCGAAAAATAACGAGTGCAAATTCGTAAGCGCATGCTATTCTGTTTATTTATTCAGGTTCTAGTTTTTCGAAAGCTCTGGCTATCTGAAGAACTGTGAGTTCGTCGTAATATTTTCCAATAATCATCATTCCCACTGGTAGACCATCTACAAATCCTGCATTGATGCTGAGTGCTGGATGTCCCGATATGTTGAAAGGAGCAGTATTCACAAGAAGGGAGTGCACTAATCTAATTTTTTCTGAAAAAGACAAAACATCCACCGTTATCCTTTTCACTACTATAGACACTACTGAGTACGGGTACAGATTTTGATGACCTATGCTATTAATCCATACTTCAGGGATTCTTCTGCCCTCTTCCGGAACAAAAATTTAATTAAAGAAGCACTGGGTACAACCCGGTGCTTCATTAATTAAAATTTTGCTGATGATGATTTTTTTATTACCCGGTAAACGCATGCGTGGACATCACTCCCCACGCGTGGATTACGACCAATCCACGGCGACTGTTCTGTACCTCCACATTGAGCTCAGAACATTAACACAGAAGCAACTGCATGTTTGGTACATGTAGTAAGTTGTCATCAAACAGTCGCATGAAATAATGACCACTCTCTCTCTCTCATCTATATTAAAAAATGTTTTTAAACTATTAAATGATGAAGATATTTATACATTTTGCTACACTTCGATACTCTACATTCTGTGGTTTTTCAGTTGTGTCTAAGAAAGTCTTGGCTGCCTATATAGGCAGCCTAGACTTGCCTAGAAACGACGGACAGGGTTGTAACTTGTAAATGTATCTAAAATCTGCCTGTTAAAGTAAAAGTGATTAAAATTAAAATAAGGACTTCAAGAGGTAAAAGAGAATTATTTTTTTATTTGGATGGGGACTGAAATTAGAAAATGTTTGGTTTGAATTCGGAAAAATCATGTCAAAATTATATTTGTAAAAGGTCGTATATTGGGCTCATGTAGACAACCCAAATAATCCCTGGTATTAAGGAAGGAGATGCCACATACAAAGACTGGATACCACAACAGTAGTATAGCATGTACCCGAACGGCCCCTATCAGCCGGATTTCATGCCGGATCTCATGTGACGCCATAGTCACGTGACCTAGTGGCGCCATGTTGTGTTGTCATGGTAACCCGCGTGAGCGGTTATCTTGTGACGTCATCTCCACAGTGATACGTAATGTGAGTGCGCACGCGCAGCGCGTGTTGTTAGGGTGACACGTGTTTCCGTCGGCGATTTTGTATTCTGGAGGCCGCCATCTTGGTTTCTATGGTAGCAGGTGGTTGATATGTGACCCAAAATCTTCTAACAAGACAGAGGTATATTCGGATGATGTGTTCGATTGAATCGGAGTATCATGAATTACCACAAACAACCCTACAATCCCTCCAAATCACCGAAATTTACTTTATTTACTACGGATTCCCCATTTTATCGGCTTAGCACGTAGTGCTATAGTACCAAGGGGTACAGGGGGTGTATTCGATTGAATAGGGATATTTTTTGGCTTAGAATTTTCCCAGAATCCTCGTTTAATTACCCAAATAAACCCGACAAGTTTTACTATTTCGAATTTCTTTTCAGAATTCTCTGCTTCTATCTATCTATGCAATAGGTTTCGTCTATCTGGCCATGTTCTTTGTTCTAGAGTATACTCCAGTAGCGTAGAATAGCTCAGTAGTTGGAACAGCTTTGATTATTATTAGTATATTTAGATATTCTGGTCTATTCTTGTTAGTTCTGACCCTATTCCAAGTACTCTTGTTGTTTCATATATACAGATCATTTATATAAATTATAACTAACCAATCAGATTGCTTGATTTCCCATAACTTATACTTAATCGTACAGAGTTATCTCCCTTTATTACAACGAAGTTGTATCTGATTCTCATCGCCTCTATATTCAATAGCAATATCTCCAAGAACCCCAATTTCGGCACCCCTTTTTGAAAAACATATGACCTTCGGCACCCCTTTTTGTATATGTGTTTATGTGAAAAGGCACAATGTGCCCTAGCACATAGGCATGTGCTTTATGTGCCGATATGTGCTTATGTGAAAAGGCACAATGTTGCACGTGCCCTAGCACATAGGCACATACGGGTATTTGAGGATACGTAAGACCCGTTATTGTTTTATTCGAGGATACCTACTAGAGAATCCCTTTTTGTCATATGTGCTTATGTGAAAAGGCTCAATGTGACACAGTGTGCCCAAGGACATAGTCACATGCTTTATGTGCCGATATGTGCTTATATGTGCTTATGTGAAAAGGCACAATGTGACACAATGTGCCCTAGCACATAGACACATACGGGTATTTGAGGATACCTATGACCCAGTATTGTTTTATTCGAGGATACCTACTAGAGAATCCCTTTTTGTCATATGTCCTTATGAGAAAAGGCACAATGTGACACATGTGCCCTGGCGCATAGGCACATACTTTATGTGCTCATATGTGCTTATATGTGCTTACGTGAAAAGGAAAAATGAGACACAATGTGCCCTAGCACATAGGCACATACCGGTATTTGAGGATACCTACTGTATTGTACAAATGGACTACTGGAGGATACCTTTTATAGGATACTAATTTGAGGATACCTATGGCCTGGTATTGTTGGAGGATACTGTTGTAGAAACCTTACATCCGTGTCCTTCTGTTGGGTAGTTGATAACAAAAACCGCAATATATAACATTTCTTATATCTTTAAAAAATGACTCCCTACAGTTTAAGGATAAAGATTACAGTTTGATCACCAAACTGACCAATCAGATCGAAGTTAATCAACCAATCAGATTAATCTATTGCTATGGTGTTTCTTTTCCATTACTTTCTATACTAATTTTCTAACTTTCCCAACTTTAACCTATAATCCTATAGGAAACAAACACAAACCCCAATCAAGAATGAAAATATCGGTCAAAATTTGCTGAACTGCGGTGGTGTTTTCAAAAACCTCCGTCAAAGATATATAAGATTAGACGAGGAATGGACTTGGCATCATTCACGATCGAACCACTGACCAGAGAAGATGTTCCGAGTTGGTAGTAAGCAGACTTACACTAATGTCACCCATTACCAGGATGAACTGAAGATACATGTTCGAAGATACTTTGAGGGTAAAGACCAGAAACCTTACCCAACGAAGACTGGGATTGCACTATCTTTAGAAGAATGGAATAATCTGAAATCCCAAATAGAAGAAACAGATGCAGCCATCAACACCCAGCAAACAGCTTGAAGTGAAGATACTAAACCTTCTGATGACTCCAAAAAGCCAAGCGAACCGCCTTTGACGAAGAAGAAAACCGAAGGGAGAATAACCAAGCCACTACCATTGATCGTTGATGAAATTGATAGTGAACTTAGGCATGTTCGCTTGCAACATAAACTTTGTTTGGCATATGCTCATTATGTGGAAGAGACTATTGACGCTGTAGTAAAAGAAAATGTTTTAATGTTTTGGATGTACAGTCGATCATCCAAGTTAGATTCAGCATAATGTATTCCTCATGATGTCTGAAGAAGAGAAGATTATAACAATGTTTTAATGAAGCACTTGAAAGAGTTAACAACAATGATGTCCATCTATTGTGGCACTATAAAACCTCTGGAATGAATCCACCACCAGTACAGAAAGAGTATAAAGATATGTTCGAGAAACCTTCCACAAATGAACAGAGATGTTGTATTATGGATTTGGTGATTGAATTCATGACCTTCAAGAAATCATTCAATCTGAAGATGTAAATAGATGTTTTTTATAAAAAAGAAAAAAAGCATAAAAGAAAAAAGAAAAAAGGTGGTAATGATGCTGAAGTTATTTGATATTAATCTTCCTGACAAATATCAAACAAACTTAACCTGTCCCCAGCCAGTAAGTAAGAGGGCCACCCACATGAGTCATTTTTTAAAGATATAAGAAATGCTATATACTGCAGTTTTTGTTATCAACTACCCAACAGAAGTACACGGATGTACAATTTCTACAACAGGTATTCTCCAACAATACCAGGCCATAGGTATCCTCAAATTAGTATCCTATAAAAGGTATCCTCCAATAGTCCAATTGTACAATGCAATAGGTATCCTCAAATACCCGTATGTGCCTATGTGCTAGGGCACATTGTGTCACATTGTGTCACATTGTGTCTTTTCACATAAGCACATATAAGCACATATCGGCACATAAAGTATGTGCTTATGTGCCAGGGCACATTGTGTCACATAGTGCCTTTTCACAAAAGCACATATGACAAAAAAGGGATTATCTAGTAGGTATCCTCGAATAGAACAATATCTGGTCATAGGTATCCTCAAATACCCGTATGTGTCTATGTGCTAGGGCACATTGTGTCAGATTGTGCCTTTTCACATAAGCACATATGACAAAAAAGGGGATTCTACAGTAGGTATCCTCGAATAAGACAATACCGAGTTATAGGTATCCTCAAATACCCATATGTGCCTATGTGCTAGGGCACATTGTGTCACATCGTGCCTTTTCACATAAGCACACATCGGCACATAAAGCATGTGCCTATGTGGTAGGGCACATTGTGTCACATTGTGCCTTTTCACATAAGCACATATGACAAAAAAGGGGTGCCGAAGGTCATATGTTTTTCAAAAAAGGGGTGCCGAAATTGGGGTGCTTGGAGATATTGCCATTGGATATAGCGGCGATATAGAGAATCGGACACAACTTCGTTGCAATAAAGGGAGATAACCCTGTACGATTAGGTATAGGTGATGGGAAATCAAGCAATCTGATTGGTTAATTATAATTTATATAGATGATCTAGATAAATGAAACAACAAGAGTACTTGGAAAAGGGTCAGAACTAACAAGAATAGACCAGAATATCTAAATATAGTAATAATAAGCAAAGCTGTTCCAACTACTGGGCTATTCTACGCTACTGGAGTATACTCTAGAACAAAGAACATGGATAGATAGACGAAACCTATTGCATAGATAGATAGAAGCAGAGAATTCTGAAAAGGAATTCGAAATAGTAAAACTTGTCGGATTTATTTGGGTACTTAAACGAGGATTCTGGGAGAATTCTAAGCCAAAACATTATTCCGATTCAATCGAATACACCCCCTGTACCCCTTGGTACTATAGCACTACGTGCTAAGACGATAAAATGGAAAATCCGTAGTAAATAAAGTAAATGTCGGCGATTTGGAGGGATTGTCGGGCTGTTTGTGGTAATTCGTGATACTCCGATTCAATCGGACACATCCTCCGAATGTACCCCTGTCTTGTTAGAAGGTTTTGGGTCACATAGCAACTACGTGCTACCATAGAAACCAAGATGGCGGCCTCCAGTATACAAAATGGCCGACGGAAACACGTGTCGCCCTAACAACACGCGCTGCGCACTCACAACACGTATCACTGTGGAGATGACGTCACAAGATGGCCGCTCACGCGGGTTACCATGACAACACAACATGGCGCCACTGGGTCACGTGACTATGACGTCGCATGAGATCCGGCATGAGATCCGGTTGATAGGGGCCATTCGGATATATGCTATACTACTCACAACAGTGTTATTCACATTATAAGGCACGTGATGTACCAAAATGTAAGCGACAGTGGAGGGAGCGCGATGACTCAGTCGTTACGAGACTGGACTTCAAACCGCTGGGTTCACGTTCCGATCATCGCCAAGGGCAGCTGCCTTGTGTCCTTGGGCATGGCACTTGGTCCCGATGGTCCTCACGGGGGAACGATGGCGCTGTGTATTAAGGGGTAATGCACATCGATAGTGCATCTGCCTTCAACCATTGATAAGCATGCTTGCGCGGAGTTGGTATGTTGAGGAATCTGGCAATACTCGCCGCTGCGAGGTGGGTTTCTTCGGAACTCCAGCTACTGCCATCCTTAAAACTGTCCGACGCGGGGTGACTCAGGCTGTATAAATAAATAAATAAATAAATAAATAAATAAATAAATAAATAAATGATGTGATGTTATCCACAAGGTTTTGCTTTGTACGGAAATACAGAAATACCCGCGGCAACAGCGTGCTCAGTTGTCCAAACTTGACCCACATACCGTTATATTTTTTTGTTTTGTCGTCCTCTGCCACAGGACGACAACCCCCCCCCCCCCCCCCCCAAACATATAACGGCCTGTGGGGTCAAGTTTGGACTAGGCTAAACTGGAGTGGTAAGACAATTGCACTACACGTCTTCTAATGAGGTTTTTGAAGTGTGGGCTGGGGGTAATTGTGTAAACAAGTAACAACTTTTTTAACCCTTTCAAAGCTGAGTTCCTGAATGAGATTTTTGTATAATGTTCAAATATGTACCAACAATTTCAATAAAATACCACTGAGTACACGTTCCTGGGGTTTTTAACTTGTTTTCACTTTAATGCCTCCACCATACAATTTATGGTCCTGTACAGATTATTACAAAATTGCAAAGAAGCGAAGAGGTTAATGAGACAAAAACAATAAAGTAACTGTTCACCTATCACTACTTGGAAACGAAACTTGCGAAAAAATGTTCTTCAAAAAATAAATATTTTCATTTTGTGTCTCAAAAACATAGCTAGCAAAGCAAGCGGACAGGTGTTGAACCACTTTTGTGAAAATTTGCGCGCAGACTACCTGCTGATGTAATGTGATGAGCCTTTACTTACATCAAAAAATATAGATATTCCTCCATGCCCCAGTTATGAATATTCCAATCAGTAAGTATACTTGACAACTTCAAGGTATTAACATAATTGTTGGAACTACCCTACTCAGTTATAAACCTTAGGTTGTGGTGAGTCTTAATTTCTAATTGTAACGTCTTTAATATGCCCATCAAATCAAGTATAAATTGAGCAACATCTCTAGCTTTGATTTACAGAAAATGAATTTTTATGAATATTTTCAGATTCAGTCGACCAGAATGTATCAGTTGGTCGGACAAGCGAACCTAAATATTCCCGACGAATGAATCTACATAGGTAACATAGGCAATGACCCATTTGAAGGCTAGACTGGTTCCAGGCCATAACACGGAAGTATTTTTTACACAATTGGACAGGTGATTTGAGAGTTTGCTGGCCGAGCTCAATCCAATGATGGGGCCGAGTGCCATGTGCTGGAGACAAAAATTGACAATAGCGATGACCAGGTGTGGACGTTACCCAAGGTAAAACGTCAACAGTATACTATTTCTTACTATTTCTTATAATATGTAAATGGAAATATCACATAAACGTTGTTGATGGTGGTTGGTTGTGGGGAATTAATGTTAATTGTTTGTACAGACGGTTATTGTTTAGCTGAGAGTATACGAAATCCCCCTCTGGCCTATTAACAGGGCCGTACCGGGCTTATATTTCGACGAGAATCTGAGAATCGATTCACGCAAAGATTCGCGTAATAAAACGAACGAGATTCCATGTAGATTCTCGCTGCACCACTTAAAGGGTTAATTTACCTCTTTTCTAACATAGCGGCAGCAAATTAAACAATACAAGGCCAAGCTGACCCGAAATATCCCGACACCTTGTGACCCAGATTGTACAAATATGGCTGTCACTGGAACCGGCTCAATGAGCGGGTTCCAATGACATCCATATTTGTACGGTTTTATTGGTAAATACTATTTATTTATTTTTTTTTTTAAATATCAAATTTATTCGATGTTTTAAAAAATTAAAAAGATGTGTTGAGTAAAGAGTTAACACGTGTTATGAGTATACAACATGAGTTCAACCATGGTGGCCTCATGGGATCCTGGGACACTCCTTGACGGTATGGCTTCTCACAATCATTTTCGAGAGAACCCAAATGGATTCTTCCAAATTTATATGAATTATAAGCCCTGCCATAACTAAGGGGGGGGGGGGGGGGGGGGGACTATAGGGGTGTAGTAGGAGAGCGATGGATCGTCCCCTATTTTCTGGATCTAATGCCGGATCTCATATGTGACGTCATAGTCATGTGACCCAGTGACACCATATTATGTTGTCATGGTAACCCGCGTGAGCGGTCATGTTGTGACGTTATCCTTATAGTGGTACGTGGTGTTAGAGTGCATGCGAAGCGTGTTTTGTTAGGGTGATACTTGTTCTAGCATTGATGTCCAACAGTCTACCACTGAGCCACAGCGCTCCCGCTTGCAATAATAGTTTCTGTTTGATATCTTCACTGATAAATTTGTAAATAGTGTTTCACATGTTTCGGCTATTGGAGGGAAATCTATTCCAATTGTGATGTATAATCAGGGACGTGGCTCAAGGTTTTCCGATTGGGGATGGGGGGAGTGTAGGGTAGTAAATTTCCAACTAAGGGAAAGGATTTCCTCCCCGTAGTTGAAAATTCATTGTCGAGAAAGATGTTGAAAATGAAGCCATGAAAGGGGACATACAATAGCTTCATGTAACTGAAATGCCAACACATTTATGATAGAATTATCATGTTATTATTATTCTTCTGGGAATTAAATATGTACTAAACAAATGGTCAAGCTTAGAACTTAGAACAATTCACGCTGTCCTAACACTAAATCAGATCTTATGCAGGAATGATCAATTTCCGATGTTTCATCATTTTGGAACTGTGAATGGTGGAATTAACCAAGGATAACGACTTTACGTGATGTGATTTTCTTGAAGTGCATTTCGAGTATTGTTTTATTACGATAAGTAAACGTGCTATAGAAATCGCGTAACGATTGACATCATGCATACTTATGAAGCTCGATATTGCGTACACTGTAGTTGTAAATAGTAAATTAGAATTTTTGCCGATTTGAAACCGAGTTGGAATTTTGGGAAGTAAAGGAGACATCAGCCTCGCCAAAGAAGCTCTAAAATCTAGATACATGGAACTTCCAACCACTCACGACGTGCCCTTCGAATTTCCAACTATAGGCAATTTTGGCCAGGATTTGGGGGGGGGGGGTGACACCCCCGCCACCCCCAGTCCTCTCTATCGCCACGTCCCTGTCTATAATATAACCAAAAAAAGAAATAACGGACTGCGCAGATTATTGTATCACCAAGGTCGTAGCTGGAGGGGTGGGTAGGAGTATGACACCTGACCCCACTAATTTTTCCAGTCAGGACACCTTCGTCAAGATTAGATTCTCAGATATCAGTTCCCTGGTGCTAGCAATCAAGTACGTCCCTTTACCCAACGCAGACGATATCAAAATTTATTATTTTAAATATCATTTTTTTTACTTTTTCAAAAAATTTCAACAGTACCATATCATGTGACCCCTCATTGGAACGAGCTCAATGAGCTCGTTCCAATAAAGGGTCACATGATATGGTTTTGTTGAAATATTTTGAAAAATTTAATTTTTTCAACTGCTTAATTTGCATATTACGCGGGCGGATGCGGGCGATTTGTTAGGTAAAGGGTTAATTAAATGACTAGATTTGATACTTTGACTTGAGGCAGATACACCGTCGGCCATACAAATGAAGGTCTGTAGTACCTGATTCGAACTGTTGAGCGCCCAGCATTACCATTTAGGAAAAACTTGCGTCACTACTAATCCATGTGTATACATGTTTTGTGCACATTGTGCAGAATCTTTTTTCTCGATGAGACTCGTTTTTGGGGACGTACAGCTACGAGTCGCGTTTGCGCGACGAGTAGTTACAGTATGTGGAAAGTGAATTGTAACAAAATCACCCGCGAAGTGGAGTTATCACCCAAAGTATCACTTTCAAATTCTGTACATGTGGGCAAAAACACTAGCAATGTTTCAGCCAATGGACCTCCGGGTTTAGCCCACAGGTCCATTGGCTGGAACTTTGCTTGTGACTGGTATGCTTTGCAACAAATTCGCAATTATTACTTGGGTGGAATCTCCACTCTGCGGGTTATTTAGTGGTAATACACTCTCCACGTACTGTATACTTCCTCAAAAACGAGTTGAGTCGCGATAAATGATTGTATACAAGAACAATGAGCGCATAACACTTTATTTACCCTTCAGTGAAAAAAAACGATAACCATGACTTCCCAAAAATAATTCTTAACTAACAAAATAGACACTCAACTGATCAAAATAATAGATCTCCATTTTCAGTTCTCTCAACCCGACGGCACATGAAGAAATTCCTTCAGCATAAATTACATTGTACATTGTGAAAAAAAAAATAATCAAATCGTGAATGTTTTCGCTATAACTTTCAATTGTTAAGATTCACCTCTGGACATCTTTTTTTGGTTCAGTGATTTTTGTATGTAATGGGTCGTGTAATTCCCTGCAACGTGGAATGTATGTTGAGGCATACTTGATGCACTCTTTATTTCAGCATTATAGGTTTTTGAAGAAAATGACTTGTGATTGGCAGTACCACTGAAATAGTCGGTCGCGCGAGGGTGCGTTCTTTTCTCGTGATATCAAGTGGCATTTATCGCTACTGCAATGGCGATACAAGATCTTTTATCGCCGAATTTTTATCTCTTCTGGTATTGCCGTTTGCGATTTCGTCTTTTGGTAAATGGTTGATAAAATTATTTTATTTAGTCACTATTATATTTCCGGTGAAGGCATGACTTGATGATGTAGTTGGAATGTTAGTTTGTTATGACTTGACCCATCACTGTCGGGGCCAAATCGGTTTTACGACCCCCCCCCCCTCTCTCACATACACACCCATTCGGTCTTCATGGCGACGAGTCTGTGTGTCACACTTGCATTTTGTGACTCAGTGCTTCATTTATTAAAATTTTGCTGATGATGATTCTTATTACCTGGTCAACGCATGCGTGGGCATCACTGCCCACCCGGGGATTACGACCAGTCTACGGCGGCTACGCAGTACATGTGCTCCCCTGTTGTTCAGTTTTCGTCTTTCGTCTTTTACAAAATATCGAATGTTTCGAAATAATTCGTTGAATGAGACTAGGAAACATCGACGGGATATACTTCTAAGAAAGGTATAAATAACATAACTACCGCCCCCCCCCCCCCCCGGGATATGTTTTTCCTAAGAAAGGAGAATAAATGGATTGCAGTCAACCCTTCTTCTTTCAATAGAAAAAGACTCTTAAAACTGTGATGGACAACTTATTACAGTAAATAATACAATAAGCATTTCAATTATGCACACCGTAGGGTAATGTTTCGAATAATGCCAACTAGAAGTGGGCGAATTCATTTTGCATTTGCATACAGGTTTAGTAATAATTCAATACCGAACCTCTCTATCGATTTCATGTCAATTATGTCCTCGGCCAGTTGACCACCAGTGTTCAGGGAAAATGTTTGCCATTCTGTATTTGAGACCGGGTGTGACAGAAATGATAGTCCGTAGGAAAATTAGTCCCTCTGGACTATTATTCCGCGGAATTATAGTCCTAGGTCTAACATTTCTAGGAATAGAAGTCCGCCGGACTACTATTCCTAGAAATGTTAGACCTAGGACTATAATTCCGCGGAATAATCGTCCAGAGAGAGTAAGGTTCCTACGGACTATCATTCCTGTCACACCGGCGCTGAGTGCGTTTATTGTTTGTCTGTAACGTACCTCTTACAAAAAGTTTAGGTCTACTTCTGCACCAGTGGGAGAATTTGACCAAAATAGGTTCTGTTGAAATATATGTTCCTCATTGAAAGGATAAGCATACATTTTTTTAAGAATGTTGGTAATGATATTATCAAGGCAACACTTAGTGGAACATTACTTTTTCTCACAAAACCGTTTTAAAAATGGAAAAAAGAATTGATTGGCACATATCTCTGTTTTACCTGCTGTCTGGCGTAACTGTTATAGTCGCAATGCACAAACATTGCCATTCAAAATTTATTATTTTTTTCAGTTTTGACTCATAAATTTATGACCCTTCATTTGAATGCCCTCGTTAAACTCCGTTCCAATGAAGTTTCATAACTTACGCTTTCGAGGCAAAATAATGAAAATGTATATTTATGTGAGAAAGTTTTTTGAAAGTACGGTCTTCCATTCGTGTTGGAAGGAAAGTTAATTACCCGTCTGATGTGGTCTCCTTCAAAACAACACAGTTCGCGTTTTGGTCGTTGTTATCTCCGAGGGGGCAAATCCCATGTAGAGAGATTGATCGAACTTAATTCAAGAACCTTATTAAACCAGATCCCTGGAGGCAAAGACTTTACTATATCTGGAAGTGGACGTATTCTGCGTAAGAACGAGTCGGTAAAATAGGGATTCGATTCTAGGCACCAGACAGTTTGTATTGGGAATACTTCAGAGTCTGATCATGAGGATGGTAACGGTATTTATCCTATTGCTGGAGATAATAGACTGAATGACAATTTATACAATAGGTCACATAATAACTTTGATAAACTAAGAATTGGTCACACGAACTTGAATGGGTGGGGAAAAGAAAGCAGGTTTTTGAAAGAAAAGCTTATCAAGGCAATTGATTGTAATATATTAAGTATTAGTGAAAGTCATTTAATTGGTGGGGATGTGTTGACAATAGAAGGATATCAATGGGTTGGGTCCAACAGAAAGGCGAAACATAAGAATGCCCCAAAGGGGTCTGGTGGGGTTGGGCTGTTAATTGAACAAAAATTATTGACTTCTTTCAATTATCACATTCTTGATCAATCTTATGATGGTATAATCTGTGTTAAATTTTGGTCGAAGAACAATGACTCATCTTTTGTGATTGTTTCCTGCTATCTCCCACCAGAAAACTTACATTGGGGTAGAGATGCTGACTCTTTCTTCTCACACCCTCTTGTATTGATGTATCAATACTGTGAAGATAACACTGTTATTCTCTGCGGGGATTTTAATGCGCGGATAGGCAACTTAATGGATTTTAATACGGAATTTGATAACGTACCTCTCAGAGTATCGATTGATGATGTAGTTAATCAGCACGGTCGGGCATTTTTAGAGTTCCTGAACGAGTCAAAAGTGTGTTGCCTAAATGGACGTGGCGTCCCTCAGCAAGACAACTTTACATGTATCAGTCCAAGGGGTAGCTCTGTGGTGGACTATATCTGTATTATAAATGTGATAAGTTTAAAGTAGTCACACAGACTTCGATTATAGAAAAGTATTCGCTACACCATCTCCTCGGTGCCCGAAGTAAACCCCCCGACCATAGTTTTCTGTTATTTGAATATTCCGTTGATCATGATTTTCTATGTCAACGAAACCCTCAAGATTTCGAAACAATTGGAAAAAGTAAATTAGTCAAACCGTTGCCAGATAACTTTTTAACAGATTTGGAATCAATAAACCATCTTAATGAAATAATCTTGGCCATTGAATCGGCACATGAAACTCAACTCCAGGTGGATAAAATATATTCGCAGTTAGTTAGTACAGTTATCACAGAACTACAAAGTTTGTTCCCGAATTACGGGTCCTCGAGTGTGTATAAGACCCAAAAGAAAATTAAATTCTACAAGCCTTTTTGGAACCCCGAACTTACTCATCTCTGGAAAGAAATGCATGAAGACGAAAAATTATTTTTGAAAAACAAAAAGACTGGTGTAAAAAATAAAAACACGACCGAAGCATATGCCCGATTTAAGGTTTCCCAAAAAAAATTTAACTCAAGATTACGATTTTTTGAACGTCAGTATAAACAGACATTTGCACTTGACACAGAGTCTCTATGTAAAGAGAATCCGAATGTTTTTTGGGAGAAAATTAAAAGTTTGGGTCCATCGAAGGGGGGTAAAATCCCAAATGAAGTGTATAACGACGATGGGTCTATCAGTGACGATAAGGCACAGGTGCTAAATGTCTGGAGAACTGATTTTGAGAAACTGTATAATCCTGAATTTCGTGAAACACAATTCGATAAAAAATTTCTTGAAGAAAGGAAAAATGATGTGCGTTTTTTCGAGGATAAAATGCTCGACCCACTTTATGAGTCAAATTATGAATTGAATCGCTCAATTGAATATATTGAGGTGGAACGAATTGTTAAAAAAGCGAAGAATAATAAATCAAGCGGCTGTGATTTCATTCCGTATGAAGCCTTTAAATTCGGTAATGTTATTCGTGTATTGCATAAACTATTTCAATTGATTTTTGATACGGGAATTATTCCATCCATATGGAAAAAATCAATTATCTGTCCCATTCCTAAAGATAAATCGAAAGATCAGAGGGTACCTACAAATTATCGTGGAATCTCCCTAAGCCCAACATGTAGTAAACTGTATTCTACCCTATTGAATAATAGATTGGTCGACTTTATCGAACACAATAATTTTCTTGTTGATGAACAGAACGGATTTCGGCCGAAGAGGTCAACTGTTGATAACATTTTTACACTCACGTCACTAATTAGGGGAAAACACGAAGTATTTGCAACATTTATCGATTTTCAAAAAGCATTCGACCGTGTTGACCGCGATTTGATGTTGTATAAACTCCTGACGTCAGGAGTGGATGGAAATCTTTATAGGTCAATCAAAAGCATGTACAGTGACACTGAATCCTGCGTTAAGGTCAATGGTCAGTTAAGTGATTATTTTACATGTACTAGTGGAGTAAAACAAGGGGACAATCTGTCACCGACAATCTTTAATTTATTTATTGATGGCTTGGCTAGAGAAATAAAAAATAGCAAAAAGGGGGTAAAATTAAATGACGATATTATATCTGTACTTTTATACGCAGATGATTTGGTTCTCATGACAGATAACCCTGACGACATGCACCACCTTTTAGCTATTGTCGATACCTGGTGTAAGAAATGGCGTATGGTGGTGAATGAGAAAAAAACAAAAGTTGTTCATTTTAGAAACAGACTCGATGATGGAAACAGTTATGGGTTTAGAATGGGAGAAAAAGATATCGATGTAGTTGATGAATATAATTATTTAGGTGTCACTCTGAAATGGAATAAAGATATGGCTATCACCGCCGACTACCTCGCGAAATCCGCTGGTAGGGCATTAGGAGCAATAATTTCTAAAATAAACCCCTACAAAGAGGTGGGCTTTCGAACCTTTGATAAATTATTTAGGCAATGTGTCTGCCCAATACTTGATTATGGGTCAGGAGTGTGGGGATTTAAGAAACGTATAAGCATAGACTCGGTACAAAACCGGGCTTTGAGATATTTTTTGGGAGTACATCGTTTCACGCCACTTCTCGCTGTTAATGGGGACATGGGTTTAAAAACTAGTAGAGAGCGTCACTGGGTAAATATGGTAAAACTTTGGAATAAATTGACTGATATGGATGAAGGTAGGTTATTACATAAGGTTTTTCAGTGGGATTATGGCCATGGTTTAGGTGGGTGGTGTTCGGATGTCAGGACAATCTTTGAGGAGGTTGAAAAACTTGTTTTCTTTGATACGCAATCACCCTGTGATCTTAAAGAGACGGAAGCCCTAATTCATGCATACTTTGCAGAAAAATGGCTCGAAGGTGTTCAACATGTACCAAAACTGAGAACTTACCGTCAATTTAAAAAGTATAATGATACAACAAATTATGTAAAAATGAACCTTAGTCGTCAAGAACGATCAATAATGGCTCAATTTCGATGCGGGGTTTTACCAATACGAATCGAAACTGGCAGGTTTCGAGGGGAGCAGATTCACGAACGCATTTGTACAATGTGCGATCAAAACACGATAGAGAATGAATCACATTTTCTCATGGACTGCAGTCTTTATGCAGACCTGAGAAAGAGTCTTTATGATGTTATTTCCGAAGAACATCTCGTGGAGGTGTCCCTGGGTAATAACCAGTTGATGAACATAATTTTAGATTACTATCCGCGTCAATGCGCCAAATTCTTGATGAGAGCCTATAATCGAAGAATGAATACTTTATACCAGAGTTGATTGATATATACTTTGTGCTCCAAAGACTAACGCTGACTTAAGTCAACCCCCATCACGTGGTGAAACAGACTCTGCCTGCTTCACAACGGGATGGGGATTGGCAAAGGTTAGGTGTAGTGAAAATGCCATTAGCAATTATGGAAAGGAATTAATAGACTCAAATGAACGTTTTAATCTGTACTCTGATTGCCCTGTGTATGGGAAGACTTATTTTCCATAACTGTGACATATAGACCCAATGGGTCGGGTGCTTTATGTTTTCCACTTATTAAATGCATTATGTAATGTGTAGCACATGTCACAAAAATAAAGATATTTACTACTACTACTACTACATAGTAGAATAATTTGTATGATTTGCATAGTATATATTTGTACAGATACCAGCAAGGTCACTTTGAATGACAGGGAGTTAATCCAAGAGGTAACTGTCGAAACAAAAATAATCTTACCTGAAACTGTGGTTGTCTTGACGGGCATCTCACATGGCAACACAGTCACTGTTGGAAGGATTAAAACGTCATATTTCTCAAGAACATCATCGTAAGCCTTTTTCAATTTCAACGCTAAATTGTGGCCTTTGCTATGAAGTTTATTTTGACACCTCTCTTCCACGTATTCCGTGGTCACCATTATTATTTTCGTTGTAACTGAATAATCTTGCGGTCTCAGGGCAGCTCCTCGCGTTGCAGCTTCCTGCATTGACAAACAACGATAACCCCTCCATCCATATCCGGCAGCTACAAAAGAGACAGAGATTTTGTCCCGGCAAACAAACTCCGGGCCAATGTCCGGTATACTTTATACATTGAAAAAACTCTACAAACATCAAATGTCTGGCATCTTTGTTCAACGGGTAGGTTCAATGCAAAATGCACGAATCGGCATTTGCCATGCTTAACTAGTAGTGTGCTGGAAACCCATAATTGGGCTTCATTTCATTCTGAAGTGCAGGTGCCACAACTTAATGGCTTCAGTTTCTGTGGATGTGCTTCATGATATTTTTGAATTGAAATTATTAAGTCTGCGAGGATTTGCCTTGCTACATTTTTTGGAGAGTGGCACTATGCACTGTCCCATCAATTGTGAAAAGGTAAAGAGACCTGAAGAAATTTGAATGACCAATAATAATTTAGCACTCTACCAGTTAACTAATTATTTAATAGTACAAAAAAATAAATAATTGATTGAACAACCGAATATACAACTACCTCAGTACCATTGAAGCTGTAAACAAAATGAAAGGCAATTATCGTTCGCCTTCCACTTACTCTAGTTTTTCTTTAAAAGCCTGCATTATTTGTTCAGTCAAGGTGATTCCTGATTGGGGAAGCAAAGGGACACTTTGGCAAGAACATTGAACCTGAGAACCTAGCAAGATACATGGCTACGGGAGACTTGCTTTCAACTGATTCTAACGCTGCTCCCGTCGGTTTAAAGCGCTGGAAATCGAACACTTACTCCCGTTGCTCGGTAGTTCTCTCCGGCTGCTCCGTCTTCCGCAAACCGTAAAACTATACGACACGATACGATCCTGGCTGTTGAAAGTATCCTTGACCCCCATCAAACAAACATACAAACAAATAAACAAACAAACAAATAAAATAGCACACAAAGACAATCTTAATACACTATTCACTTCAAACAGAATCATACAACTTTGTATCCATACCTTGGGGAAGAACAATTGTTTTCATGGAGTTTTCGTACCACTACTTTCAATTCCCTTATAGTACCGGTCCTACCGGTAAACGTCCACGGGGAATAAGATATTCACTCGATATTGCGGATTAGCTGGGTCGAATAGGACACTTCCTGATTTCCTAAACTAAACTGAAACCAGCGTTTAAGTTTTTATTTTTCTATGTATAATCTTACAGGTTATTCTAACATTTAAGCAGGGTATTCCACGCGTTTCAATTTTTGGAAAAAATTTGTTTCAATAGAATGGATGGATGAAATCGAGGACATTATAGACTTGATGGAACTCTGTTATCTTAACTATTTGGTAAATAGCTCCCTTACATTCGATAGTGTAACTTAATGATCCAGAATGAATGGAATTCTAATATCCACAGAGAGCGAGAGAGAAGGGTGGATGGGAGAGGGGGGTGGAGAGGGGATGGAGGGGGGGGGGGGGCGTTAGAGGACGGGAGGAGTCATGGAGGATTATGCTTGATTCTCATGCCAAGCTGCGTTACTCCCAAACATAACTTTTTGTATTATATTCCTATCATGCCATTAAACACATGGCCCACTACTGATATAATTAAATGAGTTTGGTGTTACCCTTCTGTTGCCGTCTCTCCGTCCTTCCCAAGTTTGAAATGCCTCCTAAACTCACGTTCTCTCGAGGTGCTTATAAATATCGATATCGAACGACTAATGAAGGACATGACAAATGAGTTCCGGGACAAACAACGGAGGCGTCACAAATGAGGATTTCGTATTCGCGATACTTAAACGATGTTTACTCTTTGTGAGTTGCGCGGTTTGGAATGCTGAAAGGTTATCAGATGGAGTCGTGGCCACCCAAAGAGATCGTCCCAGGATTAGTTCAGTTATTCAAACAGTTAAAGAAGCCTCCAATACCTGCTACTGGTCAAATCACTAATCACTCGACAGGGTGTGACGGTTGTTTGTAGTGAAATCTAGCAACATAAACGAAAATATATCTGTAAATCTGAAACTTCTATCTTCATCTTCTGACAAACCGCAGAACAGGTACCGTTGGTCAACGGAATGAGCATATGCAGGCAGCGACATCCCACACAAGGCATCATCTGCAATGCTAAAGCGTTGCAGATGACGCAATGTTGTACTTAATGGACGACGTATCATTGCCTTGCAAAATAGAAACCATACGAACAAGTTACCCGAAAGAATACAAAAAGGACTAAGGCAAGCTTGAATGTGAAAAACTCCCACAAAAACAACTATTTGAACCGTTATTAATCGCTCACGTGTCCTTCAGTAATGCTAGACCTGCTCGTTATTTCTCAATGAAGTCTTTAAAATACGATTATCCATTTTTGCTTTGAACATAGGGCCCGGCGCATCTCAAATTTTGGGACGAATGGAATCTCGTCGAATCAGGCATCAAATTATGAATGGAATCGAATCTCGAATCTCATCTTAACGCTTTTCAAGTTGTGCATATTTTACTTTCTTACACTCGTAATATCGTCAGTCTCCACTTGAATATTATGTACAACAGCGACTCGTGCAAATCAAGCAAAAATGGAGAATACTCCAGATCGGAATCGAAGTAATTTCGGGATCGGAACCTACTTGAACTTTTCTTCTATCATCAGGTCTCTGATGACAGAAGAAGAAGTTCGAGAGGAGACACTTTGTTGGATTCTGGAGGATTTTGAGAACATCTCGATTGATTGATTGATTTGATTGATTTTATTCAGTAGTACAACATGTATACAGTTAATAACAAAAATATACATATAGGTAGCATACTTCAGAACTACAGTTAATAACAAAAATATACATATAGGTAGCATACTTCAGAACTACATGACTGTACCACTGGGAGATGGCGTAGCCACTAGTGGCTGTCTTCCCGCCATTCCCGTTTCAAAAAAGATGAAGAAAAAAAAGGAGAAAAAAGCAGAGAAATGAAGAGAAGAGAAAAATGAAAGAAGAGAAGTTCATACGAGAATCAGACGTGACAATCGAGACAATCCTGACAACAGCGTGTTTACTAATAAGTGGGAATTGTATAGCCATACTGAATATGACATATTAGACTAGCTCTTTTCGTTATGTGAGAGATCTATTCTATGTTTTCTAGCATTCCATCCCCCGAGTTCCAATGTGTTCCATGTGTCAGCAGGCATAAAGAGCGCATTGGACCCCAGGGGACAACAAGATGATGATTGAGTTGAGTGTCGATGATTCGAGAATGTTCGAATCGGCGTGATTATTTATTTATTTATTTATTTATTTATTTATTTATTTATTTATTTATTTAAGATCATATACTTATGCACAATGGCTAATCATGACCGTGACAGTTGTACGGGTGACGGAAGCCGGAGAGAACCACCGAGCAACGATGAGCAGGTGCCAGCTCCCCAACATCGTAACTCCACACTGCAGCACAGGCAGGGTTAGATTGGTTAAAGACATGCGTACCATCGACGTGCAGTACGCCTTAGTATACGGCGTCATCGTGCCCCCACGTGGACAATCGGGGGTTATGTGCCTTGCCCAAGGACACAATGCGGGAGTCCGAATTGATCGCTCAGATGGTCACCCATCCAGTGATTAACCGGGCTCGACGTTGCTTAACTTCGGTGATCTGACGAGAACCGGTTATCGCAACGCCACCACGCCCCCTTCGACGTGATTAAAATCGGATCGAATCGAATAAGGGAGACTATTTCAAATCGAATCGAATTTCGAAGCTTCTCAAGGTCCTATTTGAACAACATTTAAATGCGCAATAAATATAAATTGTTTGAACCCAAGAGCCAGAGATAAAGTCTCAGATAACAGTTAATATATGACTCTCTGCAACAGTATAGTTCCATTAACTGGTTGAGTGCTAGAAGCCACTATCAGGGCTTTAAAAAAATGAGGGTACCAGGGCAAAAGCCAACAATTTCCTTGCTCATGTTTCATATTCTGTAAAATGCAAATAACATTTTGTTTATATAAAGTTGCTTTATTACAAATTATTGGAGAGTGCCTGCTGGCACTCTCCAATAATTTGTAATAAAACAAATTTTAAATAACAAATTCAGACCACCAAAAATAATCTAGCCCTCAACCAGTGGCATTTAAAATAAATGCTGATTAGCATTCGTGTTGTTTTGAAATGCTTTCCGGGGCGGATTTAAGAATGGGTTTAAGGCGGATAGAGGAGATGGTTCATAGCTCACTCCAAATATTCGAGGAGTTCATGTCCACCAATGTCTCCAATGGTGAGCTCGTTTGGTAAATCGAAGCGATTTGTGCAGAAAAACTAGCTCATGTAACAACCAGTAGTGATCAACCAGTTGTGTGATAGGAACTACTCATGCAATAACAATCAACCTGTAGGGCGATAATGAACTATTAATGTAAAACCAGAAACCAACCGGTAATAACCATTAATGTAATAAAATTGACAAGTCGTGTGATAAAATTCCTTGAAAATCTGTGATAACCAACAATTTTTAAACGAAATTTTGAAACGTTTTCGTGTGGAGTTTTGGCATATCTTCTCGATTTTTGAATGATAAGGCTTAAGACGTCTGCTGTGTCAAATATAACTTGTTGGGTACATATATGGCGGAAAGTGTTTTCTTGGTTTTAATGTCGGTATTTAAAGTCACTTTCATTTTCTATGGAATATCTATTCTATGAGTTACATACAAATTCAAAGTTAGGCCCCACAAAGTAGATCTTCTGTTTCTCAGGCCATTTTTTGTAGAATTGCTTGCGTCTTTTTTGTTTTATTTTTAATTTTTGTAATTATTTGTTTGGCATCAGTAGTGTAGGGAGTATTATTGGTTTATTTTGTGTTTTAGTCCTCATAATCTACACAATAGTATTGTTGGTGGTGCATTTCGCCCCTTGAAAACAAAAAGGCCTTGCAATGAATGCTAAAGCATTGCAAAGCCTCTTTCGCACCCAAGGGACAGATTTATCAATTTTAATAACTGGGTAAAATATCACTCATAAACCATTTAATTTTTATTTTTTGAGTTTGCATTGGCTACAAATAGAGAGATTGTGGTAGCCAAAATGGCCATGCGGTTGTGGGGGTGTGGGGGGGGGGTGGGGCATGAAAAACATATTTTAACTTTCTAATGCTTTAGTCACCTACATATTTATGATAATGCCGTGCTTGTTACAGTAGGCTTACCCGAGCAAGTTTTTGTAAACAATATTTTTATTTCATTCAACAGAAATTGGGTTTGGTAAACAGGCTAGGTCTATTTTAACGTCGTAGCTTTACATGATACAATTATATTATTTGGTGCTTGTGCATCTGTGCAAACATGAACATAATTCAATACAAACAAACACATTTTGAATTAATTGAAAACTCATTTTCCAGTACATGCAAACCACAATAAATTACAGTTCATTTCACGATTCACTCCTCAGATCATGACGTGTACACAGTTCATGTTATGCGTTCTTCACTTCATCCATCGTGTAGCGGGGGTAGCGTGACCTTGATATGATGTTATGCGACACACAATTGGAAAGGATTCCCCGAGCCACTCCTCCATAATGTGTCACACAACAGCATAGCGTCGTAGGATTGAATTGATACTTGGCCTCCCGGTTTATTTCACGCACAGAACCTATTACACTCTGTTAATCAGGAGGCTCTCCGGACTTGGTGTGTATAATAACTGCTGTGTGATCAGAAGAAATAGCCTAGGCAGTAGACACGTTATGGTGGCGAACAATCAGCATAAGGTCCTATCATGCACAGAAATTCTCTGGCTATCTTTTTATAGGTGATAATGTGTGGTCTTATGAGATTCACATTTTCTGATATCTTCATTTGTCTAAATTTATAACTGTTGATACGCTTCTAACGGATCATAAAAGATCGACCTTATCCCACCCCATCCACTTAACGAGTCATTAAAAATCCGTTAGGTGGTTGGAGTGAGGTAAGGGAGATCTTCAACCTAACGGGTCATTAAAGATCTTCCTTACCACCAACCCATCCACATGAATCGCTGTATTTCAATGCATGGATATTTTACTTCCTCTGTTTGGTTACTTTGAAAGATACTATACTGTCTTCACCTGTATACTCATGTTCCATGAAGGATGGCTACCACCTGTTACGGGGGGGGGGGGGGGGGGGGCGTAACATGGTCTGACTGTTGACATACCCCTTTTGTTATTGGTGATTTAAACATACTCTGTGGATTTGAAGTGCACACCCAAAGCTGAACCCAATGCACCCATAGTAATCACATCAAAGTAAAGTTGTTAAGCTTTGTAGAGCTGTTTCTATAACAGTATTTCATATACCCTGAATCAATCCTAGCTTTTTAATTCAGAAGTAAACCCACTGGAGTTAAATACGATACGAATATCTGTTTACCCGTCAAAGCTCACATTCTGTTGACCATCAAAACAATTACTTATAAATAATTGACCAACTGTCATGAAATGAGAGCAGTGCCGCCAAAGCATTTGCCCCTGTAACAACCAGTAGTGTGTAATAATCGACCAGTAGTGTAATATTAACCAGTAGTGTAACAAAAATTAACCAGTAGTGTAATAATCTACCAGTAGTGTAATACAAATCAACCAGTAGTGTAATAACCAGTAGTGTAAAAAACTTTACCAGCAGTGTAATAAACATCCATGAAAACTAACAATTTTTCAACAAAATTTGAAAAAATTTTGAAGTGGCTCAAATCATAGTTTGGGTACATCTTATCGATGTTTAATCATTTTATCGTAGGTTTAAAGGCGTTTTGCGGATCAAGCATCATTTCGTGTGTTCAATACGCTGCGGAAAGGTATTTTTATGATTTTTATGTGATGTGCGTATTTTCTGGTGTTAGTGTCACTTTCTGCATTTGTGGCTTTATGTAAATTCAAAGTTGGCCAATTATTTATGATAATGTTGTGGTTTTCAGAGACTTCTTACCCCAGGCATAAGTTGTCAGGTTTCAGGATAACAGAATAAATTGTCATGATAACTTACAGGTGCTGGAGTGTGATATTCAAGGACGTGTCTCCTGCGTGTTGTCTTCAATTATAATATTTTAATACGGCCCGGACGGATCACTAAATGTCTCCCCCCGCCCCCCAATCTCCCGTTTTACGCGTCTACCTTCACGGGGCTGAGAGGGTGGGGTGGGGGGGGGGGGTGGTATCTTAGTGTTAACATTATACGTCTTTAGTTAAACTTTACCGGGTGAAAAGAACATCGATCTCATTGGCTTCTAAAGAAGTGTTAATTCTATTACTGTTGGGGTGAGACATTGTTTTTAACTTTCTATGTGGCAAATCTCAGTCCAGTGGTAGTTATTTATCCGCAAAGACCCCAATTCACCATCTCCTGAAGAAGCTTGTTTATATTAAATCTGGAATTAGCTATTGAATTGATTCCCAAGGACGGCGGAGCGATGGAGGGGAGAGCGGGGTGGGGGTGTACCGTTGGACTTTCCGCCGCTTCAGGTTCTTTCTGCACCGATAAACCACGCTATGAATATATAGGAACAGCACCAAAAACTCTGATAAAACACATCTCGCGAAAAACGAAGAGATCATAACGTTAATTGATTGGGAAGTGTTTCGAGTGAATTCCACTAAATTTATTCCACAATTAAGTGACGTCATTAATTTTAATGAGTCAAATTCATATTTTGCTAGAGTACGTAACCGTGTGACTTAGCCAAGTAAGCAGAATTTGCAGTCGAAAAGTAGCGAAGTGGTGTTATCTGGCCCTGCCTACCGCTACAGATACTTATTTTGTTAAAACGAAATATTATAATAAATGATGTTTGACCTGCAAAACGCCTTTAAACGTACGATACGCTACTGGTTGATTTATATTACACTACTGGTTAATTTTTATTACACTACTGGTTAATATTACACGACTGGTTACGAAATAAATAAGTTGGTACATGGGGCGATGGGGGATGCAAACACATTAGAAAATGGCGTGTTCGGACGATTTTTCCCCATGAATCAGCATGAATAATGAATGACGTCTTTTAAAAAACCGTTTTGAATTTTTTCCCAACTTTATAGGGGAACGTCATCTATCATAGGCGTACGGGCATTTTGTTTTTGAAGGGCTGAATATTTTGACCGAAAAGTGATGCTGCAGTAACCGAGGTGGGTGAGAGAGAGCTGGCGGTCCTCTCCCGCAGGTCCGAAGCCAGCCGTATTTCAAAATCCGACATAGACATAGCCGCACCCCCCCCCCCCCCTCGCCGCACCCCCAACAGCATGGGACATACTCTCTCGGGAATTTGTTGTCGAAAAATAGCGAAGTGGTGTTATCTGGTCCTGCTTACCGCTACAGACACTTATTTTGTTAAAACGAAATATTATAATAAATGATGTTTGACCTGCAAAACGCCTTTACACGTTCGATACACTACTGGTTGATTTGTATTACACTACTGGTCGATTATTACACTACTGGTTATTACACTACTGGACATTCTAAAATTATATATTAGTAAGTTGCATCCTGAACTAGATAGACTGTTTCAAAAACCTTTGAATTCTTACTCAGCAAATCAATGGTATAAGAAAGAACCGATTGGCAAAAACAAGTTAGCTCAAATGATGCAAACTATATCGAAGAAAGCAGGCCTGTCTCAAGTGTATACGTGCCACAGCGTGCGAGCATCTACTGTTACTATTCTTTACCAAGCTGGAATTTCTAGACAGAGCATCAAAAAAATAACAGGTCATAAAAATGCGAACAGTCTCGACCATTATGTCAGTGACCTTTCTAATAACCAGAAGAGAGAATGTGCCTCCATTCTGAATAATATTTTAGATGTTCCCACCGATCCCAATACTAGTGTGCCTACTGGGGGTGATGAAGAGTTCGAATTTAGTGAAAATGAGGAATTGGAGACTGGAAATTTTGATATAAATATAAGTGACATTGGCAGTAGAATTGGTGAATCAGCTTCTAGCAGTTCAACTACACAAGGGATTGAAGTGTACACACCAAATTCTCAGGGGATTGTGACTATTCCTTCAGTTCCACAAACTGATTATGCTACTTTCAATATTGATATTCCAACTTCTTTGAGTAATAATAACAATAATATGCAACAAAAGCATAACTATTACAACATCATGTCTGGAGCCACATTCAACAATTGCCAAATACATTACCACATCGCTGATATGGACAAGAAGTGAACTTTATGGTGCCACACAAAATGACTTCCGAGAAACAAAACAAAATGAATGTCAAATCAAATGTTATTTATAATGTTAATTAAAAAAAATTATTCCAATGTTATCTCCAGTTTGAATATGCCCGCCTGTCTATTTGATATATGCCCGTCTGGCAATCACTGTATAAGTGATTGGCAATTTGGAATACATATTTGGGTCGTCTTTCATACAGCACTTGATAATAATAATAATAACGTGATTTTCAAGGGCGTATCGCTCCATTATCGGACCTCCATTAGTGATTAGCAGCCCTACAGTCATTAGCGGCCCTCGGCTATCGCCTCGGGCCTCTAAGGGACTGCCGGGCTGCTAATCACTAATGGCGGTCCGATAATGGAGCGTAACGCCCTCGAAAATCACGTTATTGTATAATTACACTACTGGTTGATTTGTGTAACACTTCTGGTCGATTATTACACTACTGGTTAATTTTTATTGCACTACTGGTCAATATTACACTACTGGTTGTTGTAACAACCAGTAGTGTAATAATCAACCAGTAGTGTTATTTATTTATTATTTTATTTCGTTTTAACACATTAGAAAATGGCGTGTTCGGCCGGTTTTCCCCCTTGAATCAGCATGAATAATGACCTTTTAAAAACCGTTTTGAATTTTTTTTCCAACTTTATGGGGGAACGTCATCTATAATAGGTGTACAGGTATTTTTTTGAAGGGTTGAAGATTTTGACCGAAAAGTGATGCTGCAGTAACCGAGGTGGGTAAAAGAGGGATGGCGGTCCTCTCCCGCAGGCCCGAAGCCAGCCATATTTGAAAATCCGTCATCGACATAGACCTCCTCCCCCTCCTCTCACTCCCAACAGCATGAGGCATGATCTCTCGGGAAGTGTTTTTATTAAACTGATAGGCCTGTATATCCAAAGTCATCAGACGCATTATCACCCCGATAAGACTGTAATCCAAACTAGCACCCAAAGTCCGTGATATAACTTTTTGCTGTGGCACGTCCTGTGAAACGTACCACGCTAAAAGAATATATTACAGACTTTGGTTCCAAGTTTGGTCTTATAGGAGGGTATCTCTTATGTAAAGACAAAAGATTGAATGTTTGAAACAAAAGGTAGGTCTGTGAAGCTTGGCCCCAAAAATTATGAAAACTGACAGACAAAAATTGATTTTCCCCGTCTTCACAGCAAACCCCCCTCCCACCCCATTTGAGTTACCATGGCCTATGCGCCCATGCATCTTATCATGTCGTTATCTGTTTTCCATTACTATTTTTGTCGGCCATTTGTTGTCTATCGGTATCTGGCCTGCAATTTATAAGGTTTCTTAGGAGAGAGAAGGGGGTGGGTGAGAAGCTGTGTGAGTGTGTGTGTGTGTGGGGGGGGGGGGGGGGTACCCTTTGATTTTTACTAAGCTAAGTAAGCAGATTTTGCAATTGAAAAGTAGCCAAGCGGTGTAATCTGGCCCTGCTTGGCGCTACAGATACTTATTTCGTTAAAACGAAATATTATTTCGTTATTTCGAAATATTATTTCGTTAAAATAATAAAATTAGAGTGAAACCTGTCTCCAACCGGGCTCCATAAATTTCAGGTATATTCCTTTCCAACTTTCACGGGTTTGATCCTCAAAATTCCAACTTTTGATATTTCGGGTTAACATTGAGGGGCGCACATATTCCGCTATACTCCCCAAGCACCGTCATCCACCACAGCAACCCCTCCCCTCCCCCACCGTTTCGCCGTCCTGGGGAATCAATTTAATAGCTAACTCCACATTTAATATAAACAAGCTTATTCAGGGGATGGAGAATTGGGATCTTCGCAGATAAATAACTATCACTGGATTGAGATATGCCACATAGAAAGTTAAAAACAATGTCTCACCTAGAACTTATAGAATTAACACTTCTTTAGCAGCCAATGAGATCAATGTTCCTTTTCACCGAGTAAAAATTAGCTAAAAATCGTATAATGTCAACAATAAGATATCACCCCCCCCCCCCCCCCACCCCCGCCCGCCTCCCCAACCTCCCCCCAGTAAAGGATAAAGGTAGACGCGTAAATCGGGAAATGAGGTGTGGGAGACCATTAGTGATTCGCCAGGGCCGTATTAAATGTTAAAATTGAAGACAACGCGCAGGAGACACGTCCTTGAATACCATACTTCAGCACCTAGAAGTTACCTTGACAATTAATTCTGTTATCATGGAACCTGATAACTTATGCCTGCGGTAAGCAGTCTCTCAAAAGCACAGCATTATCATAAATAATTGGCCAATTTTTCAATTTACATAAAGCCACAAATGCAGAAAGTGACATTAAACACCAGAAAATACGCACATCACATAAAATAATAAAAATACCTTTCCTTGCCGTATTGAACCCATGAAATGATGTTTGACCCGCAAGACGCCTTTGAATGTACGATAAAATGATTAAAAATCGATAAGATGCACTCAAACTTTGATTTCAGCTATCCCAAATTTTTTTCAAATTTTGTTGAAAAAATGTTAGTTTTCATGGATGTTTATTACACTACTGGTTTATTTTATTACCCTGCTGGTTATTACACTACTGGTTGATTTTTATTACACTACTGGTTGATTATTACACTACTGGTTGATTATTACACTACTGGTTGTTACAGCCCCACTCGTATCACTTTGGAGACACTGCGCCCTCTTGTTGAATGATGGATAACCTTTTCCTTTTGCTTGGAAACAACGAACCAGCCTTACGGAAACAGGCGATCTTGGTTGCCCAACCCTAAGAAACACGGACACTTCTCCCGGAAGTACACAGTCTCTTAGAATATATTTTACCGAAAAAGAAACAAGCTATACATTCCGATATAGCTACTGAAGCGTGAAGAGAAGGGGTGGGGGGGGGGGATAATAAACATCCGTCCAACAATCGGCGAGTTGTATAATAATGACCAGTCACGTAATAAGAATTAACGTAAGAGATCAGAAAATACGAGTTCCAGAAAATTACACTTCATCACCAACGATAAAGTGGAATCATAAGATTCGACATCTTTTTACCTCGGGTTAGCAGTATCCGGGCTCGTGACAAACGGTTACTTATTCCCAGTTCCTTATTCGACATTCGTTATCATCCGATAAAATGAATGCCGAATAAAAAACTGGGAATAAGTAACGGTTGTCACGTCCGTGCAGTATCTAACAAACAAGGCATTACAATTAATAAAAGTCTAATTTGGAATGTGTACTAATCGTGCGCTGCGATATAGCCAAAGATGCCGAAAGTGATATTAAACGCCAGTATATACGGACATAAAAACCAAGATAGCAACCTTTGTCGCAATATTGAACCAACCAAATGAGATTTGATCTCAACAACAACTTCAAACTTATCCTCAAATGATTAAAAATCAATAAGACGAAGCCAACTATATTTTTTTTTTACCCGAAAACCTTTTATGAGTTTCCAGACCGGTGTAAATTCCCATACACCCGGGAAAAGACAAGGATAACGGATTTATTTCCAAGAATTTCGGTGTACTTAATTAATACTATAACCTAACGGATTTATTTCCAAGAATTTCGGTGTACTTAATTAATACTTTAACCTAAATTGTTGGGAAAAAAACAGACAGAAAATTTGTACTTTGTAAGTTTCTTAATAAAACCAGACAAATATGGATGTCATTGGAACTGGCTCATTGATGGCATCCATATCTGTAATATTTTATTGCACATACATTTTAAATTTCCTGTATTTTTATTTTTGTTCTAGCATAACCCGTCAGAAGGTATGGATTAATAATTAAAAATGGGTACCTTTTTGCCAAATCGCCTGGTATTGTGTATTCTTGTTTTTACAGTGGTTAACCAAGGTGTAAAAAAACTACTATGGATTGCAAGTTACACCATACCTCTCAGCCAATCAAAACGCAGTATTTTGTTTTATTTGGAAATAACACTGCTTATTGAACTATTGGTTGATTTATGTTGTATAGCTGGCTGATTATTACACTAGTGGTTGATTTATTTTTATTACCTAACTGGTTAATACTACACTACTCATTACAGTATTGATTGTTACAGCTCGCCTTAATTTGCTAAACCTGTCCGTACATTTAACACTTAGTACAGCAGATGCGTAGTTGGGATAGGTTGAATGTTTTTGGTCTCGGTATCTCCTACGTAGGACTTGGTATTTCTATATAGGATTTAATAATAGAGTCTTCTGCTTTTTCCGGTTATAGAATGGAAAAGAGGAAGTTTTATTTTCTGACAACGACATCGCTCACCTAGTCATTTAATTAATTAATTAATTAATTAATTAATTAATTAATTAATTAATTAATTGATTTAACTAACTCCACACAAGCAGGGTTAGAATTGGTTGAAGGTAAGCGCACCATCGACGTGTAGTACGCCTTAGTACACAGCGTAACCGCGCCCCACGTAGGCAATCGGGATTAAGTGCCCTGCCCAAGGACACAACGCAGTAACCTTGCCGGGGAATGACCCCTGGACCTTTCGTTTTGAAGTTCAATGTCGGAGCCTCTGAGCCACCGCGCTCCTCGCTAACCTGATAGAGCCTCTGCTGGATAGAGGAGAAAACAACAGAATAAAAACAAACAACTCACCATTACCACGTATCATGCATGCACTGATTCCTGGACTCCTTGCGGCAGTCCATATTGCTAAACCTGCGAAAAGAGAGAGGTTATTGGTGAGAATTATTGATTTGAAAAAGAAATATTGCAAATTTGACGCAAAAAGTGTAAAAATGAGAGTACTGGTCCACCAAACATTATTAGTGGAAAATCAAAAGTATTTCCCCTTAGAAATGTGTATGTCTTCATCAACAACAATTCGAGGTGGTTGTTGTTTTCACCAGAAATTTTCTGATGTCATTTTCGAACATCAAAATTTCTGGTGACCCAGTATCCAAACGTGTGACGAAAGTGAAAATAGAAAATTCATAACTGGTAAATCGTGGTGTGTTTTGTTTTGGGGATTTTTTTTTTTTTTTTTTTTTTTTTTGAAGCTCGACAAAATTTTCGATTGTACGAAATCTTAACCCACAAACGTTGGTGATAACGCTGCGAAAAAAGAACATTCCAAGTTCATACTCGCCTAAAGGCACCGGTTAAAACGGTTCAATTTTCAAGGAAAGACGGCTGGCACCTTCAGACAAACATTGATTACCGTTAATGCCATCTCACCAGCAAAGGCCGGTGGAAAGACCTCAAAAATCAGATGTCTCTAGCCGCTAACACCAACAGATCGTGGAGGATCTTTATCGATTTGAGCATCAAAAGTGACATCGTATCGGCAAACGTTGATGGATAGACTATAGGAATTCAGGTTTGTCTGACATTTTCTGTTCCAAACACCATCAAACCGTGAACTACATCGTCCCCAGAGTTCCAATATGTTCTATGTGCCTACTGACACATAGAACACATTAGAACTCAAGGGACGTACTGTCTGTTTCATAACCCCCAAGGGTAAATAAACAAGAAGATTGCTTTTGCAGAGGTGCCTGGCTGAATGTGTTCGAACAATCTCGTCAAGTATAAATCAACTGTAATAAAACAAGTTTATACGATCCCTAGGACTGAGCGTGAGTAAATACTTGTAATGTTAGTCCTGTGTGTCCATGGCATTAGAGGATCGAACCCTATAGATGGATGAGGCTTTGACACTATACGTAGGTCGATATACTATTAATAATAGTTTGGATGGCCGCTTATTTGCTGTGGTTTTCAGGTGAGAAGGTCTTTGTTACCCACGGTAAAGGGGGCCGGGAGGGGGGGGGGGCGGAAGCCCCCAACCATAAGTTTTGTCGGAAATTTTTTGGGACCATTTTTAGGCGAATTTATGCCTAATAACATTAAAATGCTGGCTTTGGGGATAAACACATGCCATTTTGGGTAAATTTTGGGTAAAGAAGACCAATTTTCAGTACATTTGCAGTAAACAACAGATTCTTTCTGTTTGTTTGTTTTTTGTTGTTGTTACACTGTCGGAAAATTTTCGGTCTGTCGGAAAATTTTGGGCTTGCCCCTCCGCCAGTGAAAAGCTATCTACGCCACTGGTTACCCATGTGCTTCCAACTGCCTCGCGATTCTCTAGCATCTTTCCTCCCAATACTGAGACGAACTACCTGAAGAAACTCTGCACCCCCATTCTTCACAATCCCTCCGATAAGCATACTAACCATCGCCGTTGTATTAACTACTAACCACATGTTCTTTATTGTCCCATTGTTCCGCATTATACTACGCCCAGTGAATCTGATTCTTATACTCTGGGACTTTGGACGACCTAATAAAAAGATTCCAAGATCACCACTAAGCCCAAGTTACACATTTGGCTCTCCGCTCCAGCGTCTTTCCCAATTTCTCCCTAATCTTTGGTGATCGCGACCTCAGCTTGAACAACAGTGCACCCCCCCCCCAAGGTGCCTTCGTCAAGGTAGTATTCAAAACCTGGCTTCTCTTTGTCACTCATGCAGGCCACACAACGACCTCTTTCTTTTGGCCTGCTCTCGCCAATTTCGGTTATACAATCCCCATGAATCTTACTCTGGCGGGTTGTTTTTTACCTTGGATTGTCTCCACTTCTAAGTTCGAAATATCTTCTGAATAGTTCCCTTTAAACTTCTACCTACACTGCCGTTAATTAGAACTAAATTTTCAAGAACCCTATGCCGTGAATTACTATCTCAACTGTCTAATATTTCAACATGTCTGCGTTATTTCCACTGGGTGCAGTGGAGGCTCAAGGGTCCCTCCCCCCGGATATACTTAAGCAAGGGGCACCATGTATGCCGAAGGCATATCCGAAGGCCTGAAGTGGGATGCTAATAGAAATATAGGAGTGTGTGTCACCCTCCTATTGGAGGCTGGCGGAGGGCATCCCCAGGAAAATTGTTAAAAATCAATCCCCGGGGGCTTTTTAGCCACTTAATAACTATATGTTCGCATTCAGCCTGCCCACATTTTTCAGTGGGTAGGTGAAGAGTGTGAGTGTTTATATAACAAAATTAGCCCATAACTGGAGCACTCGGTCATTTGGCCTTTTTCAACGATGTTATATAAATCGGGTAGACTTCTGGTAATGCAATTTACATTAGCGTCCTGTGTGATGTTTATATTTGTTACAAACGTTCATAAAGACGAAGTGACCCAAACCCCAAGATATCGATTGCTTCTATTACATGTGGAAAGACAGTCCCCCACCTTTCCATTTGGAATGGACACTTATTTACAAATTCGATAATTGTTTCCAAGAGGCGCCTGAAGCTTAAGCGCGCACATTGGTAATATGGTAATTTTTCTGGATACGACCCTGTCAGACATGCATTCATTGTCATAGAATGAAAGATCAGTGATGCAACAAATCCGGAAACCAGAACTAAATGCCCAATGACACTTCACTATTAATTCTATTATCACCTGATACTTGATAAGCATACAGACCTATACAACTGACACCAATGTGAGCAGAGCTCTACAGTTTAATTAATTTATTTGTTTATTAAAGTTTAACGACACTTTAACAGCCATGGTCATATCGTGTCGGTGACAGTTTGACGGATGGGGGAAGCCGGAGTACCCGGGGAGAACCACCGAGCAACGACGAGCAGCTGTCAGCTCCCCAACAGCAGTATGCTTTAGTACACGGCGTCATCGTGCCCCCATGTGGACAATCGGGATTAAGTGCCTTGTTAATACCATCACGGTGATTATATCATCAAAATTATTGTGAATGTGTTTCGTTGAAATTACGATAGATTTGGCCGGCGGTGAAAAGACTGGACATGATCAAATTAATTAATGAGTGAAACCTCCCTTTCCTTTAGTGCTGCAAAATCTTCAGTGAATTTGTCCATGTCAAGTAGTTTAACTTCCGATGACTCAAATTCACTCAATTGCTATCACTGCGCGGCCGCTTAATTTGTCGCGACACACAGTGGATCTGAGATCGTTTTTTATTAGAATGCGATTGAGGCAACAGATCTAGGGTCCGATGTTTTATTTTTATCGGATGCGCTTCTCGGAGATAAAACTGATATAGGAACTCGCTGACATCGGCACATGTGTGCGGTTGCGAACGAAACTGAATTTGCCGCTGCGAAACCAATCGGCATCGGGCGGAAATGTCGGTATCGGCGTCCGAACGGTGAGACTCATAGCCCATATAAAAATAGTCCAATATCTGGTCGTCTTCTTTCTTCCTATTGTTTTACTATTTCACCTCTTTTTTTTGGGGGGGGGGGGGGGGGGTTCTGGTTGCCCTCTGGGCCCACTCCATACCACTCCCAAAGGGTGGAGCAAAATATTCTACGCCTCGCGAGATCCAACTTCCGGTTTCTGTATTTTATGACGGCTTATCCACTGTGAGATGATGGTATACTGGTAAAATCAATCGGAATATTTGCCTCCTCATCCACTCGTATATAGGCATAGTGAATGAAATCTGGCGCTGATTAAATTAATTTCAGAAAGACTGACTGTTTTGTGAGAGAAGTTTTGGCTCTTGGCTCGATTGGAATCTTGTTTCAGACCTCTTGTTGGTAAATTTGGCGAGATGGAAGTAAAATCTGGTATTCTGGTTGAAACATACTTAAGAGCTTCATTTCTCGATAAGTAATCCGCTTTGGATGCAAAAACGGTACATGGAAGGGGGGGGGGGGGCTCAGTTGGTAGTGGTACAGGCTGCAAGCCGAGAGATCCTCGGTTCGAATCCCGTCCTCGGTTCGAATCCCACCTGAGGCAACCGCGTTGTGTCCTTGGGCAAGACACTTCACCCCATTGCCAAAGTGGCGTTGTGTACTGAGCATAAGGCGCACTGCTCGTCGATGGTGCACTTGTCTTCAACCAATGCTAACACTGCATATGTGAAGTTAGAATGTTGGGGAGCCGACTGCTGTTTACCGTTGCTCGCTCGTTCTCTCTGGGTACTCCAGCTTCCTCCACCCGTAAAACTGTCGTGATCGCGACTATTCATTGTGCAGAAACATGTGGCCTTAAACATAAGTAATAAACTAACTAAAAACGGTAGGCCCACGTGATTTGGTTGTTCAGTCAGAAATCTGCCGAGATCAGTGTTTTGGTCTGATGAAAAAAAATGGGGTTTATCCCCACCCCAACCTGAGATAAACTTCGTCCCTACTAAAGAAATTTTCTTGGAAAAGGAATTTTACGCAGAAAAAAAAACATTATTAAATTATTCATAGTTGTGCTTTCGTGTACACTGTTTTAAAGCTGTTACAAAACTGATCAGTGTGAACTTCAAAATTTTATTTAGAAAGTCTCTACATTTAGTTTTCGTCCTATTTGATTTATTTTGCAGAAACGGTCATCGCTTTGTGATCGTAAGTTTTTCTTGGGTCCGGATTTCGTAACAAACATACCGATGTTGTGGATCGGTTCATATTTATGTTTGATCTGTATTCAAATCCATCAAAACACAACTCCTCGCAACAACCTCGAAACCCTCATGTGAAAATAAGTTATGCTATCCGTTACGTCACTGGTAAACAAACATGTCTGCTGTTGGCGTTAAATGACAACAAGGGTGCTCTTTTGAGAGAAATGAAGGGAAAATGAAGACTCATCATATATGCTAAAATTTGCTCGTTCACCAAATCTTTTATTTGAGTGGTTGTTAAAAATTGAGTAATAAACAGAACGGGAGATACGGGAGATAAAACCACGACCACATGCAAGAGACAGTAATTTGTAACCTTTCCAGTACGCAGAGTGACATTGCAGTGGTGGACGACACCGGCGGGAAAAGGCAAGAAGTTCGGATCTTTTCTGACTTGTTATTTTTCTTTCAGAGATTAGAATTACCAGCGATCTCTCAAGGAATTGTGTCGTTTTGTGCCCATAGGTAGTTTTGTTTTAAGATTTACTAAAACGACGTATATAAGTATGAAGGAAAAAAAAAAACAATTTGGAAATAAAAATAAATTAAAAAAAAACAACACGTTCAACGCAAACGAGAATGATTTAAAATTAGAGCCCATACATGACGAAAAACTCTTGAGACACTGAATTTAATAGATTTCACAGATACCACTCAATGGGCACAGCTCTAGGAGAAAACGAAAATCAATTATAGGCCATTTGGTCTCAAGAGAACCAAGCCACATATCTAACAAATCAAGTTCTAATTTCAACAAGAATCGTCGACGAACGTCGTCTGAACCGTTCACTGTAAAAAAACATGCCACAGAATATACCTTCACTGCATTTGGCCCTCAAATGTTCGAGTTAAAGTTTCGAATTAATTCTGCTTATTTCCACATTGACAACGATCTGACATCAATCATGCACTGTGGCATAACGTAACGTAACTTGCAGACCCTTTCTAACAATGGAAGATAAAGGAAATAAACATGCTACATTACCAGTTTGTCACCACTCTGCTTCGCCAAAAAGTAAGTAAGTCAGCACCTGCTCTCTCACGAATGATGCCATGACAATCATATTTACTTCATGAAAGTAGACCAAAGAGATAACAGGATCACCAACTGCATGCAATCCACCACTACGCCCACACTTTTCGTGTTTGGTCTTGCGCACTCACTAAATATTCCGCTCCCACCTCCCTTTTAATCTGATTTGAGTATCAATAACAGTTTGGCAGACATTTACATCAGCCGCTATATTTGGCGGACCACGTTTTGAAATACGACCTGGTCCCGCATTACCTTAGTTTGAGGTAAAAATAATAGTTGATAGACTTTCATTTACCGAGCACTTTCTTAGGTTACTGATACATACCATCCGTATGCATTGGGACAGACTCACAATCAACAGTGACTCCACATGTTTTCAGTTTTGCAGCCGCTCGACGAACATAACTTGCCACGCCCGACTGGCAGAGTTTGAAACCTTCATCGAGAAGTGCAATTCTTTTTCCTGTTACGTCAATATCAATCTAAAAAAGAGATGTCACAAGCTTAAAATATTAGGCGATCTACCATTCCACGAAAGATCTGAAAGAAGTGTCATATACGGCGGTTCTCCCTCCCTCCAAATATTTTTTCCATTCGAGATATTTTCGCCTGGATTGTAGTATACGACAAGTCTTTCCAGCTAGTAATCATGTACATATGTCAGACTATAGTCGGGTGTCTGTGGTACCCGGTTTGGGCTGATGGAAGGCCATCATGACGAATTTAGCGTACAGTGCGTACTAATTAATCTCCCGCATCCTCCTGCGTAATTTGCAAATTCATCAGTTAAAAGAAATAAACTTTTCAAAATATTTTAACAAAAACATATCAGTGACCCCTCATGGGAACGAGCTCATCGAGCTCGTTCCAGAGAGGGTCACAAGATATGGTTTTGTTGAATTCTTTTTAAAAATTTTAAAAATAGTAATTAAAATAATAAATATTGATATCGTCTGCGTTGGGTAAAGGATTATGTAAGAACTTGGTACACCCACGCGTCGCGACTACTACGTGTATTTAAATATCTATAAATTAATTTCCAGGAGCTGTCGGGTTCTTAACTTCAATCCTAAAATGTCTAATATTTCTTTTAGATTATGTTCCACCAGTATTTCCACTTTAATACTACTTCCACAACCACCATGCATACAGCCAGCGTATAGCCAAGTTGATTACAAAGAAACTGCCTATACACCACATAGACAACCGATGGCTGAAAACGAACTCACCCCAAACCTTTTCACTCACCCCAAGCATTATTTTGGGATGATGCATTATCTGTGCAAGTCTGCTTTGGTAATTTCAGAAAGTGTGCTGATATTCAACAATGATAAGAAAACCGATGTAAAACCAATCTTTTTCTTTGTATGGAAGGTAATACTAGTGAATGCCATCCTCGTCTATGGAACAGAAATGAAACTATGGAGTATTTTGATATTATCCAAAAACCTAGGGGAAGCTTTGATTTCCATAATGTTTCTAAGACAGCATCGTTGGGTTTTAGGCATGTTTTCTAAGCAATAACTAAGACTCTCGAGTAACGAGCAGATAGATTTTGGTAACCCATACATCTGAAGGCTAAAATGACGAGGGAGTGTATTTACAATTCGTTTTAAAATTCTTCCAACACAGCATTGAAAGCAAGCAGGTTCCTTCAGCAGAAGTCATCAACCAAGATCTAAGGCCACCAGTCTAATAATGTGAGAAATTTGATGCCTGGGACCAGGATAGACAGTAAATAGTATCGCTTATGTTTAGATTCACACGTCTGGAATATTTCATATTCAACTGATATATTCCATAAGGAGCTAAAAATACCACAAACATTCATTTCTTTGAACCAACGAAAGAAGTGTTGCTCAATCCATACTTGATTTGACTGAAGTCTTGATGACATTACTACTAGGAACGAAATCCCACCACAGGAATAGCTTTATGATTACGCAGCGTAGCTCCAGTGTTTGAGTTAATATCTTGATGTTTTCAAAGAATATGCAATGCTTATTGATCGGTATATATATATATATATATAGAGGATATTCACGAAAATTTGATGAATACCGAAAATATCTCGTTCGTGGCTACAAAGAAATATGAGGATCTTCACGAGCGACGCAGTCGCGAGTGAAGATCCTCATATTTCTTGTAGCCACGAACGAGATATTTTCGGTATTCATCAAATTTTCGTGAATTTTCTTTTTATTTAATGCTCTACGACTACAAACTCTCCAATTTGTGGCCTTTATTTGCCATTAAGGCGCAAAATTTATGTGCCGAACCGGCGTCCATACAAAAATTACAACAACCAAACTCCAACCATTGGAATGTGTGAATATCCGCACAAAAAGTAGTCCCGTCTTATTTCTCCCCTAACTTTACGATTTACCAAGGCTGGCGAATTGAAATAATCGCAATGTGTTTCGAAGAAATAGAACAATAACAAAAAACACCACTTTCTTATTTTCAATAACAAGACACGTCATTTTATTTTTTTTGAACTCAATGCACTGAAGACGTGTGAAGTTGAACTGAAGAAATTTGAAAGTGATTTCGGCTTTTCGGTGGAAGGTGAATGAGAAAGTCAAACTTTGAAACCGCTGATTTAATGAATTGATTTAGTCACTGTCACTATCAATTATTCGAATTCGTTTGTATTTGGGACTCTGGAATTCATTACTGATGTGCTGACTCGTTTAAAGTACATGTGATTCGTCATCCGAACCTACGATGAAATATCGATTTCTAAATATCATTTTGATATTTCGTTTTGCCGACCGACAGGGGAATATGACTTAATTTTTTCAGCGTGAATTGATGCCTGAGCATTAAATAAATATATATATATAACTAGGGAACGAAATTTTATCTGTATATCTTTGTGAACAAAAGTACAGCACATAATATCACCGGCAGTATTAGCTCCAAATCCACGAAAGGTATGTAAACAAATATCCCATAATAGCGAATAATTCCTAACAGGATTAGACTGGTGACCTGAGAGCTGGACTAATCACATTAATTCCTAACAGAATTAGACTGGTGACCCGAAAAATTGACTAATCACATTAATTCCTAACTGAATTAGACTGGTAACTCGAGAGCTTGACTAATCACATTAATTCCTAACAGAGTTAGATTGGTGCCCCGGGAGCTTGACTAATCACATCATTTTGGAGACCTGGCCGTGGAAACACAAACTGGAACACATCACAACTGTGATACGAAAGAAGAAGCGCTCCCCAAAATTGGTGCACTTCACAAACACGAAATAAGTATAAAATATTAGATCAACAGAAAAGAGGAGCCAGATATAGATGAAGGCAGTTGGCCAATATACTCACGAAATACCCTCATCTGGAGATGTTGGATACGTTTCACAATATATGGAAGCTGGCAACTATGTTATGTAATATGTGCGGTCATACGTGCTGTGAAACAATCTGAATCACCTAAGGTTGCAATGAAACACATATTGCCGGACCTGATAATCACAAAGCACAAGTAGTCAGTACAACTGAATCTCATTCACAGACAAACAAACTAACTGCTCTCAGTAAGTCTGTCATAGAAATCAATTTATTTACAATCCTGCTCATTCGATGAATACTTACGTGATGAAGGACTGGAAATAGCGGCCTTAGGGCGAGCCACGATCCAGCAGCAGGTCTCATGGCTAATGAAATAATAAACACAGTAAATAATGATTGATCACAAAATAACGTTGAAAGAGAAAATTATGTGAAAAATAATGCGTATGGGATGAATGCACACTCAGGTGAAAATTAATACACATAACGTGTTTAATAATTTACCTGATATCCATAGAGTATAACACCCGTTGTCAGGCCTGGTATTCTTTAGGAGTGCAGGAGTGCTGCACGCCTAGAAAAAAAAAATGAGGAGGGCAATTTTTTGCACCCATTGATTTTCTGGACCTGTTTGGGACTGCCTTTAAAATCTATTATTATTTCGTCCCCTGAGTTCCAATGTGTTCTCTGTGCTACTGGCACAGAGAACACATTGGAACTCAGGGGACGATTTGTCAATGTTGCATTGATTCGCAATAATTCATGACCCATTCTGTGTCGCATTTCGATACATTTTGAGTGCAGAGGACAGTCACAAAAGAATTGAATGCAACATTGTGAATAATGAGAAGATGTGTGTGCCAATTTTTCCACTATGCAACTGAATGTAGTACAATTTTTCAGTCACAATATTAATACCTTTAAGTGACCATAACCAAAATAGCATGCAAGTTTTTGCATTTAAAATTTCAGGTGCAATTGCACTCCTAAGCAATTTGAGGAGGGCAATTGCTTTGCACTCCTGGATTTTTTAGATTGCCAGGCCTGCGTTGTATATACTTGAAGTATATACAGCGGGCGTTGTATCCAATTTATGCGAACAACCTTTGACCCTGTTCGATTTTATTTTCATTCATTCATAAATTTCATAATGCAGGTTTGATTTCTTGAGGGAGCAAGTGATACTTTATCGAAATAATGATATATTTTTTTGTAAGTATAAACATGTAAATATTCTGTTTATTTTGCTGAAATAAACAAATAATTAAAATATACTTTGTTCAAAATCTTATGTAGAAATTACTAGAATGTCAATAATGTGTAGTGTGCTATTTATAGTTACGTCTACGTCCACGATCAAAGTACTGTTCTAATTACAAGTTCGTCTGCTGCCAGAAAATAAAAGTTTCAGTGATAATTTGACTCGTATTCACCTTGAAGTTATTCTTTGAAAGCCACCGTTTTGTGTGATATCGTGAAAGTGAAAATGTCTATATCTTCACAGTGTGGGGGGGGGGGGGGGGGGGGGTACGATTTCTATCTTTCCGCATTCGTTTCGATAATCTATCGTTTAGCGCATAACAAAATAAATCATTCTATGAAAGACGTGCTTCTCCAGAAAATATAAAATTTTCATCGACACACTCAGTTTGTCACAACCGGCGACCCTATAGCAAAAATAAAAAAAAATAACCCCAGCTGAGGGAGAATAGAATATTTTCATTCACAAACATACAACCGTGTCTTTGGATGATAGGAATTTTAAAAAGTATTTAAAGTCACATAACCCTGACAGAAATGATTGTGTGTCAAATCGTTCACCCAGTAGCGACGCTTTTGAATATCACTCTATAAATGATTATTTAGAGAAAAATGATTGTATTTCTAATATATCGTCCTGTGTTGATTTGAATTTAACTCTTTAACCCTTTTAATAGGACGTGCATAATTTTTTACGTGAAAAAAATGGTAGTGGTCGAGTAGACAATAGAAAGAGCAAACAATCTGAAGGGAGGCTCTGGAATAATTTAATCCGACATTTACATAATTCAGTTATTACTGAATCTCCTAACAAACCCGGATCAGTTTCGCCATTTCGCTGTTGACAGTATTGACTAAAATGATACATTCCACGGCGCTAGTGTTGAAAATGTTAAATAATATTTTTTCAGAAAAAAGGATCACGTATCAAAGTTACCACCCACTGAGAATATAATATGCAAACTGAAGAGACATCGGAAACAGATATTCTGAACAATTATTTGAAAGAATCAGATATTGACGACAAAGAAAATTATGCAGGAGTCTCAATGATCAGAGTATTTGATTTTGACGGTCCATTCGTTGCCAGAGTGCTAGAATGTTCTATGTCCCCTATGGGACATAGAACATTCTAGCACTCAGGCATCGCATTGGCAACAACAATCCTGAATGTCCACGCGTTGAGTATGGTGACTCGATGCACTGAGACATACTGCGATGCTGAGCTCGCCTTCTCCCACTAATAACCCTGCGCGGTGGTGCACTTGTCTTCGACCACTACCAAGTCTGATATCTCGTGGTTCTCTCTGGATACTCTGGCTTCCTCCACTTGTAGAACTGTCCGATGTGACCCTACTTTTTATATTGTCGTTAAACCCCAGCGAACAAAGAAACAGGATAACGATGTCAAAATACAGAATGATCAATTAACAAGTAATGAATATAAAACTTTCTAACTTTAGACATGGCCTGGTTTTCGGAAATTTAATAACTCACTACTTAGCAATAAAGATTATGTAACCTCTATAAAATAAACTATTTTGGACACAATAGGGCAGTACAAATCCATAATTTCCGAGATCATGAATGTACATTCGAAATTAACGATCAGTTATTTTTTGAAACTCTGTTAATGGAGATAAGGACTAAAACAATACAGTTTATCAATAAACTAAAGGAAAAAAACGTAAATTAGAGAAAGAATTAGGACAAAAAATTACAGCCCTGGAAGAAACGAATGACTTTAGCCATTCCGGGGAACTGAGGAGGGCTCAACAACAATTAATAGATATCAGCCAGGAAAAGATAAAGGGAATGGTAATAAGGTATAGTGCTCGATGGGTAGCCGAAGGAGAAAAAACGCCAAATACTTTCTAAATTAAAAAAAAAATGTAATTACATAAAACGAGCTAAAAATTAGATGATGACGAAAATAAGATTCTAGATCAATGCAAGATACTTGCTGAAACAGTAAAATTTTACGCAAACTTATTCAAAGAAAGAGACTACAATGTTTCTACGAACACCCCGATGATAATAATAATAATCATAATAATAATAATAATAATAATAATAATAATAATAATAATAATAACAATAATAATAATAATAATAGTTTCTCCTTCTTGGAGACGGAAAGTGAAACAAAGACGTTAAGCGCCACAGAAGACGAAAACTTAATTTTTTTCTGGAGAAACATGGGTAAATTCCTTGTTCGTTCACTCAATTATGGTTTACAAAGGGGACTCTTGTCTGTCGCACAACTTCATGGAGTAATGACACTGCTACCGAAGGATAAGAAACCCCGAGAGTTTTTTGAAAAACTGGAGACTAATTACTTGTTAAATATTTCTTATGTCTTATCTGTCTGTCTAGCGGAACGCGTGAAAGGTCTGTTAACCAAACTTATACACATTGATCAGAAGGGGTTCATTAAGGGTAGATTTATTTGCAAAGATATTAGACTTATCTATGATGTTGTTTACTCTTCTGAAATTCTGAAAAAACAGGCTTACTGGTTCTCGGAGACTTTGAAAAAGCCTTTGATTCCGTATGATGGTCATACATCTCAAAAGTATTGGATTACTTTAAATTTGGGCCAATTTTCAAAAGTTATATTTCAACATCGTGTAATGGTATATCGTCCAGCCTACATGTGAATGGAGAAATTTCGCCTGAAATCAAACTTGAGAGAGGCTGCCGATAGGGAGATCTCATTTCGCCATATATTTTTTTGTTATGTGTAGAACTCCTGGCTTCCAAAATAAGATCGGGTAGGGATATACAAGGAACACTATTGGGGAAATATAATTTAAAATCACTCAATACGCGAACGATACATCTCTGTTTCTTGATGGCTCTCCCGGGTCTCTGGATTCGGCGATGGACATGCTGCACAGATTTGAAAAAAGTGTCGGGATTACGAATTGACTATAACAAAACGCATGCAGTATCGATTGGGACCAAGAAGGGCTGCACTGAAAAAAATATGTGATAGGTGGAAATTGAAGTGGAACCCTAAATCATTCAGTATTTTAGGGGTAAATTATTCCTTCAACCTTAATGCTATGACAGAAGATAACTATTTGTCCAGAATGAATGATATAAAGAAAACCTTATCGACTTGGACAAAGCGGAACATAAATGTTTTAGGAAAAATCACAATAGTTAAATAGCTTGCTCTTTCAAAATTAGTACATTTGTTCTTAAGTCTCCCCAACACTACGAGTATATTCATTAAGGAATTGACGGGTGTCCTATATCAATTCATATGGAATGGCCACGATAGAACAAGTCGTAAAACTCTAGTGCAGGAGTATGAGAGAGGTGGTGTTAAAATGACCGATATACCATTAGTTATAAACTCTTTGAATATATCATGGGTCAAAAGTATTGTTTCTGAGAACACGCCTCTTCAAGGGTTGTTGAAAACTATAACGCCTTCTTTAGATAAAAACTGTTTTTTTGACTCCCCAAATTATCAAAAAGTACGTTAATTCCACCAAAAAAACCCAGTTTTGAAGGGATGTATTTGAAGCTTGGTACTTGTTTTGCAAAGAAAAGAGCTAAAGGTAGAAAGCAGCGATAATTGTCTATCGTCGAGTATTTGGAATAACGAAAATATCAAGTTTTTTAACAAACCAGTGTATTTAAAAAATGGGAAGATAACGGGGTAACATTTATTACTGATCTTTTAGATGAAAAGGGGATGTTCTTGTCTTGTGAAACATTCAATCAATTCTATAAAATAGAGACAGATTTTATTACTTTTTTCTGGAATTAAGAAAGCGGCCATTACATACATTAGGCTTATCTATAATAGAAGTAATTGTCGTGTTTTATCCCGCCCAATCAGACCGTTTCAGCTAGACTACCCTTTTCAAACAGGGGCTGTAAAAGCACATATATGATTCTCAAGAGACGGAGGGACGAAGATAAATTTAACGAAAAATGGGAGGGGTAACGTGGCATAAATTATGAAAATAACTTGTGGCAATCAGCCCTAATATGTCCCTTCATATGTTGTATTTATGGTAAATATCAGTGGTTCCAATACCGTATACACACTCGAATTCCTGGAACAAGGTCCCTTTTACATAAGTTTGGTATAACGTCGGATAACCTCTGCACATTTTGTAAGACGAAACCGGAAACAATTATTCACCTATTTTGGGAATACCCAGTAATGCCACGGCTGTGAGAACAATTAAGATTAAGGGTTATTGAAAAGACCGGTGAAAACCTACAAACAACTGAAGACTCCGTATTATTTACAACTCAAATTATTATTATTAAACATATTTTATTTGTCATAACAAAATGGATTGGATAACAAGTGCCGAGCACTTAGATAATATCCTTTCCTTTTTTTCATTTGAAAATTTCAAATTATGTTTACAAATATTTGCCAAAAGTTACCAAAATGTGCATGCAATGGCAAAGCAAACTTATGAATAATTAAAACAATATTGTGTATGTACACTCTTCAAGATGGGTGTTGATAAGTATTCTACTGTACAAGAGTCAGAACAGATAGGTGAGAGGGAGGAGAGCAGAAAGGTGAAAGGTGAACTGCCACATCGCAACACTGCTGGACTTGGTCAACTAGCCAACGTGTCATATTACGGCACAATCGCGATTCCAGCGGAACCGCGATTTAGACGGAGCCCCGTTACCACTGCTATAGCCAGGGCATACAGGACAAACATGCGGAATGCACAAAGCCGTGACTGAAGGAAATGGAAGTGGAAATGGACACTCATGTCTTAGGTCATTTGGCTGGGAAGATGATGTCACACCAGTCTGCCTGATTACGGTCCAGTCTTAAAACCTCTTCGTGGCCTTAATGAAATTTTGTACACTTCGAAAAAGGTGGATGTTGATGGATTCTGGTAGGTTGGGAATACCATAAATAAATCGTTGATCGATCTTATTAAGATGCGCAAGATTTTTCTGTGGGACTAGTCTTTCGTTTGAATAGTTATTACAGTCGAAAAAGTAATGGTTCGCATCTTCAGTCCCGTAGCCACACGAACAGATAGGTGTATCATGGATGTAGTTGGAGTATTTATCATAATTTAGGTCGCTACAGGAATTCCGCAACTTGCAGTGTATAAAATTGACGGCTCTATCGCCATTGTTGAAGTACTTAGGTGGTTTACATGCGCCACTATTAAAATATTTGAGAACGTTATTCAATGAACTCGACTGTCTTATTTCTCGGGGTAATGCATTCTATTCCGAGATACATGAGGGGATAAATGAGCGCTTAAATGTTGCCGTGTGTGTAAGTGGTAATTGAAAATTAGTGTGCGACCGGGTGCTATACGTGGAAATGTCCTCGAAGGTCTGTGGCAATAGTCAGAGAGATATGTGGGGGCCTGATTATTTACGATTTTGAAAAACGTTTTCATTTTGTGGAGATGACGTCTCTGCGCAAGGGTTTCCCAACCAAGTTCTGCAAATAGAGCAGATACCGGGGTTGATCTCGTTAGACCGGATATTATTCTCGCTGCATCCGCGTGGATTCTATCCAATTTGGTAAGTTGGTAATCGGGCGCACCGGCCCACACCACATCGGCGTATTCTAAGATAGGGAGTATGAATGATTTGTATAAAGTTTCCAGGCTTTTTCGACCTAGAATATACTTTAATTTTCGTAACTGAGACAGCCTGGAATTAGCCTTTTGGCATAATCTTTTAATTTGGACATTCCAGTTTAAGTCCCCCTGTTAAGATAGGCCGAGGTGGATGTGAGACTTTTCCATTTCGAGTGGCGTGTCACCAAACATAACTACACTGCTTACATTAACACGTTTTTTGGTGAATAAAACAGTTTCGGTTTTTGAAGGGTTAAATGTAACAAGCCATGCATTTGCCAATTCGGAAACGGCCGCAAGGTTTTCGTTACACTTTGAAACAATATCGTCCAGTTCAAATCCAGTTTCTGTTATACTTGTATCATCCGCAAATAGTCTACAAGCATCCGGTGCATTTAAATTTTCAGAAATGTCACTTATATATATTAGGAAGTGGAAGAATCCAAAGACGGATCACTGTGGAACACCGTAATTAACAGGTAAGTACTCAGAAGGAGTTGAGTTAACAGTTATCCTTTGTTTACGATCAGACAAATAGCTTTTGGTCCACTTAAGGAGTGGGCCAGATATACCGTTTTGTCTCAGTTTGTAAATTAACCCTTTGTGCCAAACCCTATCAAATGCTTTTGATATGTCGCAGAATACTTCAAGTGAAAACTGGTTCCTATCAAAGGCTAAGCAGAGATTGTGATATATTTCGATGAGCCGATAGATGGTGCTGTTTTGGGGTAGAAAGCCAGACTGGTATTTAAAAAGTAAATTGTTGACAAAACAATATTCGTACATTTGGTTAAAAACAATCCTCTCCATAACTTTACTGACACAGCTTAGTAGAGAAATAGGTCTATAATTATTAGGGTCGTGTGTGTCTCCCTTTTTAAATATAGGTACGACAGTTGCCAGCTTCCATTCCAATGGGTAGACACGTGAAGAAAAAGAAAGCCTAAATAACTCAACCAAAGGCTTGCATATTGTGGCTTTGGTTTCTTTAAGCACGCGATTACTAATGCCATCATGTCCAGCTGTATTTTTTTGGTATCTAGTTTGCCTAGGATTCGAGTCACTTCATCTTCAGAGAAGTCTATCTCAGAGAGACTCTCAGAACACTTGCTTCTGAAAGCAGGTAAACTATGTCCGTCCTCATTTATCTTACTATTTGACAAAAATGTTTTGTTGAGCAAGTCAGCTTTTTCTTTGCCATCTGTTACCATAACTGGGCAACCCGCATTGTCTTTATGGGTAAGAAAAGGGACAGAAGGCTTACTTTCAAAATTATTCAGTAACTGTTTAACAGTGTGCCAGAAGTCTTTGGGGTTTCTACTTACTGAAAGTGAAGTATCTAATTTTGAAAAATAGATGGATTTAGCCTTCTTTTTCATGTTATTTACTTTGTTTCGGGCATGTTTGTATTTTTCAATTATTCGTGGGTTTGGATTTTTTAGAATTCGTTTCCGTAAACGGTCTCTATGGCGAATTTCCCGTCGAAGAGCCGAGTCAAACCAAGGTTTATCATGGGGACGGATGACTACGTTATAAGATGGAATACATTCTCTAGCAATATTTAAAAATTTGGATGCAAATTTATGGTATGACATATCAGGGGTAGTCATGTCTGAGATGAAAGACCAGTCTGTTTCGGAAATCAAATTATTCATTTTGGAGAAATCTGCCCTGTTTTAATTCCAGGATTTTCGTTTCGAGCTGTGCGGCTCCAGTCTCTATGACTGCTGATACAGCTTTGTGGTCGGAAACACCAAGTTCGTGAACTTCTGAGTTCAAAATCACAACATTATCACTAACTATTATTGGGTCTAATAAGGTACTTGAGGTTGGCGTTACACGAGTCGGCTGTCCAATAACGTTTTGGTAGGTTGTAAAAGTTTATAATTTCCATTAATCGACTTGAAGGGTTAAGAATATCGCTATTTAAATCTCCGGTAATTATCAGGAACGGATTTATGCTGATTGACTCTTCAATGGCTCTTTCGAGCTTCTCCCAGTAGTCATTGGTAGAGAACTGAACCGATCAGTATGCCAGGCAGAGCAAAAACTTGCGTTTTGAGGTAATCTCAAACCATAAAACCGGCGGGTCAAATTCTAGTTCAGGTAAACGTTTGGCATAAATTTCTTTTGAGAAATAAACCGCGACACCGCCACCATGTTGGTTCCTATCCTTTCTAACTGGTGGGGGGTAATTGGGGATCAACACATTGTCAGAATTGAAGCTGGGATCGAGGTGTGTTTCGGTAAAACAGATAATGTCGAAATCATCAATGTCGTCTGTAATATGACCAAGCTTATTCCCGATGCTTCTGATGTTATAATTAACCCTTTACCCAACGTAACGGCCAAAACCGGCCAGCGCTATTCTCAAAAATCGCCAATTAATTTTCAAAATATTTTCATTTTTTGTCTCAAAAACATCGGTTATGACCCCTCGTTGGAACGAGCTCGTCGAGCTCGTTCCAACGAGGGGGTCATAACCTATGTTTTTGAGACAAAAAATGAAAAAAAATTAATTATTCAAGAATTTTTTTTTGCAAGTGTCGTCTGCTTCTCATGTTAGGCAAAGGAGTATAAAAATACTACTTACGTCTGCTGCCCCAGTTTGGGATGGCCCTGGATTAACTTCGATGTCGCCAGACAGAAGAATGATGCCCAGAGTAACGCACAGAACCAGCGTGAACGGATATTTACGATACGAATCGTCACACGATGCTGAGGTCCACCTGGTTTATTCGTCACACAACTCCAATTGCAGGTCATGTTTGAAGAACTGAATCAGTTTCATTTTATTTTCGTTAAATTTTGCATTTATGAACAGTGGCGGCGCTACGGGGGGGGGAGGCATGGGGGGGGGGGGGGGGGGGGGGGGGGGGGGGGGGGGGGGGGGGGCATTTGCCCCCCCCCCCCCCCCCCAAACGAAGGCTTTGCCGCCCCCCCTCCCCCCCCAGAGTTGCCCCCCCCCCCCCCCCCAAACCATCTCGCATGCATTTCCATCCACCCTCACACACAAACACATTCAGTCACTCTCTCTCACACACACACACACCCCTCTCTTTTTTATTCCCAATAATTTCCCATACACACTTAGCCCAAAGCCTCAGGCTAGCTGATGAACACATCCAGGCAGTAGAGATTTAAAGACTCGGATGCAGATACTTATAAGTTATAATTAAGTTATGAGCCACAAAGGCATGTCTATCCATATCCCTTGTCTAAAAAAATTCATGGATTTCGCATTATGACAGACGGGCATTATGAGTCTCTCTCTCTCTCTCTCTCTCTCTCTCTCTCTCTCTCTCTCTCTCTCTCTCTCTCCTCTCTCCTCTCTCTCTCTCTCTCTCACGCACAGACCCACCAGACGCGGATCCAGGATTTTTTGAAAGGAGGACCGCTAATTACCATTACATTTAGTCGAAACTTGGACCCAAAGTCCGTAATATAATTTTTTGGTTTGGTACGTCCACAGGACGTACCAAACCAAAAAATTATATTACGGACTTTGGGTCCAAGTTTGGACTACCTCATAACAAAGTAATGATATGATCCTTACGTATTTGCCCCCCTTCATGGGAGTCTTCCATCCTACTTGCCCCCCCCCCCCCCCCCCCCCACAAAAAAATTTCTGGCGCCGCCACTGTTTATGAAACAAAATTCATCAATCATTACCCAACGTTACCACAGATAAAACATGAATTTCGGCGATATTATTACATTGAAGGAGCGGCATATTACCGAATATGCAGGTATGATCGCTTTCAGAAGCGCGGGCTAGATGGGAGAGGCAAACGTCAGAACCTGAGACATCTTCTTAATTACTTACCCAACTCCAATACATACAAGCTGTGCAGCAGTCATAGAATGTTTACACTTCGGGTCACTCGGGATCAAATCTGTGCAGTTGCATGTAGATATGATTCTATATCACGATGACCTATTCTACTATATATAAAAAGCCTATGACATAAATTTTAGCTTTACACACCAACCGTGGTGAACACGCCAGCAATGGGATTTGAATATTACAAATTTACAACTACAGTAGAACTACATCCATGTTGACCTTCGGTGACCTCGACCTGAACGCAAACTTATCACTCGTCGTCTCGTGAAGAATGAAATGAAACCCGAAATTATTTTATTACATTTTTCAATAAGTTTACCTCATAAGGTACCAAAAATTAACAAACACACGTTGTCTCATGTTAATAAAGCATCCACAACTCGAAGTAGTATGGGATTATGTCATTAAAATGAAAAAGGACCCGTAATTTGCGGTTTCTTTTTATATTTCGTTTCAGCGATAAAATTGCCAGCGGAAGTACCGCCATCGGTGCTCATGTAAACAAAAAGAGATTCGCTCGTGTGAACGTTGATTTCTTAACATTTAAACTCTTATTAATCTGACGATCATGGTATAAATAAAATATACCCAAAGTAGCTTGGTGTACCAAATGTTCATCAATCGTGATGAAGTGGTGTTAACCGCGCACCGAAGGCTCGCGGTTTACACCACTTCCCCCACTCGTGGTGAACATTTGGTACCCCAAGGTACTATGGGTATATTCTATATATAACTATTAGAAGAAAAAAAACTTTTTGAAAATCCTTTACCAAACGAATCGGTCGAATCAGCCCACGTTATTTACAAATTAAGCAGTTGAAAAGAAAATAAAAAATAAAAACAATTTCAACAATACCATATGAATGTGCCCCTTAATGGGTCGAGCTCGCTGAGATCATTCCAATGACGGGGGTCACAAGAAATGAAATACTTGAAAAAGTGGATAAACAAAATCGTC